>CM049408.1:19832500-20280000 GCA_026929865.2 Hyperoplus lanceolatus | reverse complement strand
TCTGCTAATTAACTGCCAATTAGCAGTCCCTAAATGAGAGGGATCATGATGCCTGTGTTGGCAGCGCCCCGATAGTCACTCTCTCCCTCTCTCTCTCTCTCTCTATCTCTCTATCTCAGACTCGCATATACACTCGTGCTAGCTCGCAAAACACAGACACGCTAGAGAGACACACAAACACACACACACATTGCTACAGCCCCTCCACACTCTAGCTGTATATTTAGAAAGCCATGGGGGCATAAGATGGCCACACTGCCGGGAGTCCCTGGTTGTAGCCAAAAAAAGGAATGACATTTCCATCTGGGTCAAAGTTAGACGAATAACCAAGAAAACTTCAGTCAACTAGCCCACCAAAATGTGTCAGAAATAAGGAGACAGAAAAGTAAGGGAATAGGGTGGTGATGTAGAGACGGGGGAGAAGGAGAGGGGGGAAAGGGACCTCAAACTCTATGTGTGTGAAATTCACAAGACTTAAATCCTTATAAAGAAATGTGCGGAAAAAAAGAAAAAGAGGTGGCTGGGCCAGTTTCATAGCTTTATGTTACATTTGGAAAATATTAGTTATTATTTTGCATTTCATAATGGGCTCGCCGGCCAAAACCAGAGGATCATAAAAAAACATAAAAGCCAATGTTCCTAAGTGTCTCATTGGACTGAGGGAGAGAGGGGGTGGAAAAAGCCAAGCTAAGCAGAGGAACAAAATTTGGCTTTGGTTTGTTACTCTTTGGTGTTCTCAGACACTACAAATAAATGTGCTTTGCCCGTTCATAAGATTTTTTGGATGGGAACCCAGTGCACCGCTGTCGTGAGTTCAAGGTCTGGATCCACGGAAGAGGGAGAGAGGGAGAGAGGGAGAGAGGGAGATGGGAATGGAGGAACATGCTGTCAAGATAAAGCTACAGAGCGTTAAGTTTTGAAGCTAAACTCAGTTTATCAGCATGCTGTGATATGACTGCATATAATCTGGAAGCAGCATCAGAATTCTACGTCAATAGGCAGAGTTGAAGGTCTTAAGGCATAGTGTAATCTTTTCTGAATTTTTTTTTTCACCACGGTATCCTCTTTACCCGTCTTTTTTTTAGCTGTTGATTCATTTATTCTACCGGCACACACCTGTCTTACACAGCCATCAGCATCCATGGGGTGATCAAAACAATAGAATTAAACATCCAAATCTTAACGCGAACATACAGAAATGTCTACTGAGTGATGTGTTGACTAAAGATCAAGTTTGTGCTCCTGGTGAGTGGACAAATGCTTGAAGAAAAAAAAAAAAAAAAAGAAGAAACAACCAGTGCACCATGCCCTGCCCCTGAATGAGCCTATTTCATCTCCTCAGTGGGCACAGGCCGCTTGGCGCCGTAGTCTGGCGGATATACTTCCCTTATCATGTGACCTGTGCTCCGACAGGGGGCAAAGGTTGGCTGCGATCCGCCCCTGTGTCTTAATAACTCACTCATTGTATTCCTTTCTGCCTCTAATTAAAGCCTCTCCCCTGTGTGTGTGTGTGTGTGTGTGTGTGTGTGTGTGTGTGTGTGTGTGTGTGTGTGTGTACGTGTGTGTGTGTGCAATTCTGTGTCTGTGTGTGTGTACATGTCCCCCCCCATGGGCTGGAGAGAGTAGGCAGAGAAGTAAAAATAGAGTGTGGCTTAGTGCCCTCTTTATTGTTATTAGTGCTCCAGTGGCACAGCAGTCAGTCATCATAGATGCCAAGAACTGACATATTCGCTCTCTGCCTCGCTCTGCCTCTCTCTCTCTCTCTCTCTGCCATGGAAATGACCAACTGGCTGCCTGTGAGATGAGGGAATAATGAGGGGACGATTTCCTTCCTTTTTTTAGATGCTGTTTTTCTCAGTCATCTGTCATCGGCGTCATCTCTCGGGCCGATGTAATAATCCTCTGTGTTATGCATGTCGTGTCTGTGTGTGTGTGTGTGTGTGTGTGTGTGTGTTTATGTGTGTTTATGTGTGTGTGTGTGTGTGTGTGTGTGTGTACATTGCCGCAGTGGCAAAGAACGGTAGGAAAGTTGCTGTGTGTGTGTGTTTATGGCAGTGAGTGAGGCCACATCGTGCTGGGTCTGACGCTGAGACATGAAAGGATTCTGTCAGGCCCCATTTAGCCCAGACTGATAGCAGGACACCAGGAGCTGCTGAGGAAGGCAGAATATACACCGCTAGATACTGTAAACTGTAAACGCTTCTCCTCCGGTCGAAACAGCCACACCGAGTCCGCCTTTTCACCTACTTCCCCTATCCCAGAATGCCATGTGTGACACGGCCCTCACCTTTTTCCCCCCTGCAATCTTAAACAAATGCAATTACACGTCGGACCACTCCCCGATATTGCGAGCATGTGACGCCAGTTGTCTCGAATGTAAGCAGAGCAAACACACTAGCCCTAATGGTCAACTAATGGTGTCCTGACACACTGTACACACACACATCAACTCTCGTCCACACACTGAGAGAGAGCACGGTGTCCCCATTAGTAATGACGTGCATTTCGTGCACATACAACACACACACACACACACACACACACACACACACACACACAGACACACACACACTTATGCACACAGAGGACACTATTAACAGAATCATCAAGCCCTCCTCCTCCTCCGTCTCATCTGCTCAACACCAGCGCAGTGAGATTGTGGACTTTAACCTTTTTGCTTGGTTCCTTATTAACAACAGACAGCTAATGGGGTGTGGGCTACAAACAGGTTAAGGCAGCCAGCAAATGTTGTTAGAGTAGATTAAAGTGTGTGTTCTGCATGCACAGGTGAGCTGCAGGTAAACGTCAAAAGGGAGGTGCAAGTACGAAAGGGAGCGGTTTGGGAGAGGTTTGATGCCAGGGGTGCGTCGGAGAGCGAGCGAGATGCACTGTCTATTGACTATCGCACAGAGCACCCTTGTGCCCTTCGCCGGGGCTGTGATTGTGCCGGCGGACAAAGCCCTGATTCAGCACATCCTTTCCCCGAGGGAGAGCTCTGGAAACCGAAGACGACGGCCGTCCCCGAACCCACCACCACCACCACCCCCACTCACCCTATGTCTGTCTCTGTCCCCCTCTCCCTCTCTTTCTCTTTGGCCAGTTACATGGCAGCGGCCGTGCATCAAAGGGAACCACAGAACAATGCAAGGGGGCCAGCCAGGAATTTGAAGGGTTTTTTCTTTTTTCTTTCTTTTTTTTTTAAAACAGGAATTTCATATGGCAGAGTTCTGTCATATCCCGGGTGGATCATCTCAGCCAAAGACA
This sequence comes from Hyperoplus lanceolatus, assembly GCA_026929865.2. Classification (NCBI taxonomy): domain Eukaryota; kingdom Metazoa; phylum Chordata; class Actinopteri; order Uranoscopiformes; family Ammodytidae; genus Hyperoplus; species Hyperoplus lanceolatus. The sequence continues at coordinate 20,276,736 of CM049408.1, read as the reverse complement.
AAAAGGGGCACAACCCAAAAAAACTGAAACTCACTGTCCTTCCTGAATGAAAACTTCAGCATCCTCGCTCTCTCTTACATCTTCCACTCAATGTAAAACAGCAAGGCCAGTTGACAACACCCACAATGTACTAGAGATAGACCTGCCATGAGTGTAAGCCTATCTAATGACTTTATTTGTGAAATTTGATTCCCGGTGTGTTTTCGCTAACACATTAATACGCGGCTACATCACCACCTGTGTGTAATGTGTATGTGCCTATGCGTGTATGTTTGCACGGAAAACAAGGTTCATGACCATGTTACCCAGCATGAGATTCCTTCAGACCTCTTTATAAATGGATCTGAGGCATTTCAGCGCCAGGCTTGGATTTCATGGCCTCCGAGAAGGCAGGGACTCTTCCTATATCTATCTCTGTCTCCGTCTATTTCCCTCCCTCCCTCCCTCCCCCCCTCCCTCTCTCTCTCTCTCTCTCTCTCTTGCTCTCTCTCTCCCCTCACAGGTTTGCAGACTATTTCTGCATTAATCACCATGACACAGGCAAGGCAACTCAATTTTCTGCTCCCGTAAGTAAGGTGCGTGGCGTCCCGAAATGGTGGCACGAGGCATGAAACAGGCAAGCGGGGGCTAATCTTTGGTTACTGGTGTAATTGAAATGCTATCCACACTGTAGGGTGCATTAAAGTCTGATAACAGCGGTTCCTGTGGCCAATTTAAGTAGCTTGACTTCCTTTGGCTAGAAGGGAATAAAGAAAAAGGGGGAGAGAGAGACAGTGAGACAGAAAGAGAGAGAGAGTGCGTCGGGGACGGAGGGGGGAGGGAGGACGAGGGAGAGGGCTGATAGATAAGGCCCGACAAACCAGGCTAATTCTCCAGGCATGTTTCTCATTGTGATCCAGGAAAAAAATTAGAAAGAAATGTATCACAGAACCAAAAAATCAATTGACCCTCGGGTGGCTTGTCAGGCTGCGGGTCTGATAAACCTAAAAGCTTCGTTAATGTCGGCCTGCCTGTAGCCAACAGATAGAGCACTTTGTAAATGAACCCGCTTTGATAAATATATTAAGGAAAGCTGTGAATAAAAGGCACAGACTTGTCATTTGTAAATAGAACCCCCGCTACATGGAATTAGAATGATAAAATGGGGTTCCATATAATTAAGTTTGTGTAAGACCTGAAATCCGTGCAAATACCTTGCTGGAAATTTGAAAGGAAGCTGTCAGTTCAATTAATCTGAACATCACCCTGAGAATGTACTGAACAAAATTAAGCCGCAGATAAAACCTGGGCTAGTATTTTGATAAGTAATTCATGTATCATTTCTTTGCTTCTGTGATCATTTTATTTAATCCACCACCCCCAGTTATTTGCTAAGCCATCTACAAAGGCCCTGCTGGCCAGGCCACCAAAACCTTAATCCACCATATTGCTGGTGTAGAAAATGGGGAGGGGGTGGTGGAAGGCAGTTTTGCCTTTTGTGCGGGCACCAGTGGTGGAGCTAGGTGTGGTTTTGGATGAAGGGGTTGGGTGGGGTGTAGTTGGGGTAAGCTTAGGATCTCTGCCTTTCTCCATTATAAATATATATCCTACTGAATGCATGGGCATCAGACCACATTGACAACTGACTTAGCTGCCGAAAAAGCTTTACTGATAACACTGGAACATCCTGGTAGCTTACATGTACTAATGTTACAAAGGTTGTCAGTGTGTATGTCTACACGTGCACCTCTGTTTGTGTGTGTGTGTGTGTGTGTGTGTGTGTGTGTGTGTGTGTGTGTGTGTGTGTGTGTGTGTGTGTGTGTGTGTGTGTGTGTGTGTGTGTGTGTGTGTGTGTGTGTGTGTGTGTGTGTGTGTGTGTGCGACGGGGTGGGCTGTACATAAACGGTTTTCACACTTGGTGGGGATAGGGAGGCGGAGGCTTTCGAAAATGAAAGGCAGAGCGATGCTGGTGGTGGAGATAGGGCGAGCGGAAATCTTGACTCACCAGTTGTTTACTTGTAAGATGGTGAGGCCCGTGTCTTGGGCTAGCTGCTTCTTCTGCTCTTCAGAAGGGTATGGGTGCTGTGGGAGCAAACAGAGAGAAGAAACACACACACGTGAGCCTACTTTGACGTACAGATTAACACAAATATACACACGTAAAGCACTCATAAAGAGAAGCGCTGGAAGGGAAAACATGCACATGAGTCAAATGTGGCCCATTACTGTATGTTTTCAGTATGTTGCCGTGTTTGTTGTATTGAGTAACCCAAGACTGCACCTCCTTTGTGACCTCCACCCAACCCTGCCCCTCCCTTGCACAGTATAGACATTCAGAGCATACACGTGTCCACCGCCCCACACACACACACACACACACACACACACACATACACACACACGCACACGCACGCACGCACACGCACACACAATACATTGCTAAACCTGTCCTAGCTGGCTGAACGAGTTTGTCAAAACTGTCAACCGTGATAACCCCCTTCCCCATCCCCACCCTGCCCACACACCGTATAGAAAGACAGAAAATCACAATTACGCACACACACACAAACACACACACACAGACAATACTTTTGAGGAGGCCTTATGTACATACTGTGGCATGTGAGAATCCTTTTTATAAATCCGAGCTAACAAATGAGTGGGTGCAGATTTGCAGTGAATGCATTTATCTCGCCTTGAATGACTACCATGTGTCCCGGTGGTGACTCTTTCATAGAGAGCAGCTGAATACATGCTAATGCTAAAAGAACAGAATACTGTGAAAGTGTTTTTTTCTATTTTTACACCTGAAAATGTAATTCTGCAACCAGGGCTGCTGTGATACAATTTGTGTCAGGTCCAATGTAGAGAACATGGGCTGATATAAATGACAGGGGCTGCCTTGCTCCCTCTGGGCCTGCTATGAAGCATGACAAAACAACAGTGATCACTGGTGACAGATGTCTTTAAGGGCCAGATTAGGAGTCGGGCGCACGCAAACGAAACAAATGAGACACTATGCATTTCATTCAGCCACTGTTGATGGGGAGCATGCGCGCACACACAGACCTACAACACATTCACTCGCACACGCATGAGCGAACAGAAACACACACCAAATATTCATAGACGTGACACCTGCAAATAACAACACACACACAAAAAAAAATGCTTTCAAAAAAGTAACACTCCAAGCCTCCATTGTTTTCTATGGTTTAGAGCTCTCTTAACACACATTATTCCCCCTTGGAAGAAAACACCTTTAGTCTTATGACCTGTACTCTTTTGTTTCAGCTTTTATCCTCCTCCACATTCTAGCAGAAAGCAAATTTCATGAAGCTGGTAATGTCTGCCTGGCTTGTCATAATTGAATTCCATTTTAACATGAAATGATAACAGTTGCTCAAGAACTATTTCCTCATTTACTGCTGAAATAATTGATGTTAGTGAGGGTTTCATATCGGCAGAGGGGTGGATTCCTCCTTTCAGGTAGTAACGGCAGACTAAATGTAGTCTTTTTTAATTAAAGGAGAGACGAAAAAATGGTTTGAGGAATGTGCTCAATTAATAACAAACAAGGCTGAGATTGGACAAATAATGAGTCCCGGCTGCAGAGAGGGATTAATCTGATTTGTACTTGTGTATGCAGTTCCCTTTTAATATGCTAAAATCATTAACAAAGGAAAGATGATAATACTTGCATAGAAATACATTTTTTGATTGCACGGTGCTGACATTTCCTTGGCAATGGAAGACAGAGTAATTTGTATAGGTTACAGTGTGTGTGTGTGTGTGTGTGTGTTTGTGTGTGTGTGTGTGTGTGTGTGTGTGTGTGTGTGTGTGTGTGTGTGTGTGTGTGTGTGTGTGTGTGTGTGTGTGTGTGTGTGTTTGTGTGCGTGTGCATGCACATAAGCATGTGCGTGTAAACATGCTGAAGAGAATGCACAGTGTGCACAATGTCCAAAGAACATATCCACATCCCCATGTGCGTGTGTCGGCCCTGGACAACACCATGTAATAAGAGCACAGCCTCTCTTTCCCTCCCCCTTACACTACTGGGCTTCCTTGGCGTTTTCACATTAGCTATGACCTCGGTCACCATCAAAACACGCTTGCAAATATAACAGAACACTCACTCCCTCCCACTCTTTTTTTTTATGTACGCACACTACACAAACATACACACACATACACAAATTGAGACCTAGCTAAAGATTATGTGATATGGAGGTGTGGGGAGAGTGAAGCAGTCTAAATTGGAAATGGGAGTGGGTCATCTACATTGTATTAAGGCTTCCTCAGCCTCTCAGGCCCAGACCCGGTCATCAATCGCCTACTGTCAGCCGGAGCGCGCTTTAGCTCGGTGATAAATACACCGGCCAGCGGCATAGCTCGTCCAGCAGCCACCACGTAATGAATGGTTTGAACAAACAAGAAAGATGTCTCATCAAGGAGAGTGGGGACGTTAAAGCCCCCCTCACACACAAAACCCCTGAGTAAGGAGATTTACTCTGACCACATAGACACGACACAAAAAAAAAGAAAATCCTTTTTCGTTCAGCTCATACCCCTCCCAGTCCTTGGCTCTGTGTGTCAGACTAGATCAATCCCCCACTGCAACCCCAAGACTAGAATGCACTTGCACATATGCGCTGCCAAACACACACCCAAACAAGCAAATGTACAAACACACAAACATATATGCAGTATATCTTTGTGCAACCTTTCCTCATATGTCCTCAACCCGTTCTCTCTATTGCCTTTCTTGCTGACCCCAGCACCGTCCTTTTCCCAGGCACACACATACATTTTATGGCTGCGACTGCAGGCCACCCACACTTTATGTTGTGGCAGCTTTCCTTAAAGCATGGCGCTCTGAGATTTCAGCTACAGAAAATGGTGTGCGGTGGCAATGGCGACACACACACATGCACGGACATGAGAAGTAAGCCGACATGGTGGGCCTATAGTGGTTACAAGGCTGCAGCAGCCGTGAAATTGGAGAACAGTTATTTAGACCTCTGAGTAACCTCTTACTGTTAATTGCCTCAGTAAAACAATATATGATAGTAAATCACCCAATGAGCACAAAAGAAAAAGATTGAAGTGAAAAGAACAATGTGAGCTATGGGGTTTGTTTAAATGTAAAAACAAACTCATAAAAGACAAAGTGCCAAATCGGATTTGAAGTGTTTCTTCCTTGAGATGTCCTTCTCTGCCCTCGGGAGACAGGGTGACATGGTTATTTAATGGATGAAACACAAACACAGGAGAAGATCAAAGATGGTATTGACAATCTTCCCCACTAGCTTTGGATCCGCTCAATATGTTCAGTTACAAACACCAAAGCCAATATACCTAAAAGAGGATTGACCGCAAAATGTAAAACAGCCAGTCTATAAATAATTAGAGCCAGAAATGAGCATCCTCAATTTGCTGTCCGGGAGCGGCGGGTTTGCCGATCGAAACAGCTCTGTTAATTATGCTAAAGCCTGTTAATGGCACAAGCGTGCACTTTTGCTGATGCACACATGTTGTCCAATTCGGAACTGAAAAAGAACAGCCTAACATTAACAGCAACACATAAACACAGGCGCATATGCAGGTGGATCACATTTCTGCCAGTCATTGAGCATCGAGCTGTGTGTGTGTGTGTGTGTGTGTGTGTGTGTGTGTGTGTGTGTGTGTGTGTGTGTGTGTGTGTGTGACCGACTGCTGGCTAAATTGCAGGGTGTGATGTGCTCTGTGCTCTCTGATGTTGCTGGATGTAATGGCCCCTGTGGTTGCTGAACATTACAAGCCGAGGGTTAGCTCCATCATCCGCTGTGTACGGCACGTGAAAACTCCCCCTCGGACCACTCTTACTTCACACACCTTTTCTTGCATGCTGACTCCTATGGCTACTCCTTCAATGTCCAGCTTGCTAATATGTCAGATCGGTGCTTTCCTGACACCTATTTGCTGCCGTCGTCAAATCCCACAGCCCGATCATTATCCCCAGCCGTTCCATTCAACCCCCCCCCCCCGCCCTCCTTATCCAGCTCCGCCCATTTTCCCTTTACTCCCTATACTAGCCCCGATCTGCAGCCCCCTTGCCTTGAGAAGCTGGTGGACCCCATTGATGAATGACATCATCAGTGTGTGGCATGAGTTATAGGGCCGGGTCACAAGGTTGCAGTGGCTTGCAAACCTATTCCATGCTAATGACTCACAGGAAATCACAGGCCATTGGCTATTTACCCCCGGTGCCATGGCAACACAAAGGATTTGGCTGATTGCTGTGATTTAGCTCCAGCTATACTTTGTCACTTGGATAGGGTTATTATTAGATCATCTGCATATCTATTTTTCATACCATAAAACTGTTTGTTTAATCATTCTAAAGTATTGGATTTAATAAAATTAAAAATGGATACATTGCTATAACGTATGATGTAATTCTTTATAATAGTATGTTTGAATAGTGGTGCTAATAATGTGTTGGGAGCATTTGATGGGCATTTGCATTTTATTGTGAGTTTGTGTGTAGTTTTCCAGCGATATTGTATCCCAGTTTTGCTTTCATATACAGATTCCTCAAATTGATTGGAATCTTATTTGTTTTTAATCAAAGTGACTGGGGGGATGCTAATAATATTCACTGTCAGAAATCAACGCAATCAAATATAGGAATGACATTTTAATATGGATGCTGCACTGAGTTGGGGTAAGATTGGCACATTTTAAATATGAAGTTGCCACTGTTAATAATGTTACAATTGGCTCCTTTGACAAATGACAATAAGATTGAATGCATATCGGCATTACTGGGAGATCAAACAGATAGGACAAATCCAATCCAGTTGGAGTTTTTCAATCCATCAAGACTGTTTCACTGGGCACGAGGCAATCTCTGGCTTTTTAGCTGCAGTTTTCTGACAGATTGTGTGAGTTTAAATCGAATTAGACAGTTAATTACTTTTGTCGATGAACATCAAATAGATTGACAACTGAGAATTTTCCAAAAAGCCCTTCTGTGACAATGAAATAATTGACTTGCAAAAAATATTTGTATTCATTTACAATTGTTATTAGTTATATTACAATCAATTTGGTGTATTTGATCAATTATAAATGTATTTATTATAAAAGTTATAATTTATAGTTTATTATTAATAAAATTAGCTGAGCCCAAAGTAAGGATTGCAAATTAAGTAAACCAAATGTGTTGTTTTCTTTCCATCATTATGCTCAATCCACTTCCATTTTTATCTCTCTGCTCAACTACTCCATTCCTCTCTCTGTCTCTTTCTCTTTCTCTCTCTCTTTCTTTCTCTTTGTGTGTTTTTGGCCGGGTGGAGGAGGGAGGGAGAAGAGGGTGTTTTGGGTGTTTGTTTTATTTTACTGGGAACTACAGTGCTTCCTGACAACAGTCTGAAAACAGGCAAGAATTCCACATGACTCAATGATTCAACCCTGCTGATCTGGCTTTCTCTTTCTTTCCTTCTCTCTCTCTCTTTGTTACACATACATACATACACACACACACACACACACACACACACACACACACACACACACACACACACACACACACACACACACACACACACACACACACACACACACAGCCAATTTATAAACAGAACTCACATGATGCCAACCTACAAACCGCACGCACTGCATGCCGACTTCTGATAACAGCCAATGAAACATCCATATCTACACCTCACACAATCTGCATTCAGAACATACCACTACACCTCTGTCTCTTTCTCTCACTCCAGACTCCAGTACTGCTTCCACAATAAGTATAAGGGCTCTCAGAGGACTGCCCTCTTGACAGTAAAACAGTGATGATTGCATATATACAAGGCGGACTGGTGAGACCCGCAGCACCTATTACAGAGCAGAAAGGGCCTCCAGTCTGTCTGCCTGCCTCTCTGACTGACTGGCTGGTTGGTTGGGTTGGTTGGCAGTGCATCAGTACAACTACTACTGCTGTTGCTGCTGCCATGGCCCCACCACAACAATCGCTGGCTGAGCTCCTGAAGCCAGCTACTGGACCTCAGCCAGCAGCCTGTTTGCTCTACACCATTAATTTATGTTCACTGGAGATGGTGCAAGGTTGTGGAGAAGCTCTCCTGCATAACTGCCCTAGCTTCGCCTGCCAAGCTACAGTAACAGTAAAGTGGGTGAGGGGAGTCGGAAGCAAAGAGCGAGGAGGGAAACGCAGGGAGAAAGGGTGAGAAAGGAGCCCCCGAGGATAATGAAGGGATGTATGCATTTGATTGTAGCAAGCTTCATGAGGCTAAATAGCAATCACTCCCACACAATCCCAATGCACCTCCAGACTTGACGGATCGACCGACGAAAACAGAAAGATGTGTTTTTTTCCCGAAAGCTATCGTGCGTAATGATAAATAAGGTATCACTTTGATCCAATAAAGAAAGTCAAACTGGAAGAAATGGGTTCATTATCTTCGTAAAAAAAAATCTTCAAAAGACTCCCCAACGAGGTTCAACCGAACTCAACCCCATGGATCTATCGGAGTTTGCCCACAGTTATGTACACAAACTGTGTGTGTGCTGCTTTGTTGTGAACCTGGTCTTATTTGTGGCCCGCAGCCATAGAGATGTGCCTATTTAATCGTCAGATCGAGTTCATGGCTTCTCTTTCCACCACACAGCTTCCCCTCCGCGTTCAAGGGGAGGAATACGATCCCTCCATCCTCAGAGTGGAGGGCCTAGTCTCCTCTCAGTCTCTAACCCTCTCTCTCTTTCGCTCTCATTCCTGTCGATCTCTGCTTCTCCTGCCGTATTCCACAGGCCCCAGCAGCTATCCATTTTCTCGCTACATGCTAACCCGCCTGGCCTGTCTAGTCTAGTCTATCCTCTGCACTTCCTATCCTCTCTACACTTCCTCTCCTCTGCTCTCCTCTCGTTCCCTTCTTTCAAAAGATTCCGCTCAAGCTTGGAGCCAGGTCCCAGAGGGCAGGAATTTGGCCTGGTTTTTCAGACCAGTCTGTTGGCTTTGTTGTGGTAACTGTCTGCTCAGGGGCACCCGGGCTCTGTTCTGCTCTGCTCTCCAGCTCGCCTGATGTCAACACACAGCCACGCTACTCACTACATTTATTTTTTTGCTCTCAGGGAAATCTTAAAAACATCTTGTTGACTACAGCTGAGCAAAAGGATCATGCCCTGTTCGTATTAAATTCCAATAAATTAAAATGTGAAATGTCTTTGATAGAGTTTATTTTCACAATTCAATGCCAACAAAATTAATGGGTAGATCTTTTATGCTCAATGATACTGCTTGCGAGTTGAATGTAATAGGTCTCGTGCCTTTGCGAGGGTTTTTTAGGGCCCATAAGCAGATCATTAGAGGCCTGTTGGGCCTGTGAAAGCCGAAGTCTCACCTACTATGCCCACATTTGACAACCTCATATCCACACCACTTGTCACTGTTGCTGGTCATAAAGTCACTGGAAGTGTGTATGCTATCCTAGGTAAAGCGTCGTGAACGGACTAAGCCTCTGAATAAACATCAACACTGGTTTAATGACGTATGTACACATTGTAAAAAGCAATGCTTTTTTTTAAACTGAGAGCCTTGGCCCCATAAAAAAGTGTTTTCATTATACCAACAAAAAGAATTTAATTACTCAATCTTCTAGTTGTAAAAAGAAAAAAAGGTAACTACCATAACTGCCTCCTGACGTAAATAACTAAGAATTTTCTGCACCAAATAGGTCCAGGTTATTAGACACCATTCAGGCATACTGAAGCTTACAAGTCACTTAAAGTAAATGCTGGGAAAGAACAGAAGGGCAATGACAAAACAGTAAGACACTTACAACCTAGTGCCTTGTTGATAAAGGTCTGTTGGGAAAAGGACTTAATATTAACATACAGGGTCTCTTTAAGTCTATCCTCTTGCTCCACTGTGTTCCTTTAGACGTTGTTTAACTTCCTAAGTCAAAGTAAAGTGGGGCTGATCTTCAATTGAAATAGAAACAGATTAATTTGTGGAGAGATGGACAGAGAGAGAGAGAGAGAGAGAGAGAGAAAAGCGGGTGTGTTCGCTCTTCAAATAGAAGCTTCTGAGAGTCTCCACTTGACGGTTCTCCCTTTCATTGTGCATTAACTTAATGAGAGTAAGTATTCAAATACACAACCAGGACCTCTTGTAGCTCTCTTCCCCTCTCTCTTCTTTTTAGCCTCCACCCCCCCCCCACCCTCCTCTGCCTCTTTAAGAACTCAACATTCTCCAGAGAAAGGCCAGTAAATTCTAATAGCGAGCCTCAGGACACAACAACAAGAGCACAACCACTTACAGAGGACAAACAAGAAAACCCCCGGGGCCAGCTATGGAATGTCAAGCCAATTTGGTAGATATCATAGGACATTTGTAATGTCAATTTTTTGTTTTTCAGGTCAAAAATCAAAGGCGAACATGGTGGGGTAACATTGGTACATTACAGTGAAGGGGAAGGAACACCCTCCCTCCCACCGACCAAAAAACAGCTGCAGGGGACACTTCCTGTTTGCTAATGATGCTAAATGTGTTCAAGTCAACCATGTCAAATTTTCTCTCCCTCTGAATGGACAGCTGGGACGGAAAGAAAAATATTTTTTTTCTTCTCCTTTTCTCCTCCACCACTGTCTCTCTCTCTCTCTTTTCCTCTATCCTCTGCCAGCGAGAGAAGAAGAAGCTCTTAGGGCCCATGACAGACAGACACTTCAGATCATGTCCCTGTCAGTGAGACAGACGGAGAAGCATAGCTGATGGTAACCATAGGTGCATTCATCTGAGATCACAAGTACTTCCATGGAACAAAGCCAGCCGAGCCCTGATCAGTCACCACCCCCGTCCCTACCTGTTGTGTCTGTTCTCTCTTTTACTGGATATCGTTTTTTTTTTCAGAAATGCACGTCTCTCTGAGCTTTCCTTTCATCTAGGGGTGCATGAGTCAAGGAGATACCTCCTGTCATTGCTCAACACCCAGGGGCGGCTGGGCTGCACAGGGCTGTGTGTGGACTGACAAAATGCCCTCAGGATCTTTCACTTTTCTTAATGTTCCTCAAAGCTGAGTCGACATGTGACGGGGAGTAAAAATGCCTTTGTGAAGTGCCGCCAACGCAAAAAAGAGAAGGAGAAGGAGAAGAAGAAGAAGAAGAAGAAGAAGAAGAAGAAGAAGAAGAAGAAGAAGGGAAGATAATAGAACAGAAAAGAAAAGAAGAGAAGAGAGTGTTAAGGCAGGGATATATAGCTATAGGCCTGGTTAAGAGCAGCCAAAATCTTTAAGTGCATTCTTCCATCCTCTCCCTGTCTCTCTCCTTGTAGTGCTCTTAGGGGCTCAATCCTGCCCGGGGGCCAAGGTGACCTTTGACCTGGCTGGCCTGCCTAGCTACAGCCCTCTCGTTTGTTAGGGGCTTTATCCACTGACAAAGCAGGCAGGAAGTTGGCAGCCACCCAGCAGCCCCATGGGAGGATGACCATCAGCTAGCTCAGCTTACCGCTTATTACAGGATGGTGGGGAGCATGTGTGTTTGTGTGTGTGTGTGTATGTGTGCGTCTGTGGCTGTCTGTGCACCGACGTGTGTCCTTGTGCCTGCGTGTGCACTTATGCTGTCTGTGTGCACGCATGCTTGTGTATAAAAGTACTTGTGCACATGCAACAGCAAGCATGCTCGACTGTAGCTGCATACTTGTGTTTGCATGCACATGTGGACGAGTTGAGTCTGAAATGTGGCTGACCTTTTGTCTTCTTTTTTTATCGTGCCAGCAATTTTTTACTATGCAAGCTAATGACACGCAAAGAATAAGCCTGGAAGCCATGAACGTCCCTGTCTCCAAGCTAACCCGATCAGCTACGCGTGTTAGCAACAATCAGGCAACCTTCCAGCCACTGGACTCAGGGGACCCCAGCACACTTCAGTCTCTCTCTCTTTCTCTCCACTGTTTCTCTCCTCCTCCCATCCGCAGCCTGCTCATCAGAGCGCTCAGAGCAGCTCGCTAAAACATTATATCACGAGACACTCCAGTTTCCCTCTCGTCACTCCATAAAAGTCAGGTAATTCATACTTCATTTATATATCTTCCCATTAATAAAGCTGATGAACTTTTACTCCTTAAATCTAATGGGCCATTTTGCCATGACTGCCAGCGCTCTCCGGTTTTCCTCCGATGGCCTCTTCCTCTTCCTTCTCTACTATCGCGTCGGGGAAAGTTAAGCTAATCCACCGCTACTCGGTCACAGCTCACATCTCGTACAGTGTTCTACAGGCGCGGAGAGAAACAGAAGGATTTCGAGATTATTTAGGCTTTCGAGTGACCCCTGCCACAGACGAGTAGTGACACGTAGGGCTGTGTGGCAAGTGTGTTGTTGTTACTTTTGGACCCTCTCTCTCTCTCTCTCTCTGTCTCTGCGTTGCCCCCTCTACCACTCTATCTGGGTCCAACGGAGGGTCACTGACCTTACGGGCCTAAAGCAAGGTATGATGACTCCCCAGCTCAGAGGCTGTTGACAAGTGGCTGTGTTCTTTTCAACAACTAGTTGAACCAACCCCCCCCCCCCCCACACCCCTTCCCTTCTCAGGAATGTAACACAACCGCTCACTGAGGTAACCCAAGCCCCTCCCCTCTCTCCCATCCTTCATTTACAGAAAGAGAAAGAGACGGAAAGAGAGAAAGAGAGTGAAAGCAAGACCAACTGGGGGGTGTCCGACAGCTGCCCCCCCATCTCCACCATCTAACTCTTGCTCCCACTCTCATTTCTCTTCCTCTCTTTAGATTTGCTCCAAGCCCGCCGCCTGGGGAATAATTAATGATGCAATTGAGCCGAGGAGAGGACTCCCGACCAGCAGGGGCTGAATGTTCCTGAATGCCCGTGTAGCCGATTTTATGGAAGACCGGAAAAATAGGGAGGGAGAGAAAGACATGGAGAAAGACATAAAACAGTCAAAGAGTGAGAAAAAGAGATGGTTAATAGGCTGGTTCCTCCAACAAGCCTTAACTCAGTCTTCCTCCCTGTTTTGTCCCCCCTAGTCTAATCTTCTTTTCCCCCATCCCCCTCTCCTCTCCTCCGTCCTGATGGCGGGATTGGGGGGCCTGACCTGTCTGGTGATTGATGGTAATGTCTCAGGAAGTCATTTTCCCCGACAGCACCCCGCCGCCTTTCACCAGGCCTGGTGCAGAGGTGAACCCATCACATGCTCGCTTTTAACTCTTTGCTCACTCACCGCCAAGGTCTCCCTGACCCATGTATCTCACACGCAAACCCCTCATGCCCACACTGCACCCCCTTGTGTGCCTCTAACCCCATTTCCCTTGATCCCCCTGCTTCTGACACCATGGCAAGGGTGAGAACAATTCTCTTAAAAAAAGAAAAAAGAGGCATTATTAAAGAAGTCTGCAAAACAGTGAAAACAAGGGCACCTTGACAAAAAAACACAGGCCATCTTGAAGTGGATCTGCCAAGTGGCCCCTAATTCAGGTTGCTGGGGATGGATCCCCACAACTCCATTACTGTCAGCGCTTACCACCTCCATTATGGCAATTAGGACGTGGTTTCAACACTAGGAATGCTTCGCTATGCTCTGGAATTGCTAACATCTGCCGCGTCTCCGCTCCATGTGTCAGCGTTAGAGTTGTCTTTTCTTAAACACACATCTTTTTACAGTCACACTCTCTCGTCCCTCTTTTTCCTCCCGTTTCTTCCAACGCTGCTTAACACATTTATTTTCTTAATTCGACTCAAACTGTGCCTTAAAGAGATCCCTCTCTGTTTGAGTCCAAATAACCTAAAATGATCCGTGAAGAGCCTTGTGCGGTTCCGGTTTTCAATAGGCTTCATTAGTTTTTAATATCTAGCCAAGGAGAGAAGGGGAAAATGGAATGGAGATAATCAATGGAAAGGGGCTGGTAGCCTATTAATCTCCCCCAAAGGATTGTGGGTTAATACACGCTCTTACATAGGCAAACATAGGCTGCGTGGCGAACACATCTGTCTGCCTGGATGGGCTACTTAATGAAACAGCCAGCGTTTGGCTGCTGAGATGGATGACGTTCCCCCGGTGAAAAATGAGTTCTCCCTCTCCCACTACGCCTAGCGAGCCGCACATGATAGGGCTCCATTCAATTCACTGGAGACCTGACTGTGTGTGCCTGTGTGAGAGCGGCTAAGACAATGAGGGTGCCGGGCAGGACAAGGCAACGCATGGCCACTAGAGCAAGTCTTCATGGAGATCATATCAGGGATTCCTACCTAATGTGAACAAGAGTCCGACTGACCTGGAAATGAGAGAAGACAGAAAGACTAGAATAGGAGTAGTACAGTAGAGATAAAGAAGAAAAAAGGGAGGAGGGAGATGAAGGCTTAGCCACCTGGGATAGATAAGCAAGCTAAATGTATTTGAGCGACAGACAATGTTTGTGTGTGACAACCTTTTGGTGAACATTCTTGCCAATCTGTGAGGACATGTGTGCGTGTTTTGGCAAGTGTGTACGCGTACGTGTGTGTGTGTGTGTGTGTGTGTGTGTGTGTGTGTGTGTACAGACAGTGTCGTAGGTGACCCCTGGTCAGGGAGTCCTGTAACAGGAGCTCACCTCCGGTTCTGCAAGCTCTCCTCTCAGTGTTTTTAACAGCCACCTGAAGACAGGATTAGCCATTGTGACCCGGCCCCAGTGGTAACCGAGATACACCTCCGGGGACAGACGTGAAACACATACTGTCACGTGTACTGTGGATACACAGCCAGGAGGGGAGGACTCAAACACAGACTGAAGATTGAGAATTAAAAAAAGAAAAAGAAAGAGGCCATAAAAAGGAGACAGGACAAGACAGGTGGTGGAAGGGATTGTAGGAGCAAACAGGACACCTATAAGAGGATGAATGCAAGTAGGGTACTGTATAATGCCGAGCTAGCTGAGGTGAAGGTGTCACTGTTGTTTGTTGTAGTCTAGTAACAACAAGAGCATCAGAGCATAAGAGGATTTGGAGTGGGTGACCTAACCTGGTGCCTTAGGGGGTAGCTGAGATTTGTGCTTGCCTGTATGGAAATAAATTGACAGGCTGTCAGCCTGTCTATGAGTCAACTGTGACAGTACATGCATGCATGTTTGTTTTTTGTGGGTCGCACATACGAGTGCGTGCTGTGCTGTGACAAATGAGCTGTGCTTAATTTGCCGCTGATTATGCGGCTGCTGGTGCACCTTAAACCCCTTTGAACTTGTAATTGCCCCTGGTTTCAGTAATGAACATTAAGGAGGATTCAGAAATGTGTGGCTAATTACACATTTTCGATTCCCCACTTTCATACTGGATGAGGAAGAAAAAGAGGAGGAGGAGCAGTAAAGGCAGATGAGGAGGTTCTGGGTTGGGAGGCATACACGGCTGTTGCCACCCTCTTTATCTAAATAATTGTGCAAGCCGGTTTATGGGCTTTAGAGAGGTGCTTTGTGTGTCAGTCGCTGCAGCCCCGGGGATATGGGGGGACTAGCTTTTCCTCATGATCAATATTCACAGAGATTCACATCTGGAGCCAAGGCCTGCTCTGCTCAGATTTGGATTTTTATATATATTTATTTATTTATTTATTTTGCTTCGGTTTTCTTCTTTATCCTCTATCCATCAGCTTTTGTCTTATCAATGTGGGTTCAACTGGTTTTTAATACAAGGAGTTGCTATCTATGACACAGGCTTGTTTGTGCAGCCTTTACATGATCTTAGGAGGTCTCTGTACAGCCACAGACAACAACATGCATCTATGTACTGTATATCCTTTGCAGAACTGCTTAAGTAATGTAGCATTCTGGGTAAATGGCTGTGGTTGCAGGGTAGGAAAGTAACATAGGAGGGGATAGGGAAAGGAGCAACAAATTGACCAGCTTAGCCTCCGTGTCTTTGATGTGGACTGAGCCCTCTCTTAAAAAGCGGCCTATATGTTCAGAGAGGGAAGGGGAAGAGGATATCAATAGTAGGGAGGAAAAAATTAAAAGGTGAGGAAATGTGTGGGGGGGGGAGAGGTGAGAACAAGAGACATGGCTCCCGGTTATAAGGACCCCACTGTGCAGGAATCCCACTGCCTGCCCTCTGGACAAAAACAAAAGCATGCATTTGAGAGGAATATAGGGAAGGGAGGGGATAAAAAAAAATCAAATCAAAATGGCAGGAGTGGGATTTGGTGCGGCCGGCCAAGGGTCCCATGACAAACCAAACAGTGAAACACAAGGTCTGTTTTTGATTTCTAACTCAGTGCCTCCCTCCATCCCTCAACCTATTCTCTTTCCTTGCTTGCCTCTTTCCCTCCCTTCTTTCTTTCAGCCCTGCTTGGCTGATTCCACACTTGTGCCGCTCCTTTTTCCCCTTTTGCATTTTCTCTTCTCTTGGTGTGAGATGAATATCAAAGCGGTGCTGGAGCAGCTTCGGAGGCCTGCAGCAGAATTTCATTGGCCTCCTTGGTCCCCCCAGCATGCAGCAGGCAGCCATCGTTTTCTTAGCAAGCTCTCGCCACAACCCCGCAATCAACCGTTGGAGGGGGATGAGGCTACAGCCTGCAGGGCGGTACCCCTGGAAGGGTAAGGGGTAATTTAAGGAAACCAGCTGTAAGATGTGAAACCAAAATCCTCTTATACATTTTGTTATTTTTATTTTATTTTATTTTATTGTTATGAGTAAGATAACCCCAAAAGTGTAGGAAAAAAGGGAAACAGGCACAGAATCAGCTTCCACCATCTTAATAACCCTGGTTTTCCCACCGGGGGCCATGTGCGCTATCACAGACTATACCTTGCGGGGGGAGTCTCTTATTATTACACATGACGTCATTAAGCCTCTGTTTCTTATGGAGTCAGCTCAGCACAGGTCCCAGGCGACAAATCAGTGTGATGACTACAGCAGCGTGTGGGTTGTGCCTCTGCGCCGAAGGCAGGGAAACGGTTCCCGAGCTGAGGCCCTATTCTCTGGGGACCTTAAAGAAGAAGTCTCTTCAGCTCTCTGTATGCATGCAGCATGTGCATTCTTGGAAGAGTATCTCACTGTTCAGAGCTGCTGCCGAGTTTATAAATCTGAACCGCCCTCCACAGGACTAGCCCCTGTTTGTATTCTGCTGCGGTCGGGTCATGTGCAGTGACCCCTGCAGGGGCCGGTCAATCTCATGCTGTGTTCCTGGTCTTCAATGAGGAGGACGCCCCTGTTGTAAAGCCTCACTTAAAAAGAAATGCACATTGCAATGCATTTTAGCTAGTTTAATGTCACACTGGAGTATATGTTGCTTTTTTTTCATTCTTTGGTAAACACCTCGCACATCTTGATCACCTTCATGTGGGAATGTGTCGTAAACAGTCCCTTAAGCGAGAGCACTAATTTCTGCTACTTCATTAAACAACCTTCATTAAGGTGTACACAGCAGGAATTAAAAGTAACAATGAGGGAGGGAAAAAAGGGAGTAAACATGAGGTAGAAGGATTCCCTGGATTTCCACACACAATATTATGATGCTCATCTTAGAAATGAACAAGCCTTTGGGACTAAAAAAGTACTTGAAATAAAAATAAAAACAAGCAAACATGTTTACTCTTTCCACAAGCACACACACACACACCCGCACCACATAAGTGTACGCGGTTAATATGCCATGCTTTATATGTCAGTCCACGTGGGGCGAGTTGGCTTTGAAGTGGAACTACGACAGAACTGGATTAGGGGGCAAAGTGTAAAGGTCTGATGTCGGAGCATGAAACGAATTAGGGCTTATTACGTTCTAATGCAGCACTAAACCTGTGGAACGGCTACCAACTATGCCGAAGCACAGTGTAAACAGAGCCGTGACACACTAACACGGGCAAATTATGACAAAAGCCGCCCTCCACTGAGATGGCAAAGTTGGTGCAGCACGTCATATAAGTATATACAACCTGTGAAAATGGATCCCCCATAATAAAAACTTTTTATTTTTAACTCTTGTTTTGTACAAAAAAAAGGGGTTGACATGTAAGTGGAATTTGTTGATGAGTATATATGTATATGTAAAAAAAATATATATATTGAGTTGTTTTAGTGTTATGCCGCAGTGTCCGCTCATGGGTGTCTTTCCCTGTGATGTCTGTCCATGTTGTGGTAGCGCCTCTGTGGTGGCCCGACTTGGGGAAAGAACAGATGGCAGACTGAGGTGGCTTGTGTCTCTGTTTTCCAGGGTCGCTGAGCAGCCGACATTAGACCACAGCGACTAGACAATAGCTAGGCACCAAACTTCAACCTCCCCCCCTCCAACACACATACACACACACACACACACACACCAAAGATCTCCTCCACAGTCATTATCAACCACTTTCAATGACTCTTGTGCTAAACACCGCCAAACTATCCTGTCATAGTGTCACAAACGTGTGTTTCGGCAAAACACACAAAGGTATTGTCAACAAAAGTAATGTGATTACTCTTTTTGCCTGTCTCCCACTGATAATCACACATTTGGGCAGTGGCGGTGAACCAAACTGTCGCCTGGGTTGCTACGGGTGACTGGAGAGCTGACTTTTGGGCTCCGAGGCAAATGAGCACATGACAGATTAGTGTGTGGGCCTCCTCCAGGCCTCCACCTCTGTGACCCCTAAGGAGCCCCCTTCTCTTTATCCCCTCCTCACACTGGCTCTTACCTCCAAAACCCTGCTCCCTCCTTCTCCTTTGTCGCCACCCTTTCTTCATCCAAACTCACTTAACAACCCAAAATGGTGAAAAGCAAACAGTTTTCCCACTGTGACAACTAGACCAAAGTTACTTATTTATCTTATTTATGGTCTTGAAACATCAATTCACATTATGTTTAAAGTTATTTCCAAACACGAGTACATGTCAAAATTCAAAACAAATCAATAATGTAAATTGCACAACATCACAATTCAGCAAAATATCCAATGATGGGCAGGAATAAAAAAATATGTATAAAAAACGTTTTGTGCTGCTATGTGTACTGGAAAGATTAAAGTGGGAAACGGCAAATATGGAATAGAGAGCTTGGAGCAATGTAAAAGGAGAAAGGGCTAGGGTTATTTCAAAGTGTTTGCAGATGTGTCTCCACCAGTTAAATGCCGCTTGTACTGGAACAACACACAAGGATTAGAAGGACTAGAGGAGCTTAAACAAAACTATAGGGATCCTACGGAGTTGACTGTTTAGTCTACTCAAACAACATGCCCTCTCTTTTTTTCTGAAGGGATGGACTTGTACACTTGTTTATCGTACGGGACAAACATCCGTTGCCAGGGTTCGGCCTTGCCTGCGTCCATGTCTGGTGAACGACCCTAGCTGGCTCTTTTATGTGCGTCTATAAAGGGCGGTCGAGAGAGCAGCTAGGAGGGCTCGACCTGACGATGACACCCTGTTGTCATGGAGACTAATGCTATGTTGGGCTTGGGGTTGGGAGTGTTGGTGGGGGGCAGGGGGGGTAGCCATCGTCACTGGTGTCTGATGATGGTTGCAGCACAATGCACTCATCTCCTCGCAAAGTGTGATGTGTCCTCACTCTGGTTAACGCCTGTATTAACAGAACATCGCTTAGCTGTACACAGTTCGTCCAGTCACACTCACAAGGAGAGCGCAGTTTCCCCTCTTATCAATTCAGTCAAATACACTGTTTGTGGGGTATATTAAATACTTACATCTGTGATACACTTAGGAGGATAAAAGACAACCATGTTGTGTACAAATAAATCCATTTAAATGCTGTCCAATCGTACATAAACAACTCTCGTCTACTGCTACTGCTCACTGACCAAGGACTTTCCAAATGACCAAGGGATATATCACTTCCCTTTCAAGAAGCCCAGGGGACCAATACACCTGGCTTAGCAGCTTAACAGAATTTCCCCCAAACACCCAGGCCAAAGGGTGGCCCGGCACAAAACCTGAGACGCTTGATGCTTGAGAGGGCTACCTACTTACTCATCTGACTGACCACTCTCCCCCTTTACACACAAAATCCCTCCCTCCCTCCTTCTAGCTACCACATGCACACGTGCTGTGCAAGCTCTCAACTGGCCTGGTTTGCTCCTGAGGTCCCCTATTTATTTTCATAGGTCTTTAAGGGAGTTTACACTAGTCAAAAGACAAGGCCAGAGCCCATAGTGGTATCTTTGGATTTGAGTGCTTCCTGTTTTCATTGCAAGGCCGACCCTTGTCTTTACAGGGGTGAGAAAAGGCTAGGAAGGGGGTGAGGGAGAAGGAAGACCACGGGCGCCAAGGAGCTAATTGTAGATTTTGGGGTTTTCACCTTGTGCGACACTAACAAAAAAAGATCATAAATGCCTTCCTATTTCTCTGCCAACCCTCTCTTTCCACTTCTCCTCCTTCTTCTAGTCTTACATTCCCTCAATCGCCCTCTCCTTCTGTGTCACTCCCTCTCCCTCGCCTGGATTTTTCTAGGCCCACGCTTTTGAAGTGCTGTAGAACATTTTACCCCCTAACAGTGAAGTTTACCTTTCTGATAACATGAGCTCCCTGTAGTATTGAAAAGCTTATACCAACAGTCTGGGATTTTCCTTTCCCCTAATGTGGCTGGAAGACATCCAGAACCTTGTGGGGAGGGATGGAGGGAGCGAGGGAGAGGGGTATTAGACAGAGAGAGAGAGAGAAAGAGTGGGAGGGAGAATAGAGGAGGGATTGGAGAGAGACGGTTTTACCCTCTTCTGCCAGCTAACGCCAGCTGATCTGTCCAGCCCCTTTGCCAATTGCATATGGGGCATTTAAGGTTGGCAGCTCACGTGTTATCCTATTGCATGTTTATGTGGGGCTCAACATAAACTATGTCAGGGTTATTGCCACTTCTCCACAGGGTAATTGTGGAATCTTTTTGCAAGGTGTGTGAGATCTTCATGGCACACAAAACAACTTGCATTCTTGTACATATTAGGATTAATGGTAAAAGTAAGTGACTTTCTATATATATGGCTGTCCAGAAGAAAAAGAAGAAGAAAGAAAAATATTGGGATTTTCTCCCAGGAGAGTGTGAGGTCAGAGTTAAAGCAAGGGGAGGGCGGGAGGGCAATTTTGTTATAGTGAATCCAAAAGCCAACAGTTGTTACTATCGGCCTGTGTTGTTTTTCCGTGTGTGGAGAGGAGGGGGTCCTGTCCTTTTGAGCCCTTTCAGCAGACGTGACAATGGCTGGATGTTGAGAACATATGTAGAGAGACCCCCGTGGCTCATGGAAGAGGAGCTCCATGCTGGCCCCGCCGTTTGAGAAAAATACAAGGGCCGCTCCTTTCACTCCTCACCCCTCAGTTAATGAATGCATGAATGGCATAATGCCGCTATAGGCCATTCAGGGGCCAAAGTCCCCAAGAATTCACCCTTGCACAAACGCATCCAGCAGTAGCAAATACATTTGCTTAACAAATTAAAAAGAAAGGGGAATGGCTGATGGGTGTGTGTGTGTGTGTGTGTGTGTGTGTGTGTGTGTGTGTGTGTGTGTGTGTGTGTGTGTGTGTGTGTGTGTGTGTTTTCTGACTGAGTGAGTGAGAGAGAGAGTTTATGGGTGGGAGAATTGGATGGTGAGAAGAGAAGGGGGATAATTCAATTAGTCCTCTTCCTCAGTAGAGAAATGAAGGCAGGTTAAAAGGGAGGGATTATTATTTGTACAAGACTGGCCAGGGCTTTACACAAAAGAAACAAATAAAGATTGGAGAGAACAACTACGGGCAGGGGTTGTGCTAAAGAGAGAGAGAGAGGGACAGAGAAAAAGAGGGCCTTGAAAGCTCTGCTCTGTCTGAATTAACCAGCTCCCTGAAAAAATGTGCCTGTGCCCAACAGTTGGCAAATCCCCCTCCTTTCCTTTCCTGTCCGCTCTTTCAATTCAATTTTAGAACAATTCTAAAGAAAATTGCCAGAGACTCCTCCTGAAGCTCTGTGTGTGTACGCAGAAGGCGAAAGAGGATTGATGGAGATGTGTAAGGCTTTCAACAGGTGAGATGCCAAATCATGTAGAAGTTTTTAGTAAAGGTTTCTAGTAAATTCCTCTTAAATGTTGCCTTTTTATGTTAGTCCCCCTATATGGCATTCTACTCCAAGTTCATGGGAGGATGAATCATTTTTCCTGAATATGTATGACACAAAAAGTGTTTTAAAAGTCTCCCTCCCACACTCTGAATGAAGCCCGGTCAGAGCGGTTTGGTGAGAGCTTTCCAGTCAGGCAGCGATGGAGCTGTGAACAGCTGTGAAGTCATTTTGATAATGATGAGAATAATAAGCAGCAGGCAGACTGGCGTGGTAGAGCCGCTAAGGCCTGCAAGGCATAGGGCTTTGCTGTTGCAGCTTCACTGCTCCTGAATAGATAAAAGTGATTAAAGCACTCCTGATTATCCCTGACCAATATGTAATGGATTTACAGCCCTTTCAATTAGGCTGTATTTGCTGGCCACACATTACTTGGGCTCTTTGGTTAGGTAATCAGGGTACAGGGGCTTTTTGGACAGTGGGCATTGGTGTGTATGTGTGTGTGTGTGTGGGGGGGGGGCATAAGTCTGACGCTTTAAAATAAGTCTCCACTCCTTTTCTCTCTTATCTTACTTCTCATTTCCCCCTGCATTGTCCCTTCATCTCTCCATCTCTGGCACAGGGAGCCGCATGCTCAGAGAGCAGCTTTCATTATGTGTCCTGGTGTGGCCACCTCCTCCTGAAATCTGACCTACGTTGCAAAATCAATAAAGCCTGATGTTCTGATAATGTCCTGACATTAGTGATGGTGGGGGGACATGTGGTCATTCCCCTTCTACATGACACACACACACACACACACACACACACACACACACACACACACACACACACACACACACACACACAAAGACGGACGGACATTCACAGCAGACTGACGATTTTCTTTTTTTTCAAGTCTTCACTCATTCCTATTTAAAAAAAAAATATAGCTTCAGAGTTACTGGTCAAATCACAAAAAAACTATGCATCACTTCAAGTGATCAGATGTTTCAAATATTAGCATTCTCAACCTGAATCTTAACACAACTTTTACACACAGACATTCTCCAGTAACTACCACTCCTTTTCTAAGTCTGCCACCAGAAAAAAAAACATTCCTCTTCAAGCCAAACTATCAGTGCATCTCACATTGGAGTAAATGTCATGAATTGCTGGGCCAGCTCCCTCCCTTACTCAGAGTGTGCTGTGCTGAGCCGAGTAAACAGTCCAAACTGATTAGATTGACCTGGTCACTGTGTCCCTTTGACAGGTGGCTGACAGTTGAGCATCACAGCATTGCCGCCACTCACTCCCTCAGTAACAATGTGACAGGTGTGTGCTTTTTTGATTGTGTGTATGTTTCTGCCTGTTTTTGTGTATAGCCAAAAAGTAATGGCCCTTGCTTACCGTGAGATGCTGGAACAGCCACGCCCTCATGATGTTAGTGGCCACTTTGGGGAAAATGCCGCGCTTTTTCTGCCTCTTCTTGTCCTTGTCTGGATCATCGTCGTCCCCTGTGCCGGGCGATGCAACGCTGTTGTCTAAGCCATCTCCTAGACGGAAAGCAAAACCCAGGGTTAAATAACATCCCATACCGCAGACTCAGAATACAGTAGAAAATCCTGATCTTAAAAAAAAAAAAGCTGAAAAGGCGTACAGACAGTCAAAGTTGAGTTTAAGGCTTATGAAAGATGAATACATGGACAAATACCAAAGATACCTATGAAGGAATTCAAAAAGCACTGAGGCCTAGAGAATGGCCGCAGCAACAGTCAGTCTTGTGTAGTGAAGATATGGGTGTATGGGGGGATTTGGATGGCCTTAAACCAAGGCATGTACACTGAGATGGAGGGGTTTACACAGATGCCTAGCAGAGTTGTTCTATACCCTAGAGCACGGCAGAGGGGAATAAGGGTTAATGACTCTAATGTTATGGTTGGACGCTGCAACACTAGGTTCCTCATTCCATCTCTACAGCGAGAGGCGGAGGAGAGAGAGAAGAAAATGGAGCGAGATGACCAAAAATTGGACAAGGAGCCTCCACGTACAGTAGAGGCTTAGAATCATGTCATTAGTTCAATTAAATGTGCATGCTTGACATAATGTAGAGCTTCCTTTTTTCACATCTTTTGAAGAGAGCCAAAGGGGACAGGAAAGGGGTAATGCAGACATATACAATAATACGCGCACATTCATATATTGATGTAGCGTGTGAAGGCACACACTCGCGCATACAAACAAATCTCAAAGGGCGTTGATAATTCACAGCATCCAGTTGAGACGCATGAGTACCAAAGTAGGGATGCAATTTGGGGTGGTTCATTGTTGCACTCCAATGCACATAATGGACTCGTCTTCCTCCCCCCATCCCCGACCCACCCCACACCCCGAACCCTGACTCTCTCAGTCCTTCTCTCCCACTCTCCTTCCCTCGCAGCAACCCCTCCCCATTCCGCCAAGAGATTAGCATGACAGGCCAGAGGCGGCTTCTCCTGCATTAATGTCCGTTAGCGTTTGATTTCAAGAGGAAAAACATGCACATAGCCCGGCACGATTTCGCCTTTAAATTGAAGTTTCCATCTTTGTCGTCTGCCTTTTTTTTCTTGTTCCTCTTCCTCCGGCATTAATTGTGCATTAGCAAAAATGATTTACTTTTAACAGTCATAGTTATTTTTTTCTTGCCCCCGGGCACAAATGCCTTGAAAGCCTTCCTTGAGGGCATCTAAATTATGTATCTGAAAAACTCCTGCACTAAGGCAGAGAAGGACCCTGGCGTTCTCAAAAGTCTGACTTGGATGTCCTCCTGTTTTTGGGGAGGCATCAATCACAAGCACCTATACGAGCATTAATCTACCATAAATATTTGAACTAATAACATTGAAAAGGGGGAAAGGGAAAGGATCCGACTGGTGGCGTAATCAAATGCAAAATAAATGAAGAATACAAGGACAGCAGGGGCCCTTACTTCAAACTACTTTCCCCCTTTTTCTTTTTCCTCCCCCTTGTTTTCTCTCTTTTTTTGTTCTCTCCCTGTCTTTCTGTTCTCTCTGTGCACAGTGTTTTCCTTCCACATCATTAGTGCGGAGCCACTCGAAAGAGGAAAACAGAGAAGTGCCGACTTTGCGCTCTCTGTGTGAAGGTGGAGAAGCAACAGCCCCTCTGAAGGACATATGGGAATGGGGACACAGGCTATGGGTGTTGTAATTGTAGAATGGGCATTCATTAGTGGCAAATGCCGTAAATCCCAGGCTAAGTACGAATCCTTGTTCAGGAAAGCCTAAAACAATAAACTTTGGTCTGGCCGTGGCCCTTCCCTGGCTGTGAGGGGTTTCCTGAGAAATGCGACCCAGGCGGAAGTCAAGTCTTACTCCCCCAGTTTTCTTCCAAACTTCAATAACAACACAACTAGTGAGCTGTGAATTTCAACCAGCCTCCCCTTGTTTCTCTGCTTTTGAGCTCCACTGAATAATGTTGATACACAGTTTGGCTGTTTGTTAGTGTGCCGCTAGGTTTTGTGTTGATTTTCAAGCTAGCCTCCAAATCCCTTTCCTGCTGTGAGCAGTCAGGCTCATCCAATGGAACCACACAGTGGCCAAAAGGCTGGCAGATTAATTTTATTGACGTTTCCATTTTCACTGCAATGCGATAGCCTCCCCCCTGGCCAGGGCCAGAGCGAACCATGCGTATTTACAGACTGACCTGTCACTTCATTACCCAGCATGCTTGTTGCCTCCTGCCCTAGCCTGCAAGGGTGAAACCAGACTCCAAGGCTTTCAGCTACTCTCTCCCTCTCTCTTTCTCTCGCATGCGCATAGATACTGTCATGCGTGCGCACATTAGACATGTGGCATTCAAGCAAGAATTTAGGGATAATAGTTTATTTTGACTTACTGAATGCACACAAAAATATGTGTATAAAGCGAATTAAGGAAAATTAAGTGTGGACAGAGGGCGAAACGAAAGTCACAGACAAAGACAGAGGAAAAAAGAGAAGAAATAGGAGGGAGAAAGAATAAAGACGACCCAACTTGCACAACCTCATTACATCTAAAGGAGAGCTGGTGCTTTGCATCCACCCCCACTACTTTCTTATGAGCGAGAGAAGGAACGCTTCAGGGCAAATTGTCCCAAACGCTAATGGCTTCTGACTGTTCCCTGGCAACTCTACCATTCTAACCTGTGTGGATGTGCACTCTGAAAAAAAAATTAAGAAAAAAAAAAGTACAGGGCAGACTAGGGGGAAGCGTCCCATCATCTGGCCATGTGACGCAGATGGGGGTTGGCTATTAGGAGGCAGTCCAAAGGCCTAGGGGAGCCGAGGTGCTGGAGTGTAGCCCCAGGCACTTTTGGAAAAGCAGCGCCCGTGGAGACAGGAAAAAAAGACAGCCCCCCCCCCCCTCTTTCTCTCTCAATCTCCCCACTCTCTTCCAGTCTTTCCTCACTCTTCTCTTCTCTCTCTCCCTCACCCACTCTTATCAGTATCTTGACTTAAAGTGCTTGCAATGAAAATTCATTCGCATTTTAATATGCACAGAAAGCAAGATGGTGTAATCAGGCAAGACGAGAGACAATGACCGGCAACGAGGGCGAGAGAGTGAATGGAGCAAACTAGCAAACAAACACGCACGCACAAGTCCAAGAGCACATTACACTCTCATGCATTCCCCCTCTCATCACCAGTGGGTGGTTATTAAAAATGCATTCAGATATATCTCCCTGTGAGTAAATTGGTCTCAGGGCTGAGCTAATTAACGGGTTGGAAGAGGACTGTAAACACACCGCAACGTTGCTTCTTTTTCAATGTTGGCACATTCAGGGTCGCTTCAGGATTTCTTGCACAAAGAACTGGTTTTAGCACAAAGTGTCCTACAGTCTCTCTACCGAGAGTAAGAGGGAATTCAGGGGAGTCCTAATGACTCTGAAGATCATGCTTCATGTCTACGAGGCACCCTCAGGGAGCCGCTAAAGTCTAGTCAGACCTGGAAGCATTATGTATACAACCGCAAGTAACACATATCGCAGCTCTCTCAATATACCCTCGCTTTGTTGTTCTACCATTCCAATATACTCGCGCATGAATAAATAATGACTTGTCAATAGTTGGGAAACATTTAAACCGAGTCATGGTTAGTTATCATAAAACACTCCAGACTTATTGGTCCTTGTACTATGAATACAACTCCTGAAAAGCCCCTAGACAAGCTTTAGATGTTGTGTGTGTATTATTCTGAAGGCTGTGCAGTAATCTTGCACTGTGAGGCCCCGGCATTTGTTTCAGGGTAATGAAGCAAGAGTGTAGAGGCAGTGGCTTATGGAAGCTGTGGTTAAAGTGACTAATTACAACAGACCCCCCAAGCCCCCTGTCAGCCCAAACTAGTCAGGCATGCTCACCCAAGCTCACCCAAATGAGGAGAGAAGGGGAAACTAAACTGAGGCGGACAGTTAAAGGGAAAGAGGAGTAGATGGGAGAGCAGAAGCTAAAAGTGGTAGCATGTTGAAGTAAAGAGCTCCTTTGGCCTTCTCTACTTTAGCACCCTATAATTCCCCAGCCCTCCAACCCTCCCTCCTATTACACCACCTCTAGCCCCGAAGGCTTGGGTCGCAGAGAATGGAGAGAAAAGAAAAAGGGGGATTTAGAGCCTCCCTTTCCCCTCTTTTTCTCCTCAACTTTTCAGCCAACATAAGCGGCGTTTAGCACATTCAGTTCCCCCCAAATGGCAGCGAATGAGAGAAGCAGTGGGGGCTCCTCTTTTGTCCCGTCTGGTTACCCCTTTTATTTACCCTGGATTTACGAAGGGGTCTTTGCCGGCTCTGGGACCACATGCTCTTGACGCACACACAATCTCTCACACACATACATACACACACACACGTACAAAAACACGTATTGGCCCTATTCACACTTACGGAATGGCCGGCACTCTGTTGCTCTATGCCTACTGGGGATTACAGGTCATCTGGCTATAACCGCATGCTAGCAATATGCTTTGCCCTCACATAGCATCATGCAACACAGACAAGCGCTACAGAGAGGAACATAATCTCTTTAATGATAAAACACACACATCCAATTTGTAACAGTAACTAACCACTCAGGGTGTCCGTGTGACCACACCATATGGTTAACTGCACTCATTCAGATCCATACAGTAGATGAGGGCTCTAAACAGAACTGTTTTAGTGAGGCTGCACCACTGCAGCCAGTGTTTTACGCTGATTATTTCCTGATCTGTGCTTAAACAAGCAGCAGCCCCTTGCACTGGACCATAAAACAACAGCTTAGTAAACAGCAAGCATGCTGACAAATTGGTAGCGCTCAGGCCGGAGTCATTAACAGCCCTAAAACCTGTCAGAGCAATTACAACAAACTCTCTCCTTCAGCAAGTCTCCCTGCCAAACTCAGATGTCACTACTACCCGCCTCCTCTTTACCGCCCCTCTTACCACCAGGACACTGGCTAAAGGTGAAGGGGAGAGGAAGACCACATTCTCCTCTTTACTCCAACAACCATGGCACCCCAGAGAAACCAGGACAAACCCCCATCTCAAACACAGCTGTATCTGCATCTACGACTGAGTGCTTCCTTTTGCATGAGAAGTAATGTGTAGTTGTCTCCCCCCAAAAACACATCATTAAGTGTTCCCTTAAATGAAGTGGAATAAGAGCTTCTAATTAGATGTTTTTTTTTTACTCTACGTGTGGGGAAGCGAAGCAGTCAGGCAGCAAGAAAGACATGGAGGGAGGAAGAACGGATGGGGGGAGGGAGGAGGAGGAGGGGTAGTTGCTCAACAACTCCTGTACCTTCTCTCCTCCCTCCATTCTCCGCCCCTTCTTTAAGCCCCCTAACCCTGCCATCAAGCAGATATCTCTCTGTCATCCCTGGAATGCTGGAGATAACTATCGCCTCACCACCGATATAAGGCCTCTCTCCTCTCAGAGGCGCTCAGAGCTGACCCCACTGTGCACATCCCTAGCATAGAGGGCGAGGTTGAAGTGGAGGGAGCTGAGAGAGAGAAAGAGAGGGGAGGGGTGAGGGTTTGAGGTGAAACTTGTTTTAACAGCCAGTTAGGCTATTTTACCTTTTAACCCAAAATAAAGGCTGGAGCAAAGCCACCCTCCCCTTTCAGCCTCTCCCCTGGAGCCAAAGAAGAGTAGTTCGTCCAGAAGGGAGAGGGGAGGAGGGGAGGAGGGGAGGAGGGGGGCTGGCTGCCCTGTTACTGCCTTTTCTCCAGAGTCACTGCCTAGACCTCTCTTGATCTTTTCATGAGATTATCATCTGCCAAGAACCAAGAATTTAGCACTGAGTGCAAAAAGTATGCATGTTATCTCTACGTCTTTAGGCTGGACTAACCATTGGTGCAATTAACCTTCTACCTGCATCAACAATTTTCTTCCTTAGGATCCTTAGTTTTTGAATACTTTCCGCTGGTTCTGTCCATACATATATGTGTCAAATGAACACAAAAAGTGCTATATGTATGTCAGCAGAGACAAGACCATTAATAGCGGGGCTTTATTTGAGAAGAAGGAAAAAAGACCCATAGAAAAGAGATGGAATAAAGATGTATAAAAGAAAGGAGGCAGGCTGTTGCAGATGTCAGGACCCAATTTGCATGAATGGCAAAGGGCTAAATTGCCGGGGATGGGGGAGCTATACCCTCCACCCCTTTCACCCCGCTCTTTTTTGGGGGAACTAAAAGGGAACTGTGATGCCCATGACTGCTCCTCACTCTGCAGACAGGGATCAGTGGCTAATGAAGGGCTTTGGGTCTCCACCATACATTTCACACTCTCTGCCTTCCTGACAACTCCACCCTGCTCCCCCTGCACTCCAGCAACTGACACCACGCGCTTCCCTTGGATTCCAAATCGAATAAGGGCTAATTGGTCTCACAGGTAATTTCGGTTCATCCCTCCTTAGTTTCTTAATAAACAAATGCACCAACCTGCCAATGCACCTGTACAAACCCGACCCTGGCTTTGTCCTTTTTTTTCCCCTCACCAAACTTGGTACAAGGAGCTATTCTGAATCGTTGTGGTTAATATTGCATATATTGACACTACCCCCTCTATAATTTATAATTGTTATGATAGAAAAACATGTGCTGAGTGCCCACAAAGAAGCATACCTAAAACCTAAGGTTTGATGCTGTATTAAATATTAAAGAACAGTTATTTCCCAAAAGCAAGTGGGGCTATATGCTGAATTGAAACAAGAGCGATCATTAGTAAAACATGCTGCTTCCACACTTTTTTGCTTGCTCAAAATGACTAAGTTGCTCTACTTTGGAATGGTAAGAAGCGAAAGCGAGGGGATAAAGACACAAGACAGAGCAAGAAAAGAAAACAAAGGAGATGGAGAACACGAGGAAGCATCACATGGATTCATCTGCTATTGAAGAAAATGCTTTACAATCCCCGCTAGGAACTATTGTATATCAAAGTCTTCCACTGAAACCACCAGAAAGAGCTGCTGCATGCAGGTCGCCAGTTTTAACTCAACAGCGTGTGGTTTTTCTTGATTCAGAACAGCTTACACTGTTTGAGGAAAATCCATCTATGATAACAGCATCAGCGGTGATTCTCTACCCTCAATTACAATTTAAAACCAAACAAACAAACTGTTTGTTTGATTCTGAGAGGCAGAGACATCTTTGCCACACCTGATGGAAAGTAGAGTTGAACAGAGATGGTCTCTACAAAAAGCTGGGGGGGGGGGGTTGGTTGTAGAGTAAATGGATTAAAAAGTTTATAAATCAACAAGTCAACCATCAGATTGTAGCCTCTGCTCAGCAGCCCTCTCATCAGCCAAATGCCATGAAGTCTTTTGTCTCTCTTTTTTCTTAACTCGGCGCTCTCTCTTTTTTTCACACAAATGTCCTGGAGGCAGGGAACAAAGCGAGCAGAACTGATTACTGCGCTGCTGCCCCGCTCCGCCAGTCTAAACTCTGTTTGGCTTCCTAATGAGCTCACTAAAAACCCAATTCATCACCCATAACCCCTTCTCAACCTGCCTTGAAATCCCCCCATTATGGGGAGTCAAGGACAGTCAGTTTACAGGCTTTTGGGTTTAAGGTCAAGGGGCTGTGAGGGGTGGATGGCATTAGTGGGCCTGGCAACAGCGCGGCCAAGGTCATTTTGACACAAGGGATTCTTTCCTACGCGGCTTGTCTTAATGTGTTCCCAATACGCCATTATTTATTTCCTCAAAAAATCTTCTCCTTTCATTTTACACACAAAAATATATATTTATTTTCACTTTTTGTGGGTTACGTGTTTTTTATTTTAACATCCTACAAACCCTACATCTACCTCCCCCCATCCCTCCACCCCCCAGCCCCCCTCTTTCACAGCACCAGCACCAGCAGAGTCCCAGCCTGAGCGGAGGAATGTCCGGCTTGATGGCTGCAACAGCGGGAATGTCCCGTTCCAGTCAGCGTTCACACCAGAGATTTCAAGTTTTAATACCCCTGCTTCGTCCCATCCCTGGAAAGACAGGAATTTGGTGGGAAGGGAATGCGGCGGGATGAGGGGCTGAGAGAGAGAGAGAGAGAGAGAGAGAGAGAGAGTGGAATACAGTCGATCTATAAAAGATTGGGCAAGGGAAGAGGGGAAAGTGTTAAAAAAAAGAGAAAAAATATTGTAGGTAGAAGACAAACAGCTGAAAAGAGGAAAAAGAAGGGAAGGAAAATATCTTGACGAGGAGGTATAGAGTAGGAAATGGGTGTTGGTCGGAAGGGGGGGAGCAGATACTGAGAAGTGGAGGAGGAGATGACGGCAGAGGGTTGGGGTAAACTCCCACAGTTCCTCATTACATGGAGTTGAAATGATCCTCCTGACACCTGAGCTGTAACCAAGAGATTACAGAATTGATGAATCCTCGGTTTAAAATGCAGCTGTTTTATTCTGCTTTAGTAATTAATTCTTTTTCCGATAGTGTATTGATTAAGCGTAGCCCCTGATAAAGTTCAAACTGAGAGAGATCCCTCCAGGGCTTTGGCTTGGCCTGCTCCGGAGAGTCAATGAAAACTTCCTCCCTCCACCTGCATCTCTCTTTCTCCGTCTCTCACTCTCTCTCCGTCAGCGCAGTTTACCCTCATAAATTAGTCAGATCTGTGAGGAGCCAGGCTCTTGCTAAGTTGATACTGGCTTCGTCTGCCCTCTTGCTGATACAGGTCTCTGTTATTTCACACCTACACAATCGCAGGTGCTCTTATTGACTGCTTCATGTTACACAACTCACCAACACATTCATTTAAAGAGGTTATTCTTTTAAATTCTCGCATTCCGAAATACTACATTACACTACTCTTGGATACAGCTCTTTCACCTAGCAACCGCTTCCTTATTTCGCCTCCTTCACTCTCTCATTCTGAAATCCTAAGAGGGAAATTGTGCCATACAGAGCGAGAGAAACAGACCTTCAACAAAACTACTCTTTCATTCTTTTTATCACTGCGTTTTTCCATACAGCTGTGAGTGAGAGTGTGATCAACAGAGGGTAGAGTGGCGCTCTCCAGGGAGCCAACTAGCGGAGAAATCAGATACAGCTTTACAAGAGAGTCAGCCGCTCATGTCTTGTCAAGACCCCTCACCTACCGGCTCCTTTACAAGTCAATAACCAGGGCCCAGTGTCCTCTCCACTGGGCCTTGGCACACATTCACCTCTTTCTATATAGGAAGTAGAGGCGGAAAGGGAGCCCACAGTTCTGGATTCCACGGTAGTAGTAGTTGTTAATGCTACATAATTCTGTATGACGTGACGGAAATAATGTTGTGAATTTAACAACGAAAATGCTCCTCCTCCTAAAACAAGTTGAAATATATTCCCATGGTCCTAGCTGTGACGGGACACCACATTTTCCCCCCAACACACAACAGACTACTCATTCCTTTAATACATAGTGACAAATAATCGGTTACCCCGAGAGGCCGGAAGAGCCAGTTAAAAGCCTTTTTTTTCCAATATTGAGAACTAATGAAAGAGTGAATGAATTATGAAGAGAGAAGGGCAAAATTATAATTAGAAGGTGGAAGCAGTGCTTAATACATTTACTAGAGACTATTTCCTTTCGTTAATGGGACTGCAGCATACAGAGACGGGGTTTTGAAGCGGCTAGTATTGACTGTCCGCCCTGCCTCCTTAAGGTAGATCCAGCAGGTCATTTCATTAAGGCCCAATTCCATGGCGCTAATTTTGATTTTTAGGCGCTTGACAGCTGTTGGCAGTGGAGATTGCGATGGCAGGAACAGTGAGAGAGGAGCCTATTACGGCTGTAAAAAAAACACAAATTGCAAAGCCCTGGGTTCAAATTATACAGCCTCACTGACCCACCAAATGTGTATTTCATCATGTTTCTGGAGCTTATCTTTTGATTGGCTGCAAAAAAGGGGGAAGAAAGAAATCTGTTTTGGAATATGGGTCGATTTGATTAATGGAGACACACAAATGCATGTGAACATAAAGATGCTTACTTGTAACAATGTACAGACATTCTTTAACTAAGAAATGCAATAAAACCACTTTCCAAGAAATCATTTCTCACCTAAAAATGTATGTTGAATACTTGTTCACTTATTTGTGGGTCCAATCAGTATTATGGTGCTCTGGGGCTGGACTTTGTGTCTGCGCTGTATTAGAGTAAAGTAAAACCAGGGGCTTTTGTATCATTTAATCCATTGCATTTACATATGGAAAAACAAAAAAATATTAAAAACAGCTTACAACATTATGCAGCTCAACAACACAATCAACGCCTGAAACATTACCACGGACTATAATCAAGCTTATTTTTTGTATGTTTGTTTTTTCTCCTCTAATTGAGACATTACCAATCTTCCCTTATATCAAATGGCTGGCATGGCTTGGTCTGGTAGTCGGATGGACCTGACTCACAATGTGAGCTCTTAATCGCCCTCGCCTTGCAAGTTAATATGCAGCATTAAAGTTCCAGAAGGGAAGGGAAGAAAAGGTTTTCCTCTGATGCTATTAATTAGCAGTGCTCTATCGCTCTCAGCTTTTTGAAGCTCTCCATCTCCTTTTGTTTCACCCCTCTTTTTCCCTTTTTTTTGTCTGCGGCCGGCCTTTCATTATTGACTTTTCAATTTTCCCCCTCTCATCCACCCCCTTGCACTAGCGGTAGCAGCACCAGTGCTTGTACAACAGCAGTGCCCAGCCCAGCCCCGGCAATACCCCCAAGCCTGCTCTCCGAGACGCTGGCTGGGGAGCCCTGAGAGCCGGGGCCAGCCCTACAGCTCACCACCAGCCCACCACTCGCTCCCCAAGAGACCCAAAATCAAAGAGAGAGGCCCTTAAAATATAACCATGGGTATAATGAGGGTGCTCCAAAGAACAATAAGCATATACACCAAAGGAGAAAAAAGGAAGAGTAGGAGTACAAAAGAAAGAGAGAGAGAAAACTATAGGAATGTTAGCCTGAAAGTGTTCTTTAAGAAGTGAACAACAGAGTAGAGAAAAAAAAAAGAATGATACTGTGCTTTGGTATAGAGCGAGGGCAAAGGGCCACAGCCAGTGGTGATGGTAGCCGGGGCCATCTATCCAACCACGTATTCTGAACCCATAACAACAAGGGGGTCCGCCGCATGCCTCTGGAGCCGAAGGGAGCACGACTAATTTTCCTGCACAACAATAGGGCTGGATGGGCGCCCACACAATGGCAGGTGCTTTGAATAGCAGCAGGGCCCTTTGCAGCAGGGATCTTCTCTCCTCTCTCCCACTCCGAAGGGCCTCGGACTGTGGCTTGTGTAGTAACCTTTCATTTTCAAAACCGGGGCTTCCTTTTGACTCATAAAGGCTGAAAATGATCTCATGGGAGGGGGCAAAGGGGTGAGAAACAGCCAGGCCTGTGAGGCAGAAATTCAGATCAAGTCTGTATGTCTGTGTTTTCTGTCCATGTTATCTGCTCTTTTTTTCTCCTATTTTTCTCTCGATATATTGTTTCCTTTCATTATTTTCTCTATTATCTTATTATTATTATTATTATTATTATTATTGCTTGTCTCACTCTAGCGTTTTATTAACCTCATTATTTTTTCCTTTTTCTTCATTGACTGTTGCTCTGTTTTGTATTTTTATTTTCCTGTAGTGGTTGGTTGTTGTGCTTCTACTGGGCTATCCTGTAGGCCATGGTGGAGTAGTGGTAAAAGGCAGCTTTTCCCCCCACCTTAAGAGCATTCTTTCCGGGGTCACAAGGTCAGGCTACACAGATGTCTCCTGCAGACACTCAGTTGTCTAAGGACTGCATCCCTAGGAGTAAAGCATTCGCACTAAACAATGCAGCTTTGGAAAATGTTTAATGTTTTTTTTGTCTTGCTTTTTTCCACCCTTTTTTCTGTTTTCATTGTTTTATTTTTGAATGCAGCTATAGAGTGAGTGAAATGTTTTCCAAGGTGGAGTTTTTTTTTGTGCTTAGATAGTGAAAAAAAGCACTGGTTATCACAAGATAGTGGTGTTTTCTGGCCGCTTTCATTCTTTTAAACACTCCCCGTCTCCCTAAGTTTCCTCCAATTGTTCTAACGGGGCCT
Source organism: Hyperoplus lanceolatus (assembly GCA_026929865.2). Classification (NCBI taxonomy): domain Eukaryota; kingdom Metazoa; phylum Chordata; class Actinopteri; order Uranoscopiformes; family Ammodytidae; genus Hyperoplus; species Hyperoplus lanceolatus. The sequence continues at coordinate 20,241,258 of CM049408.1, read as the reverse complement.
TAGTCATCCTTGCCCATGGTGGCGGAGGGGAAAGATGCTTTTAAAGGTCCTTTTCTTCTCTCGGTTTGTGTTGCCAGGAGAAAGAAAAAAAATCAAACATGTAGTAACTGTCCTGAAATCCACACTGACAGACAGATACAAGCAAACCCCCTTGAGTAAGCAGGGCAGAAGCCGAAAACAAAGAGCCGACCCTAAATGAAGAGAAAGACAATATTTGAACTAGAACATCTCCGTGTAGCTTCCATCTCGAACGAAAATCATGTAGAATTCCTGGGCCAAATGGCTTTCATTAAAGGGAAATCAGCTTCTGCATTTTCTAGGGGGCGGAGCGTGACACTGGGTAAAAAGAGAAAAGATTGCAGCATTTAACATGCAAGTTTCTGCCTCCAGAACATGGGAAAGTGTGTAATTGGAACAACATTTGAAAAATCCTAGGCACTGAGCTATCCCTGAATATCTTACTCCTTTTCATCTCGCTTTCCCCCTTGTTGATTTTTCTCTTCCCTTTCGTTTGATATGGTGTTCTCTCACTTCCCCCTCCAAACATTCCCTCTGTATTCTGCAAATTGATAACCCACTAAATGAATTATGGTAAACGCATAATGAAGGTTTTCTCAGCTTCAGCCCTGCAGCCAGCCAGGATGGAGCCTTTCGTTTGGCATGTTTGATTCGTTTTGTTGCGCATTTAGCCCCAGTGTTTTCTTCAGAGTGTGCACTGCTTGGGGCATGTAAATAAGAAATTATCCTTGCTGACTAACATGGGCTAATACCTCCTCTGGGGTAATCAAAAAATTATTAGACGCTTGCTTCCAATAAACATTAGGGCTTGTGGCACTAAGTACTGTCAAATCGCTCACCTCCGCCTGCTCCCCAATAGCCATAAAATGGGGGAACAAAAGTGATCAGGTGTGGAAAAAGCACTCTGGCTATGGTGGAAAACTGAGAAAAACCGCGGGACCGCTATTATGCCTAAAAAAGCAGCCCTTGGCTTTAAGAGTCATTAAAGCATGTACTGGAGTGGGGAATCAGACTAGAAAATGAGCTTATCTTGCATAATGCCTTGCAAAAAAAGCTTTGCATAAATGTGAAAGATGTGCGCGTGAAAATCGGCAGCGAGAGAGCATATAAGAAACTCAGATTGTAACACAGTTCCTTTATCATCCTCCCACTCTCTTGGACGGTGGCAGCACGGTTTAAGCACTACCTGTAGGGTATAGCATGCTCGCCTCGATCCCAAATATGCTTCAGTGTGTACTAAACCCTCAGTTTACATGGGAGAAAAACCACACAGCAAGTGAACACGCTATAGCTGGACTTGCTAAGCCACCCTATACTCAAGTGCTTGCCTTGCGTCTTTTGGGAGGGACCTTTGCCTGTGATGTGGGGTTCGGATATTAGGGGGAGGAGAACTGGGAGGGTGGGGGAGGTGGAAGAGATTAAAGAGCCAAGGGAGCAGAAGAATGGAGAGAAAGTAAAAGAGCACAGGGACCATTGGTCAAACACAAAGGAGGAGAGAGGGAAAGGACATTTGAAGTCAGGGTTAAACTCCAAATAAGCACACCTTAAACGGGGCCTGTGTAAGCTGGCAGTCGGGATTTTTTTTGGAGTTTCCCCGCAGGTGTGCCTTTGACAGAGTTGGCCTCCATAACCTCTACTCTGATCTAGAACGGGGCCCGGGGTTTGGACACAAGAAGAAACCGGTGGCACATTGCTGCTGCCTCATCCCTCCCATTCTACGTCTATCACATTCACACACGCATGCTTAGACGCCCTGTAAACACACACAAATAAACACAAAAACACACACACACACACACACACACACACACACAAAAAGAACACTCACACATACACACAAACACACAGCCAGACAAGGGGAAAACAAATCTGGTGAGGACTAGAGCAATTGGATTATCACCTCTTAAGGGTGACTTCTTGGCTGACCCCCTTCTGGCTATTCTGCTGAAACAAGACAGAAAATTTCCTGGGAAAACATTCCCCCTTTAAAGAACCAAAGCACTGTCATCCTTGTGAAAATAACAGCGTCGGCAGCATTAATGGACGTGGAAATGCCCTGTGGGGCACACGCTCAAATCCCTTTTAACCATATTACATCAGACTCCTGTGCACTCCTCATCATCAAGCCATGCGCTGAAGTAATCACAAATGGAACATGGGTGTGTAAACCCACTGTATAATGAACTGATACAACAGCACTGCACTCTGTCTTTGTTTTTTTCTTGGGGTAAACAAAAAAAAGAGATAAAGCCACTCCACTCCTTTTGGTGTACTTCAATCATGATTACTTCCCTACAACACCTTTTCTTTTATGCTGTTTTTTTTAAATATTTTGTTCAATGTGCTGCAAAATAAGCTGGTCTTCATCTACAGCTCAGACATACAAAAAAAGAAAAGGAAGAAAGAAAAGAAAGAAAGAAAGAAAAAAACGACATCTCCCCCAAGCATTGCCTTAATGGCGCAAAAAAAACAAGACAGACATTCTCCTCAGCTGCTGTCAGAATAATCTGGGTAATTTTTTCCCTATGTTCTCCAAACATTAGTTTGCACATTAGGCTGACCCAGTTAATGTGCCTTTCCTGCTGCTATGTTGCAGGACCCGGTTCCCTGTCCAAGCTTATAGGCCAGGCCCGGGCTGTGCTGGGCCGGGTCGTGCCGGGGGCCTGTTCATGATTATGGACCAGAGGGACCAGGCCTCAGCCACAGCTCAGGGAGACCATAAGAGGAAGAGCGGGAAAAAGCTTGAGTTGCAGTGTGTGGATGTAAGGACATGTTAAAGGGCTATACAGGGGACTGTGTTACTGGAAGTGCAGCTGAATATACTGGCGCCGGTCATCATCCTTTTACAGTTCCCTTTGCTTTCGCTGTTTTCAATTGTTTTTATTTTCTCTCTCTCTCTCTCTCTCATGATATATAGACTCTAAAAATGTAACACAGGGTCAGAAGAAAGCCAGAGACATAAAGAAAGGAAGAGAGAGAAAGAGAGAGAGCGGAAGGGAGGAAGGAAAGAGGGAGCTGAGGGAGCTGATCATTCTCTTTAATCACATTTTGGACGAGGGCCAGGTAGTCTGCGGTGCTGAGAGCGAGACAGAGAGAGAGAGAGGAGTGAGTGAGGAGAGGAGTGTGAGGGAGACAGTAAGAGAGGGAGGAAGGAGGGAGGGAGGTGGAGAGAGAGAGAGAAGGAAGAATAAATGGAAAGAGTGGGAGAGAGGATGAGAAAGGGACTTATGGAGAGAGGGGATGAGCCTGAGAGCAGAGCCCCTTGAAAACAGCTTGAAGTGCAGGAGCGCTTAAGCAAGAGTGCTCGTATGCCCACACATACTACGTCTATGCACGTGCGTGTGTGTGTGTGTGTGTGTGTGTGTGTGTGTGTGTGTGTGTGTGCGCAGGGAGAGTGACAGCCGTTCCCGTAAATGCCCGCAAATGCTGAATCCAGCAAGAATCTGGTGTTAGAGCAGAGGTAGGAGAGAGAGAGATCCATTTTAAAACTATGTGCATTAACTATACTTTTCCCCATAGATTAAGCACTCCACATGAATAATTTAGCCTCTCTCTTATGCTAATGGTATCATGAAAGTATCCCCTCCGTACCGTGTTTTCTCCCCCTCCAACAGCAAACTCCTCTCAGCTTTCAACAATGGCCCTGCCCCTTCCCAACAAACCACCGGACAGACAAACTCGCACTGTTTCCATAACAGACACCTGACTAACATGGAGCTGACATGTAGTGACATGGCCAAAATTGCACACAGTAGACACTGTTGAGAAACGCTGCAGCATTGTTGTCATTGTATAACCACTTTAGCTTGTTTGCTGTTTGAGTGCAAGTTCACTTCAAACACCTCTGCTTCTGATATGGAAAGGTATGGCAGGTTATAGGTTGAATAGACATCATGGCTGCACTTGGTTTAAGCCGTTGCAATTGAGCTGCTTTTCCTAAGTGGCTACCGCGGCAAACTACTCCTCTTACACTTTCTGATTCATTGTGGTTCTCTGTTTTTTCTTTTTCGAGAGGGGAAGTGGACATATCCTGTGTGTTTATGTTTCTTTGGCCTTTTTTTTTGTTTTGTTCAGCTTCTGCCATCACACACTTAAATGTACCCAAGCGCACATTTGCAACGCATACACACCCTTGTTGCTTCAGCATTGTGTTGTGGTGAGGTGGAGGCACTGTGTAAAAATGATCAGTGCTCCAACAGCTGGGAGTGAGGGCCATGAAACAGCAGGGCTGGGGCCTGCTTTATTGTTTATCTGTTGTTTATGGGCCAGTGTTCAGCTTTAATTACTACACTAAATTAAACTCTAACAGGCACTTAGAGGGAACCAGCTAAAACAGAACACACACACACACACACACACACACACACACACACACACACACACACACACACACACACAGTATATTTTATCTACACAGACACACCTCGCTGATCACTCCAGAGCTGGGGTATAGGCCACTAAAATGCAACAAGGCTTCCATCTTGCGTTTATCACAGATTCTGCTGTAATTTCTGTTGTGATAACATATTATTTTCTTTCTCTGTGCTCCCTCATTTGTGGGCCTTCTTGAACCCTAAGTTTAACTACAGAAAAAGGAAAGCCAAAGGTCCTTCTTCATGCTGGGACTGTCTGGGCAGGCGACGGGAGTGGTGTCCCCACCAGAAATGACCCCCCTCTAGTGAGCTCAACCACAAAGACCTTGCTGAGTGTCAGGGCCAGGGGAGCTCACCACACTCCTAACGCATACACACACACAAATGTACCACAATACCATCAAGAGCAGCATGCTCCCTTGGAGCCGAACACTCAAGCTCTCCCTCTCTTCCTCCCCTCCTCTCCATCTCTGCCTCTCCCGATCTCTCTGGGGAGTCTGTCTATCCACAGAGCGTGGGGATTGTTCAATTGCTGAGAAAATGTACAAAATGCTTTCTCCTCTCAGTCTCCTCTGTTGAGCCTTTTCCATCTAGCGTAGAATGGGGGAATTGTACAGAAAGGCCCTTTGCTCACCACTCAAGATGTCATCTTGGATTTGGTCTTCATGCATAGCTAATAATTACAAGTGTGGACTGGAGCTGAGGCACACACACACACACACACACACACACACACACACACACACACACACACACACACACACACACACAACATTCTACCCCTCTTGCTGTATGCAAGAGGGGTAGAATGTTACCTACCGTGCTGAATCAGTGTTGTGGATGTACTGTTCATGACTGAGTGCATGTTGACCCTACAGTGTTTGACGTGGGCAGAGTATTTCATTATGCAACTCCATCACATCTTAGGTGTTTAACATACAGTATTACGGACATCGGCATGGAAATGAATGCTATCTTAAGGCAGGCACATTCATCACGTTTAACTCCCTGCAACTGATGTCTCTGATGTTCCTAGATAAGCTTGGAGGGGATCCAAAGGACTGTTAATCAAAATGATGGTGCAAGCAGAGCCAATGAAGTTATTGTGTTTTACTCTCCCGTTAACCGCTCAGATTTGTTTGTCTAGTCGGAACATAGGGAGTCACTCTCTAAGAGTCAGTAAGTGAGAGTGCAGAATTTGCCCTGAGGGTGATCATTCATATTATCTTTTTTTTGGAGGGGAAATTCTGAGAAAAAGTACAAAAAAAAGTCTGTTAAGAACAGGGGGTGGGGAGAGGTTGCAGATCTCAGTATGGTACTGAACCCATTTTCATATGAGTCCTAACCTTAACTGGACCTTAGCATTACATTTTAACTGCTAGCTATGATCGTGCTCCACCTTGGTTTACTTCTCAACAGTAAATTATTCCACAAGAGAGGGGCAATGAATTGTTTTTTTGGCAGAGGCTCAGAGCAATGCAGTGATACAAGCTAGAGATTGAGGAAGTGAATTCTCACAGTGAGTTTAACTTTACTTCAATCCGCTGTAAGTCAGCCAAAGACACACTTTTTACCCTTCAAAACAGTTGGGTCACTGTAAGAAAATATTGGTCATTTTCTAGGAGAAATGGAGTGGAGTCACATATATAACGCAGGGATGCTTCTAAATCAATTTTTTAAGGTAAGTGTTTTTCAAGTCACAGGCACACACACACAACACACCTTTTCAGGATGGAAAATTGCGTAAGAAAGTTGATGTTTTTCTTGGCAGCTCAAAACCTAAAAGCAGTCCTGCTGGTTCTCACGCACTCTCTCCCCCCCCCTCTCTCTCTCCCACTCTATTCTGTCTTCTTCAACTGATCCACATCGTCACCCCTTTTAACAGGGGCCAAGCTGTTAAAGACCCCATTACTGAAGTGAAGCACACATTTCACATTTTCTCTCCGTGGACTACCTGAGTGTGGACTACAGATTTTATGTGGAAATGTATTGAGATAGGAGGCGAGTTCATGGCTGGCGTGGAGTGGAGTGGAGGAGAGGTTGGGGAGAAGGTGGAGAGGTTGGGGAGGAGAGGGCTCTGTCAGAATAGGAAAGGGCCAGAGTCGGGAGTCAGCGAGTGCTTCAAGCGTTAACGTAATTGCAAGAATGTGAAAAATGAGGCGGCGGGGCTCCCGAGCGGAGCGAAAGGTCAGAGCATGCCTCACACAAAACAACTGGCTGGAGGACGGCCTCATTAGACCATTAAATCAGCTGCCCACTCTCTCTCTCTCTCTCTCTCTCTCTCTCTCTCTCTCTCGCTTTTTTCCTTTTTCTCTCAACGCTACTTTTTCACCTTCTTTACTCTCTCACCCTTTTAAATATATACAAACTGCATATTCACTGCTGCCTACTTTCTTTTTTTTTCTTGTTTTGGTTTTTAGCATGAAAGGGGCTTCTGAGCTAGTGGATTTAGCATTTAGCACTCTTCAGTTGCAGGTCAGGGCTTTGGCCTTGATCTCGTGCGGGTCTGTCTTGGCCCAGAGCACGGTGCTGTACCGTAACTGTCTCTGGCCCGTATTGATCGGCTGTTACTGGATACGGTGGGGAGGGGAGTCGATAAGTGCTCTGTGGATTACAGGTCACTTGTACTTATGTGTGTAAGATAATCAATAGGCAGTGCATTTCTTTCACTCACTCCCCCCTCCCCTCTCCAACCCCCTCCCTCTTTTGTTCTTGCAGTCTTCATCTCCAATGCTACTTGCAATTGCAAAGATGAGTTCGAAAACACTCTAAAATGCCTTTAGAAGTGTCAAATACTATGACTGGCATACCCTACAATGAACTGCAATTTCTCCCTCTCTTTTTTGTGTAGTAAAAATGAGACGATTGTTCAATCTAAAAGCTCTTTCTTTAATAAGAATGCTATAGTGTATATTATGTCTATGAAAGTAAGACCTGTGTCAGTGAGGATTTGCCCTGCCCTGTTCTTTTACTCTGCTCACCATTAGATGGGGAAAAGAGCATTTAGAATTATCACTAATAGTTTCCATTAAGTGTTATATTATCGTACCCCTTTCATTCCTTATCTGTATACTGTCAAACAAACAAGCAAGACACATTGTGTTGCTTAGCCAAGGCCTAGCTGTCATCAACTAGCCTCAAAACAGCCTGTGATCCAACTAGTTCTGACATAGCCAACTGCAGAGGTCTGCTGCGGCCCTCAGTCTGTGGTCAGTAATGGTTCAGAGGCTGAAACTGCTGCTACTGTCTGAAGAGGATTCAAAACAGGCCTACCACAGACACACACATCCCATCGATACATTTGATCGCTTATTGGCAAAACGATAGCCTTGAATGGACACAACAGGCGGCAGCTACTCTGTGAGCAAGCTGGTTGGGAGTGTGTATCCGAGTGTTCTGAAAGTGTTTGTGGTGCATGCAGCATGGTGTGATGAAATTTCATGCAAAACCATTGACAGTGCCAGAGGGCACACATGGATACAGATGATGGAGTAACACACACACACACACACACACACACACACACAAAATCCACTGCCAGTAAAAAGATATCTAGGTAGATTCATAACAAGGGTGAGACAAGGAAGTAAAAGGCAAAGAACTCATCAGATATAAATGTATTCAAATAAACAATGTTAACGTCACAATGTATTGATGCTTGGCCTCACCTCTATAGTCAACTAATAGCATATGCTTTTGATAACTGACATGTCAAAATTGAGAAGAGCCGTGACCAAAGGACAAGGCAGATAGCTGTGACTTCCACACGCTGTTTGTAACAAATTCAAATACATTTGTTTTGAAATGCATTATCATCATTTGGCAGGTTGCGTACTAGATAACACAAGGCTCACTAGAGACATAATTAGGGGCTGTTGTGCAGGCAAAGTTAATTTGGTTTAAATGCAAACAAGAAACTGGCAGAAATATACAATGAATCACCCGCTTTTGTTCAGCTCTCTAAATAGTAACATTTTTGGAAAGCTCTTTACTACGTTGGTGTTTTACTTACACGGATGGTTGCTTGTATTTGCACAAGTGGATAAAGTGTGTTCATTTTTAGGTGTGACTACATGTTTACATGGACACCAGTCAAGAAGTGGGCTAATCCAGTGTGCCAAAAGGAAGGACTGGGGTCGTATGTGTTTGGAGAGATGTGTGGCGTCTAGTCACATTAGACAGGGTTAAAGTGAAGTGTTGGAAACTCAACCTCATGCATGATGATTAATACGTCGCGCATGGATCGGTGCCTGTATCTTATGTATGTTTTATACGTGTTGGTGCTTGAGTGCACAAGTGCATTTACAATGTGTGTGCGTACGTGCATGTTCATATACTGTATGGACATTTTGGTGGCTGGCTCACCTTGTTCGCTGCTGTTGTCACCGCTCTGTGAAGCGTGTCCACCGCTGGAGGGCCCCGGTGTGCCGGCCGAGTGTGTGGATACGGCGTCATCGTGGTCTCTCCAGGAAGCTGGGTTCTGAGGTTTTTTGAAAAGAGAGAAAGCGGCCGTGGGATCCATCCATCCATCCATGCATCCATCCACATTCCCCATCCAAACCGCAAACCCGGAGCAGAGAGAGCAGGGAGGGGGGGGGGAGAGGGAGAGACACAGAAAGAAAGAGAGAGAGAGAGAGACCATATGAGTATGCTGGAAAAGTAAGAGTGACATCTGTAAGAGTCTACAGGCACTGTGAGGGTCCTTGGCCTGCTGCTTACATTCTCCTGGCAAGGTGAAGAGCTCCACTGCCTATTCCCACAAGCAAGCAAGCAGGGCAATCAATGATGCCACTAAAATCACAGACGAATAGAACGAGGCGAATGCACTAAAGCAGCTGGCAATAAGTCAAAACACTGGTAATCAAAGTGTTTCATTAATGCATGAGAGCAAAAAAAACGCAGCACTGTTAATGTGGCGTTTGATTTTGAACACTCGCAAGTGGAGCACTTGTGAGTAATTGTCTAAACACACATGGCAGAGCCCAGTGGAGTTCGTTTATACCATAACCAATTGAGACTTCCGTGTCAAGTGAGAAATATAGAGGTAAAAAGTCCAAACACACCACAGCCGCCATTAATCATTACCACTGTCAGAAATGAAAATAAGATATGACAGTGATTCTTCAGCTAATCTGCCAAAAATGTGCACACGCCCACACTGACACACACACACACACACACACACACACGCCCACAGAAATACATTTACACACACACATGCTAATGACATAATAGAGCAAGACATGTAAACACACATGCACACACACAAACACACACACACACACACGCTTACTTTTATATATACAAACACATGCGGGGGAAAAAAAGAAGAAGTGTCTGCCGGCTTACTTCAAAGAAATGCCCAAAAACAAATGCAAAGCTTTTTAAGGCGTTGTTTTTTTTTCCTTCCCTCAGTCACTCTTTAGCTAAATTTCCCTCCTTGTCCTCCTTTCTTTCCTGGTCAATCCCACTGCCCTGTCGGTGCACACAGGGAAACAGGGAATTTTCTACTGTACCGGAAAGGCTTTATCAGTGCCACATGAAGGCAGGCTAGAGGTGGAATTTCCTCTGCCATTCAGGCAATAGAGGGACAGACCGGTCACGTCATTTACTACACTTGTGCCCGCAAACCCACAGGCTCCATAGAAAGAAAGAAAAAAGAGGAAAAAAAAAACATACAAACAGTCTCTCGCACAGAGTTGATACAGCGTCGTTGCTCTCAAAACTCTACCTAGTCTTTAACCTGTCACCTGAGCACGTCACCATGACAAAATGTTGGCCAACATAAGAGGAGAGAGACGCAACGGGGAGAAGCAGCAGCCCCCCTGAGCAGAGCCAAAGCCAAACAAACACAGGTCTGCACCAAGGCTTCCCACAAACCTCAACCCACTTCTCCATTCCCCGCTATGGTTTTTTCCTCCCCTGCCTCAAACACACATAAACACATATACATGCATGTCAACGCAGAGGGGAAAGGCACAGGGCATAGAATATTTCAAAACGAAAGAGAACGTTTTTACCATTTTTGTCTAACTTCAGTAATAGTTCCTGTCTGATGAACTTCTGTTCCCTCAGTTCCCGCCCAGAAAGGAGCCTGGCCAGTAGCCTTGCCTTGCCTTGCCTGCTCTAATAGTGCCCCAGTCGGAGTGAGCTGTACTGGTTGTAGGACAGACAGGATAGAGCCTGGAGACTTGTAGTTTGAGGTTTGCAAGGAAACTGAGGCTATAAGACAAGTGGGGCTGCCGAGCTCCCCTGGGTACTGTAGTCCTTCGTGTGCTGCTGCTGCTGCTTGTTCTGCTGCTGCTATGCCTGCCAGCGAAGCCCTTTTATCTGCTAAGTTTTTTGGGGAAGGACGCCCTGTTTTCTCAAACAGCTCGGAGCCGAAAACAGCAGACAGAAACACACACACACACACACACACAAGGCCCTTCAGACCCTCCGCTGCTGCACTCAAGGCCCCTCTCAGGCGTCAGCTGTTCACCGGATGGCAATCAGATAAAGAGCTCGGAGAATAACGCAGCAAAAGAGGGGTAAAGAAGCCAGCAGGGGAACAATAGCCCCTTGCGTGCGTGCATGCATTGGGTTTTAGCCCTCCCGATGTTTTAGCGGAGGTAAAAGTGTGTTTTCTTTTTTGGGGCCACTGATCAACACATGGCAGACCGCATGGGAACAAGCTCTGTTGTTGTAGTAATTGTTCTATTATTCTAAACAGTGTACGCTGGGTAAAATGAGTAATGTGGGAGAAGCTCATCAACACTCTGAAAACAGTCGAATTATGTCTCTGTAATATGGCACAAGGGAAGGGAAGGGAGAAAGAGAGGCAAACGTCGCAAACTCCCAGTGTGCATAATGTATTTAGGCAGAGCTGGGCCCTTTGCTTTCTGAGTGGGCTGTTGTTGTTGCTCTAAGAGAGAGAAACTGGATTCTACTTCCTCACAACAAGACACCCACTGCCAGAGAGATGCGACCTGAAAAACTATGCTCTCTGCTCTCAGACACTCTCTCTCGTTTTCTCCCCCCCTCTCTCTCTACAACACTTGCCAGCAATGGCCACAGCATGGTTTTAATGCAACAGCTGAATCGATAGGACTTAATTTAGCTATCATTGCAGAGTAATGTGTAATTTTTAATGTGTTGGCACTAAATTAAATTCAAAGACACTTCAGCTAATGGTGTTAAAGGGAAAGATATTTCTCTGTGATTTGCTACCCTGCGGATTAAATGGACCTATATGCAAGGATATAGCTTTGTTAGTTTGTTTCATACAGGGCAAAAAAGATGTCCTAAGCACTTTAATATGACCTAGTCATAATAATACTACTAGGCCCAGTGAATATGCAGTAGATACAGTACGTTTGAAGCAGCACACACTCCTCTTTTTAATAACTGTAAGTCACCTCTCATTCATAACCCTGTCTTGCAAAACAAGACAACAAACACCACAACAAAAGCGTTAACTTTCCACGCTGAACAAGGCGACAAAAGCAACAGCCTTTCCTCCCCATGAATAATTTAGTGTGTGCCTCTCTGAGCAATGGAGGGTGCATCAACAGACACCGCACCGCGCAACACAAACACACACAACCATTTTGTAGCAACCCTCGTGGGTCTGATAGAGTTCAAACAAGTTGAAAAAAAGGGATTGTGTCACCCAAACAGTCTCTTCTTCAAACTACACAAGAAGTCCTCGAAAAAAAGAAAGAGAGGAAGAAGCAATAGAGGAAAAAAGTCCCCCCCCGCCCATGTGACTATTCCCTAAAGCTGGGCATAATTAGGAGTCAAACATGGTTCACTCCATGCTCTTCACTAATTGTGTTAAAGAGCAGTGTTACCAGGAGGAGGAGGAGGAGGAGAACGCCAGCAAGCAAACACACACACATACATGTGCAGGCTGGAACACACAAACACAATAGGACTAGATGGAGAATAAAGATACAAAAGAAGCGTGGTCTCTAGGGGCAGCCTTTTTCTATTTGCTGGGGTTAGCAACTGGCAGCTGATAATACAAGTTGTAATTAATATAAAAGCAGGAGACAATATGGGAAAAGAGAGGCTTGGAATGGGCCCGGGCCACAGGAGAGCAGGAGAATGCTGCCGACGTCTCCTCTGCTCCTGTCCCTTGTTTCTCATTTACAAACACCTGCCTGGCACAATCTCACTTCCCCTCCCCTGCACTCTGCCTACATCCCTAGGAATTTCAAATAAAATTGATTTAGCGGCATCATTGAATTTCTCTCAAATTCCCCTGGAACCCAGAGGAAAATGGGGAAGAAATCTGTGTGGTGGAGTAGCAAAGTGAGGTAGGTTGAGAACAACTAGCCGTGCGTGTGTGTGTGTGTGTGTGTGTGTGTGTGTGTGTGTGTGTGTGTGTGTGTGTGTGTGTGTAGAGCAGCTTCAGGGATCCTGTGCTGAACATGTACAGAATTGCTGACACACCAGAAACATACAGGGTCGTAAATCAAAAAGCGAGCTGACATTTCAAGACACATCTTGCCACATGGTGTGGAGGAAAAACTCCTCGCACATTCTTGTTGGGTTGAGCGTGCGTAATTATTATACACAGCCACTTTAGAAAAGTGTAGGTGCACCTCTGTTGAACAACTGAGCACTTACAACACCCTCAATTATCCGGAAAATAACAAGTCCTTAATTTAGCAGCTAATAAAGTTTATAATGCGCTCTAACAGACAGAGGGGATTTGACTGAATGTATAAATACTTTCAAACTTTCTCCGAGGCAAAAAAACAAGCTTTTTCACTGCAGTAAACGGCAGACAACATGTACAAATATGTCATCAGAAAGAAGAGATCAAATTAAAACAGCAAATGTCATTGCTGTTTTGATTCATGAGTTTGGCACACACCAAACTATGGCATAAATATAGAACTCACAACTAATCATAGATCATCTTACATTAAGTGTGTGACCCTATAATACAAGCTTTTCGAATGACTATATAAACATACATTCATTGGCCATTTTACTCATATAGATTTTGCATAACAATACAACTGTTCTGAAACTGGGTCTATTTTGTTGACACTATCATATTAGTGTTAATTAAGTTACATGTTTTAGCATTGCAGTCACAGTTAAAGGTGATGCTGCACCATGATGAGAATTATTTGTAATAAAGACAAAAAAAATAGAAACACAACCTCTCAACATACAACACTGTAGTACAGTACAGAACTCCCTTTAACTATGACCGCAGTAATACACATTTAATTGTATTCAGACATTTCTGACAGTTTCATCAAAACAGTTTTCAATACAAGTCAACACACTCCATTTGCATCTCCCTAAAATGACTGCTCTGCAACAGTGTTTCGCCCACTGCAGTCATTTGGAGCATGCATATAGTTAAAGGACGGCGAGAGTGGGAGATGCAACAAGTGAGCCTCGCCTCTCTCCAGCCACGGTAACAGTGATTAGATATGCCTGCCAACAGGGCCCTGCCTCTGAAGACTAATCAAATAGGAAATGTTAGGCCAGACGTCCCACCATCACAAAACAATTGTGCGGAACAGACAGAGCGGTCCAAGTGGACGATGCACTGTTATCATGAGAAGAAGGGTGGGGGTATGTGGGGAAGGGGAAGGTGAAGGGGGGGATCCAAAAGCGGTCGGTCCCCCAGGAGAACAAAGCTAGTTGAATTAGAACACCTTCAAAACTGAGAAATTCCACGGTTCAGTAGGCTTGGTTCGGCCCGAGGGCTCTCTGTCCACAGGCAGAGAGAGCTGCTGTATATGCGCTGCACCACGCACAGTGACATACAAAAACAGGACATTGCCGTGCACCCAACTCCTACAGATACACACAGTAAATCACTGCATGGGCCCATTTTGAACTATTGCATTACTTGACTGAACCAGTGACATCATCACTGTGCCTGACCAATGGTCTACAGCGCTCAGGGCCTGTACTGCAGACTCAAATGTAAACATAGAAAGCTTTTTTTACCCCCTTTTTCCCTTTCCATAGTCTATATAAGCTACACCACAACCTCTATAGTAGCTGCTATCACATCACTTCACTATAACAAAGTGTCGGAACCGGCAAATCCTACAGACTTTCTAGAACAAATGTGAAAGTATGCCACAAAATCAAAGCCAGGTTTGAAAAGGCGTTATGCATATGTATGTGGAGGAAATGAAAAGCCTTCTGCTAATATATAAGCTTGACTGAGGAAGCGGCACAATAGAACGAGAAGACACAAAGGCTAATTCATTAGAACAGATAATATTCAGACACTGTTAATTCTATTTGCCTCTCTAATTGGATGTAGCACAGAGGAGACAGAAATTGTATTCATTAATTAAAAGACAAGAGAGCAAACCATTGACAAGCACACACACTGTACCAAGCGTTTACAAATCTACACCGCATTGTGTTTTTTTTTCTTCCTCCCAATCACCCTTCACGTGTTATACAACATCTTTTTTTTTCTTTCTTTTAATTGGGACAGGGTTGATGTGAGGAGGGGCAATGAGTGAGGAAGCCTTGGGTGGGCTACATGGTAGAGATAGTCACCGCGAGCGAATGAAGGGAAATCAACAGTGTCAGCAAAGGACTCATCCCCACTCTCACTATACCATAATCCAATCATCTCCAAGACAATGCTGCAGCCAAGTGTAAATAAAACTGTGCTTATTATGCCCCGCTGCCAGGTACGAAGAGGGTAGAGGAGGGGCACTGAAAGAGCTAGAAAAGGAAGTAAACACACACAAATATATATGTATATACACACTCACATACATAAAAACAAGCTTGATGGGCCGCCTCCTCATCATCTCCAGAAAAAACAACTTTCACCAAATGAGATGTAGCCCAGGGCTATATATTAAAAATGCATATCAAAGCAAAGAAAAATGGACGTGAGAGATTCTAACTAAATACATTAGCATATCTAACTATCAAACCGCCTTCCTTTCCTCAATGGGAAAGCGAGGACAGAAATTAATAATAAAAATGCAGCCAAACACAAATGAATAAATAAAGTAAATAAATCATAACAACCAGGACAGAAATTGCTTTCAATCGAGTGGCACAGTTTTGTTTTGTTTGCAGCAAAATGCATTTTTGTGCATTGTTCCCATTATTCAAAGCACATTTTTGAGGCATGAAAAGCTGGACTGCTTTCAATTAGACATGGGAATGACTGCTGAAGAAGTTAACTATTTGTTACAAGACTTTGAGATCTTGACTGCACTGTACACCTTTGAAACTCAAGTTTCCTTTCCTGCAATTATTATCACTATCTGAAGCATAAAGAGATGCACGCACTGTACAAAAATAATATTGTATTTGTTTTACTTGTTAAAAAAAAAAATGGAAACTAGAGTGTGTATATTTCCATCACATGCACTACACTCTACATCCATTATTAAAAATCAGCCCTCAGCTCAGGCAGAGCTCTAAAAAGCAAACAGGGAGAAGAAAAGAAATCCTCTGTTCTGCTTTTGTCAAATACAGCCAGGCAGTTAGCTATAATAAAAAGTTCATTGGTGCAACAAAAGGGAAATAAATCCCTCAAAACTTAAATACCTAATGAGGTGGTCAGGCCAAATGACTCCAGGATAAATGGCTTGTCATGCAACCTTCTTGTTTATTGCTGCCCCTGATTTGCTTTATTGGCATATCTAATTTTCTAATTATCAAAATATTTCCTCACAAGTGGACTAGTGACATAGCATAGTGTCTGAGCACTGGAGGCACCCATTGGAAATTGGCTTGAGTATCAGCCATCTGCCATGAAACTAAACAGGCTAGTTTATCTAATCTCTGCAATATAAACAACAGCATGCCTCATTTCTGCACTTGTGTTTGAGGACCACAATATTGCCGTTTTTGACCGTCTCTCTCAAACCGACGTCGGCATCTCCGATCTAATTGTGTTTTAATTCACCCTGTGCTCCACCGCTTGGCCCAGTAAACGCGACGGGCATTCAGAGAGGGAATCCACCGCTATTAGGCCTGCAGCCAGACCCAACAGATGTAAGCTCGGTGACTTTGCATAACACTTAAATCTGCTTTAATTCTAATAGGCTTGGCCTTGTGCTGCACAGATATTAACTAGTCACTTTGTTGCAATAGCCCCTCTTTTTTCTCCTTTTGTTTACACCGAAACATTAGCTTTAACACAAGCATCAAGACGCAATAATTCACAGATATCAACTCAATAATACACTGTCAGCTCAATCCATATTTGCGGGAAGAGCACGTGTTTATTACACCGAAAATGCACCGATTTAAAACCAGGAAATCGATCTTCAAATTTAAAGCTACTGTACTTCAGGTGCATATAATTGAATTCAGCATTATGGAGCCTCCAGCCATAAAATGGGGAGCAGAGCGGAGAGAGCCACTGCAGAGCACAAACCACACGGCAATCAATACAAAACAATTAAACACATTAACATCAACGGCGATGGAAGGGCCTCCAGACGAACCATCATATGCCTTGTGAACTTGACATTGATGGTAAGCCTTTAGCTCGGAGATCTATTTCAATAGGCTACCACTTTCTCCACCTCTGCAGCAACTAAAAAAATCCACAGATTTACGCACGGGCCATAGCCTATACCCAGCTCTCGTAGCCTCCCAAATATAAAGCCCTTTTCTTTTTAAATATTGGCCTAAAGCTAAAGCTTAGCGCTGATACCCTGCTTTAAGGTTAAACCTGCGTAACAGATAATTGCCTCACATTTTTATTCAGCGTGCAACTATCCATAATGCGCGGCTGCGATTTACACACGCGTATGCACCCTCTAATGCACACACACACACACACACACACACACACACACACACACACACACACACACACACACACACACACCACACACACAAACACACAAACACACACACACACACACACACACACACACACACACACACACACACACACACACACAAACCTCTAGCACACGCAAGCAAGCACGGACGCATTATGCACACATGACTGCCCCTAATCAAAAGACTAAAACAATAACTCAGTCTATTGTATCACATCTAGCTTTTGACCTTAAACATCGATCGGCACATTCTCCTTGCAGAACAGAGCATGCTCTGTTTACTGACGGCGCACCAGGGTCACACACTGAGCAGAGGCTAAGTAGCCCAAAAGTTGGCATTATGAGACACATCAAACCGATCAGATCGTTAAAACAACAGCCGATTACTCACATGCAAATGCTCACGGCAGCAACAGAGACGCATTTTAATGTAATAAAATCTCGAGTTACTTACGTGATCTGCGAGGTTGGTCGACGATCCCGAGAGTTCTTCGTGATCTGATTTTGAGCTGCCATCCCGTTCGTCAATAACTAGATCTATTGGCATTTTTCCTTTCAAACAACTGATGTACCGGTGGCAAAAATTGTCGCAGAGCTCGTGCACCTATAGAGAGAGAAAGACAAGAAAGAAAAGAAAAGAAAAAGCTTTTTTTCAGGATGGGGAAACGCTTCAGCCAGTCCAAGAATAACTCCCAATTAAGGGGCATTATCGGCGGCAAGGAAACAATAGTGAAATTGTTGCAGTGCTTATTATTCTCCTGAGACCCGGAGCAACAAGTTGACCGACAAAAAAATAAACAGCGAGCCTGCCGTGAGCCAGGGTGGAATAATGAGCGAGTTGAAACCAAACCTGCGGATCGATAACAATGTGCAACGTGAGCAAAGAGGCTCCAGCATATTTTTGTTCTCAATAGCGACACCAATAAGTTGGCCAAATAAAATGGCGTATTTTATGTAAAAATTAAACTGTCTCCCAATGTGTGCCGGTTTATTTTTAAACACCTGCTAATGACCACAGCAGCACTGCAGTGATTATAAATTATATCGGTGGCATTAAAATGCAGTCTGTTTGTGCAGGTGGCGTCATGCGTCTGCCACAGATAAGAGAATACACAACGTTTTATTATATTTACCTTTTCTAATTCCAAGAGGTGAAACCGTAATACTTGTATGGCTTGTATCATCTGGAGGGGGGGAAATAGAGCAAAATAGACAAAAATTAACATCACAAATTGTATGGGATAATTTTTTTATTTAATTTTACTATTTTAAAAATTCAAATGTTATAATCTGCCCCGTGATAATACTATGGAGTGCACCACAGCCAGCAAGTGCTAAATATTATTTTCTTTTGTTAAGCTTTGATTTCACTATCCAACTGGTCAGCACACAACTGGTCAGCTGGGTCAGTTAGATGGGAAGAGTGAACAATGACAGCGACAAATGTGGTCACACGGCTTCACTCCGAAGCTGATGTGACATTTGTGCGGAAGTTTAAATCATAGGTTCACATATTCGCTGTGTGATGCCACGGACACTCCAGAGTAAACCAAAAACAAGGCAGAGTATAAACCGCACCGAGGCGGCGAGAATTGAAAGACAGAGAGGTCAAAGTGTTCGCTTACCAAATTGTCCAATTCTGGATTTGATGAAAATAAAGGTTTTTCTGCTCGGACCTAAAATAATACACGAAATGTCAATGTTAGTTTGGCATGAAATGCGTGTCGATTTCTCTATGGCAATGTGAATTTCTAACACAACGCTCTCAACAACAAAAAAAATATAAGACAACTTTTGTGATGAGTGGAAAATCTGCTTGGAGCACACACTATTCTTTAATCATAGCAAGAGAATGTTTTATTGCAAAAAATACATAAATTACGGAGCAGGCATAACACTGTGCCATGACGCAGCAACAACATCAGAAATATTTTTTTATTTTTTTTATTTTTGTAATATTTCGAAATTGACCTGTTTGGCAAAGACTGCAATGTCCTCATTGAAGGAGTCTGAGGAGCAGACATCGCCGCCTGCTACACCGGGCTCCCTCGGAGTGCACGTCGCCAACTCGCACTTCTCAAAAACCAGTGCGAGCAGTGGGAATAAAGGGTGACTGCAAGAAGGGAAACACAGCCTGAGAACAAGCAGCACACCGGCTCCACAATGCCCACTGCAAGAAATGTCCGATTAACCTGTGTATACCGTCGGCTCCCAGACCCTAAAATCCTTATTAGTCTTTCTTAGCGCAACTGAAAAAATATAAGAAAAGTCAGCCGAGATCATTTCACTTTTTTTTATTTACTTCTACAGTAAAAATATGAACAAGGTATAAGACATGGCAGACAACAGCCAAAACTATACATATGTGTTCAAGATTATTGTTTGTAGAAGCTGTTTAGAGGCGGAAGTATATGCGTAGATACGCATATGGAGTATTTTTACTCCTCACTTTGGGAAACGTTAGGTTATTTTTATAGACCAAATACGTTATCAACCGACATATTGAGACTGACATTTCTTGCAGTGCAAACTAAAACTCGGCTAAGGAGCTAACAAAACTCTACAAAAACACAACACATAAAAAGACTGGCACATACTAGAGTCATCCATAGGTTTTAAGAGAAATTATACAGTATGCAAAACAAATGTTTAAAGTGAAATAATAATTTTACAGAATTACAGAGGCTCCTTAATATTTCTTCCTTATTAAAAGTAAAGCTTTAAAAAGTGAGGAGGTGAATAAAACTGGTCTAAATCTGATTCAGCGTCGTGAGACAAACAGTCACCAAAATATTTTATCTACACTTAATTATAATTTGAGAGAAGAAATTAGCTATTTCCAGAACACAACTTTAACTTCCGAAAACTGGCATCAGTTTCTTCATTTGTGTTATTTAGACTCGTGTCAGTATAAATAAGGTAAACTCCAACCCGCATGTGAAAACAACGTGAGTAAAAGAGATGAAGGGGATTTACTCTGCACTACATCCCAGATTAGAATGATACATTGGATTATAACACTTTCTGTGTTATCTGAAAACAATTTTTTTTTACGTTTTGCAGTCAACATTGAGAGCGTCTGAAGGCATTTGCTTTCATTGTTTGAGACTTGACAATATTATAATTATAAGAGAAACACAATGCGTTGTAACGCTCTGTGTGCGTCTGTGTCACTGCAAACAATATTTGACAACAGACATGTTTTTGCAGGCAGTAACGAGAACTTCTATGCGTCGAGGCTATTTGTAAAGATAGACAAATAACAGCGGGTAGTAATATTAAAACAACGTTTGAAACGCGGAAAATGTTGAGATGTTGGAAATAGTTTTGTTTTTTAAAATGAATTTTTCCATGCAGTTTGTGACTTTCAAGCTTGGACTGTAGACAAACAGCTTCAATATCATTTTATAGCTTGCATTTCAAAACTCAAGGCTTACTCTCACTTACTGCAGGCTTGACGATGCCTTCTACAATGTGTATACATTTACACATCAACTATACTCCCCTGAGCAACAATAAAGCTCCTAAATTATGGCGAATCCTTCACAAAACACTATATAAATTTAGCAGTGGAGGAAAAAAAAACTCCACAATACAAACTTCTAGAAAAGCTGCAAAACTTTGTAAATAACCATTTGCTCTCACGTATTTTGGTCCATGCAAACCTTACCCGTAAATTTGATCTTTATCCCTCTTTAAAACGTCGTTGACAGCAGAGCCCATGCTGCTGGGCATAACGTTTGGATGAGGAGCGTGAGCTCCGTAGTGCTGGCTGGCGTGCAGCGGCGGTCCGTGGTTGAGATGGTGGACCTGGGGAAGCGGCCGGGGAGCGTGCGGGTCCCCGTACATCGACGCCACTCCGTCCATCCCACCGTAGTGGGCCAGCTCATCGTACTGGGAATACAATCACAGCAAAAAGTCAGCGGGATTGCCCGGCTACTTTGTTTTTTTAAACAATTGTGAAAAGTAAAAAAAAGCATGCCGTCTCTTTTGGAGTGTATACGCGAATGAGAAACTAAGCTGTTGCTTGGGAAAAGGCGCAGCAGCCTGGAAAGAGAAATGTCATAAATAATATTCTATGAACTGTTTCTTCATTACCAAAAACATTATAACTTGTCTTGGGTGCTCCTCGGTACAGAGTTTGGTGTGTGAAAAGAGCGAATTAGTTTGGAGTCTCCTATGAAACTGCTTCACGACTGTCTGTCGTGGAGGCTGTCGGCAAAAGCAGAGGCTGTCACTTTGCTTGAAGAGTGAGTGCACTGCAAAAAACCGTCAAATACGGCGGCTTTGATATGAATACTTTGTACATTTGCCACCACCCGACAAGAGGTTATAGATACGAGGGCTTCCCTAACAGTGGATTTGAACAGGTAAAAGCATAGGACATTTAAACCTTACCCTTTGCGCCATGAGGCTGCGCTCCAATAAACTCCTGAATCTGTCGTATATTTAATATCCCAGTCCCGGTTAGAAAGTGATTTAGTGGCAAGATTCCGTTTTCAACCAACTTTGCGACTTCTCCTATTCGCCAGTGTGGTTCAGTTGAAACCGGAGCATCGGGGAGTTTTGCAATTTTTCTTGTTTTCCCCCTTTCCTCGGAAAAAAAGAAAAAAATGCGCCAAAGTGAAGGTTACAATCGGCCCATCAACAACCTGCATGTAACTAAACTGTCGTGTCTCATGGCTTTTTGCCACTCCAGCTGTCAATCAAAGCCAGAGGTTGTCAAGGTAATGAATGAATGACGGTTGGTGATGATGTTCAAGAGAAGGACGAATCTTTTTAGTCCGTTTTCATCCCGCAAGTCCGCGTCTCCTTTAATGCCTCCAGATCGCTATCTTGTTTTATTATCACTGTTAAAAAAGAAGAGGAAAAAGCAGTAGAAATTTTGAGATTGCGATTCGGATCTTTCCTTCCTTTCGCCCGTAGGTATTTCGTCTATCTGGCGAAACTGAGATGAGTGAGTGTCAGCGAGTGTTGGCAGGTTGGCTGCTAGCTTGCTTATAGAAACAGAGTCAGTTCGCAGCGCTGAGCGGTGGGCGAATGAAATGACGGATCCCGGAAGTAGTGGTGGCCATAGCCAGTCCTACAGCAGCTCCAGAAAAGAGAGAGGAGAGACCAAATCTTGTGATATGCAGAGTATATGCGAGGCACAGGGACGGATTCAACTCTACACTGGGGGTAAAAAAGCCCAAACCAACACAACTCCCACCCAATTCCCCTTTTTTTCACCGAGAATAGTCCTATAAAGAAAAGGCAGGGAAAAAAAGGGGGGCAGAATGAGGAAGGTTTACCAGCGCGGACTTTTCAGTTGCAACTCCACCACAGTCAAATTAAACATCACAGTGACTGACTTAAACTACACGAATAATGCCTGATTGTGAACCTTTTCATTTTAATGTAGAATTACGCGTGACGCGCCCAAACTTTTACGCACGGTTTAATGTAACATTGACAAAAGGTAAAACAATACATAATTTAACTTCCATCCTTACAGTCAGTATGATACGTGTTAAACTAAAGAGTATTTGGGTATGTTGTGAATTCTGTTGAGTTATATGAGCATGACGCTTACTTGTTATGTGTGTTGTGGTTATAAACTGGTGTGCCTAATAGCTCAGTAATACCTCCTAATCTTAGTTAATTATTGCTCTGGTCTTTTCTTTTTTATTTGAAAATTAAAAAAGGACACGCAACACCCCTCTCAAACCAGAATGAACTTTTCCAGAAGAGAGAGAAAAAGCTTTTATTGAGAAAGTATTTTTTGTATGTTTCTTTCGTCCAATTCCCTTCTCTTGATAGAAATCCGTGCCTTACCTCAGAGTAGTCAATTATCAAAGCTCCCCCAGATCATCAATCATGTTGGGGGAGATTGAAGTTTGGAGGAGGAGCAAACGATCCGGCCATCGATTGCCAGTGAAGCCCCCTTTTTGGAGCCTGGGCAATTTTACGCACAAAACAGAAGCATCAGGCCATCTCTTCCCTTTAATATTTAGCTCCATCAATGCTAATATGGCATCATGGCTGTATTGATGGGTACTCACATAAAGGCTCCATTCATGGCTGCGTGACAATTTTTTTCTGGAAATTAATTATTCACAGGTTAGGATTAAGGTAGACACACGCTGAGGGAGATGGGCTGTGGCTACCGTTGGATGGGTCAATAAACTCTCCCAACAAACAAAAATACCCAGCAGAGTTGATCGGGTCTCGATTACAGCAATTGCACTTACTTTTTCTTTCTTTTCTTTTTTTAAGGAAAAAGATTTAATAAATGAAACCGTGACAACTTTAATGTTTGTTGGCATAAAGGGGAGTGGGAAGTGTAGGACTGCAGGGTTTGACAAACGGCTGTGTGGACATTTCAACGTGCTATGCACCGGGAAGGAGCTGCACAGCGGTTCGCAAAGACAGAGAGAGAGAGAGCCAAGGCATTCACCCTCTCAAAGTCTCTCTCTCTCTCTCTCCCTCTTAACACTTCTGTAAACACAACCAGCCCGGTTATTGAAGGCTGATATTTTCATAAGCTAAATACTATCGTTCACGTTGATTTGTGCCACTAACGCTTGACTTTTTTTTTCTTCCATCATCTTCCTTTGGACAACCACGGTAAGTAGCACAAACCCTTATACTGCATCTATACTGCTTTGTTGGGAGCGCGCGTCCCTTTCCTTCGCGCAGCAAAAGGCAACGTTTTTCAGGCTGGACTAGAAGCGATGCGGGATATTTTCTCTAATACATCTTTAATCCGACGTTAAAAGCGTAAACTGTAAGACTAGACGACACAATAATTATCCAAACGCTGGAGCACTAAACATGTCTACTTCTGGACCTCGCTTTTTTAGGCTACCGCAATTCTTTCTTCTTCCAACATTTATTGTGGAAATATGTGATTTGCCCCCGAGGAGAGTGATACAAACACCCGAAGAGCGTGTGAAAATAGCAGAGGCTAATTATGCGTGTCCAATCCACAGAAACACATCCTTCCCTATAAAACTTCAAGCAACGACTCCCAACGACGTGACATTTTCTAAACTCCTTCTTTTGTCAAACTATTTATTTGAGCAATTAATTGTGGTCATAAACCAGAAGCATCATCATTAAACAATATTTAGGTCGAGAAACCCGGTTAATTTCTCTAAATAACATTATTTTGGATGCGGCATTACACAAGTCGGTGTTTAATTTTCTATAATTTTATTTTAATCGTCATTCACTCAGTGGGTAATTAAAATTAATTTTCCTCGTAAACAATACCTGTGCCAACTTAAACTCCCCTGCCTCTGACCCGACCGCGTTTACAAGCCAGATAATTCCACGAGGACCTCTATCACAGACAATTACGCGTTTTAGAGTCGTTTCATATTCCCTTACAAGTGGCTTTCACGATTCCACCTCCTTTCAGGTGCGCACACAACATGTAATACGCGTATGAAAATAAGGAGAAAAAAAATCAGTGGACGGCATAAACAGGCGGTAAAATTTCATCTGGTGGTGTCAAATTGAGGTCAGTTTAGGGTTAAAGCTCTCGGTGTCCGTGTGGGACATGGCCAGCTGCGTTTGGACTCATTAAGGGGGGGGAGTGAGAGGATCCATTTCAAGGAAAACACTACTGGGACAATCACCAGGGCTAAAGATCCACTGCATGTCACATCCTAAAAGGTGCACCACCGCCACACAGGACCGGCTCGAGCGAGAGAGCGAGCAACAGCACTGGCCTCTCCCCAGCCCCTGTGTGTGTTTACTCTTTGCAGGACTTACAATCCCCTTCTCTCCCCCTGCCTCTCTTGCCCTGCAGGGCTCGGTAGTTCACACGCACGCACAAGCCTGTTGCTAAATATGGGGAGAAATGCATTGTTGATTTAATTCCCTCAAAAAGATCAGTGATATGAAACGAGCTCCAAATCCTCTTAGTGACCTTAAACACTCCTGGAGAAAACAATTGGCGCTCAACCACAGGAACAAATAAAATCAACCTAATCTTGTTTGTAACTTTGTTCTTCTTTTGGCCCTCTTCAAGTATTTGAGATTATGCAAATGAGCTCAGCTTTAATGTATAGAGGCGCCGAGATAAGACTGGATCATAGACTTGACTACTGAAAAAGGGCTCGGGGAGTAAGAAGTAAAAAGCCTTGCAGACGGTCCATTTATGACTGTTTTTCAATATTTATTTATTTTTTTTTTAAATAGTGCAGCAGCTTTTAGCCTTGACGTTTATTGTTTTGCTCTATATTAATGCAGTTTTGCATTTGTTCCTATGGTTTGTTCCCAGTTGTAACGAACACAAACGTATTCCATGATACGAATCATCTCCACAAACTGTATTTTCCTTTTTCTCCTAAGTGGAGATATTTATAGCTTATTTGATATTAATCTATTTGTTTGTAATAATTCGGCTCCTCGGGGCTTTCTTCTTGCAAGAGAGCATTACCTCGGTCATGCGGATCTGAACTCTTTTTGACCCCGGAGTGAAATGTGACTATAGGGTTTCAGAAAGTGGAGTGAGCAACTCAAATACTTGTAAAAGTTTCGCGACTAACTGTAAATTCTTCAGCTCCAAAGCCTCATTTTCCCCTCCACCGATTCTCAGAGTCTGGTGTCAGAGGGTTAGTATAGCGAGGGAGGGAGGGAGGGAGAGAGAGGAGGCCAGCACCGAGTGAAACTGTGGCGTTTCCCTCCACACACTCGCTTGAAAATATACGGCCATGTAGCGACACCTGGCGGCCACAGCGGATGCCAAAGCCTTCGAAAGCTTTGCAAGAGAAGGCCCAATAAAAAGAATACAAATAAATAGGAACATTTGACACGAAATGTATATAAGAATATCAACAAAATCAGCTTTAACAATTAAAGTCAAATTACAATCATATTTTTAATTCCATACCACAGAAACGGCAGTCTAAAATATAATTATTTAAAAATGCAGAAAGTGATTCTGTCTTAATCGAGTTTTTTTTAAATATTTATTTTGGCAAAGCTCTGATTATAAATTCGTTTAAATTGTTTACACGCTTTACAAATGAAGATAGACGAGTTTGGAGTGTCTCAAACTAGAAAAGTGTTGCGTTTGTCGTAGTTTGTCTATACTTACGCATGCAACAATTATTCTTACGCTGCGAATTAATGCAAGTGTGCTGTTTATTTTGGAAGTAAATCGGCGTTTATCCTATAATCCAATCTATTTAGATAACATTTCTTCAAAAAATATCTTTATAATCCAAACCCAAAAGGATGACGCTTTTATAATAATTTTTAATATAATAATCCGGACCTCGTTCATTATCTGCTTTTAAACGCGTTATTGTATTTTAAAATAATAATAATACAAAAAAAAGTTAAACCAGCAAGAGTTCAGGCGAAGAAAAAAAGACTCGTGATTTGCAAAACAGTTCCTCGAAGTAATATACATGACTGTAATAAAATATTGATGTTGGAAAATAAATCGTAAATTTATTTTATTTGGTCGGTTTAATTATTTCATGTTGATGAATATATTGTATCTCTTTTTTTGCAACGAAAACGAAATTTTGAAGCAAAATGTATTTAAACATAATATATATATATATTATTTTCTTGTGAGAACAGGGGCTGTGTGTGCCATGTCTGCAGCCTCTCTGCGGAGTCTCGGCTGTGACACAGTTTGAGCAGGTCACCGCCAAGATTAGAGCCCTTCGTTAACGCCTGTGCGGAAACACCAATTGCTGATTTAATGAGCTTGCATTGGGTGTTTGTCCCAGAATACCTGGTGTGCATGTGTTAGTTACGCCACAGACTATAATCCCCGTGTTTCCCTCTTTAACACGTGGCTTTGGGGACAGCCTACATCCAACAGAGATTTGAGTAGCCTATGTATTTTCTTTCTCCTTTTTTTCTTTTAATATTTTTTTTAACGTTGGTTTGAACGGATCGAAGCATATAAGGCCCGTATCCAGCCACATTACCAGATGTAATTGAGAGAAGTTTAAGTGGAGGCCGGGAAACCGAGGAGTTAATAGCGGTGACCCTCTTGCTGTGCCTCTGTCGCTCATCATTTATCAGGCTTAAGGGGCTTAAACAGGCAGCGCAGACCCACCTTTTATTACATATCAAACCCTCTCTCCCTTATCTACATTATAGGAAATACATGCATCGTTGCCTGTTACGCGGATTTGGAAATA
Organism: Hyperoplus lanceolatus; assembly: GCA_026929865.2. Lineage (NCBI taxonomy): Eukaryota > Metazoa > Chordata > Actinopteri > Uranoscopiformes > Ammodytidae > Hyperoplus > Hyperoplus lanceolatus. The sequence goes on along the minus strand of CM049408.1, from coordinate 20,213,916 downwards.
GAAACATGTCCAATAAAGTCGCCCTCCTCCGCTGATCAGAGGAAATATGGCTTTAGGCGCTGCAGAGACAAGCCCAGCGGTTTAAGCCCTTATTAAATTGTCTTAATTCCCCCTTCTCCGCTTCGAAATGAATACAAGTTCCCCTGTTGCCTTGTTTGTCCAGCGTGGGAGGAGGCTACGTGCGGATGTTCCAATATGAGTAGAAAGAAAGTGAAATAAAAAAAAAATTGCACGCTGCTTCCTGCGGTAACCTTGTCCACTTCCGAAATAATACAGAGAACGTTAAAACCTGGGGAGAGTCAACGCCAACCAACAAGGGCTGTGAAAAAAATAAGGGTTGCATATTCTTTATTTTTTCTGAAGAAGTCCAGGACAAATATACACTCAAACGGAAGCTGCCTTCAGACAATTCATTTAAAAAAAGGCGAGAAAAAAGAGACAAAACTTCTCTGTGAAAAGTTGGGATATATTTAGCCTGCCTTGTGTGACTTCCATCATTCTCATCATTATTAATAGCTTTAATGAGTTGCATGTCCTTTACAGGGAGAGCATTAAAGCAGCTCCTTAGTGTTAACCTATTGTGTTTATTTTTCTAATAATAAAAAAAGGCTTTTTATAGCTTGACTTCCAGTGCAAAGCACTTATTCAGGATTTGGGTGCAGGCTGAGGTTATATTTTTCAAAGGAATTCTGGCACAGTGTTTCAGTGAAACTTCAGGGCCAAGCCTTAAGTTGTATGCTGCATGGTTCCCTCCAAGGAGAGCTCAGTCAGTCAGCCCGAACGCAGCTGCATTCACATGGAGTGACGGATTTTGATATTCCAGTCACACAACAGAGTAAACACTGCTCTCCTTTTCAATAAACGTCCCTGACAAGGTTCCATATATCTGGCTATTTGAAATACTCCACTTAAACCCCATTGAGCATCCACATTTTCTTTCTTCTAAATAAAAGTTTACAGTAATTTTCCTTCCCCTATCTTTCAGTATTTGTTATGTACATATTGTAACAAATTACACTTTGTCCACTGAAAATATATGGTTGATTCTGTATTTTCCTGTCCTGTGCTGATGCCTGAATGTAACAGCATTAAAACATTTTTAAAAAACTGTCTTTTGGTTTGCTCTTCTCTTTTTACCCTGTGCAGTGTGTGCTTCTGCTTCAGCCCATGTGAAATACACCCAAGCACACACACACACACACACACACACACACACACACACACACACACACACACACACACACACACACACACACACACACACACACACACACACACACACTACAGAGACCAAAAGCTTATCAAATGACTGAACCCAAGAGACAAAAACTATTCATTTGAGTTGTAATTAACTTGCACTGCGAGTGTATTTTCTCTCTTTCTCTCAAGTAACCCTCCATGTGTGACCTCCTCACGCTCGCTCCCTTCACAGCATGGGACGGTCCCTGAAGAAAAACCAACCACTGAAAGTTTAAAAACACACACGCCACTTGCTTAGCACAACAACAACACAGTACGTGCCTCACTCCTACGACGCCACGTGTTGGAAAAGACTTGCAGGAGGGAGACAATCCAGATAAACCAATGCAGATGGCTTGTTTGTGTGTTTTGTTTTTTCGTCCCGCTAGCTTTTTTTCTCCTCCTGTTTATTTGTTCTCATTTCCATCTCCTCTCCGATACCCACAGCCAATCTCTCCCTCCCTCCCTCCCTCCCTCCCTCCCTCCCTCCCTCCTTCACTCCCTCCCTCAACTCTGGTTCTGCAGGAGTTCACATGATCAAGCAAGGTACCCAGGTAATTACCTAGGCATTGTCAAATAAAGCGACCACTGATTCAAATAAGCAGTGAAATATCAAAAGACCAGCATTGCCTTTGCAGCCACTACTTATCCACACAGGAGACAAGAGAGGAGATCTGAGAGCTCGGGGGACCTGCAGGGAGGGGAGGCTGCTGCAGCAACAACACTCACTCAGCCTTCCCCTTTCCTAGATAAATACCACCAATGAGGAAGCAACAGAGCCCAACATGCCCAAGGCTTAGTAACAAGAGTATTTATTTGTATAACTACATATCCCGTTTGGCCATTATTAGCTCGTGGTGGTATTCCTTTATAGTGGTCGCAGCAGCTTTAACAAATTGGGGTTTTGCTACTGTATATATTCCTGGACCTTTCCTCATGGGGCGTCCTGCTGAGTGTGTCTCTTTTGAAGAGAGGTCAAAGGTTAGACATCCATGAATCCTATCCAGCTCTGAAGCTGTCACATAAGCAAGGAGCGGCTGTGCGATGTTTCCAATCTATTCTGTCACTGCACTTTACTGTATATTTTTGGATCAGATACAAAGGGAGGAATAAAGAGAGGGAGAGAGAGGCCGGTTGCTAAGATTAAAATTGAATAGGGAATTAATGTCTGGCACTGCCTAAAGTCCTCAGCCTAATTAGGTCAGATAAGCGCAGCAATCGTTTCAAATTTGCATTATTTTATTTTCCTTTCTCTGAAACTTGTTCGGGCTCAAATCAACTTTTTTTCCTTTCTTCCTTTCCTCCAATAGGGAAGAACGGGGTAATCTGAGCCACTTTTTACATTTGCTCCCCTCTAAGATAGCTAAAATGATTTATCACTCAAATTTAGACATGTTCCATTAATTCAGGATGTTTCCTAGAAATGGGCATTAGCAGAATTTTTTCAAGACAAAGGGCAGTGAAAATATGATTGTTTTAAAAAAAGTTGTCATGTGGCTCACTTTACCCCAGCTGTGGGGTAAACTGATCCACTTACTTTTTCCACTCTGAAACTACCATAACAACACATATTGTAACAGTAAGAATCCTGAAAGCTAGCCACACATTCCAGAACTAATGTCGGACTAGTAAAAGAATGATGGGGTTTGGTCAATTAAGCAAAGCAAATTTTCTAAACACTTGAAAGTAACTCTGAACAAAATCAAATACAACATATTATAATTCAAAAGATTTTAATAAGATTCAAATGAAAGATAGAACCAGTTAGATTAGAACACAGTCTGGGGGTCAGAACACAGGACCCTTAGAGCCAGCTAGTGTCTGGGGGTCAAATCATAGGAAAATCAGAACCAGCAAGAACAGCCTGGAACTCAGAACACAGGAGAAGACCCACCTGGATCATAACATCAGCCTGTCATACTCTACAACTAGGCCTACTCTACATTCCAGCCCTGAAGGTTACAAGGAAAGATGAGAAGGTGCTCTTTCCGTGTGGTTGCCCCAGGTCGTCTTCCTGGTGTATTTCCTTGGCATTATGGCTTTTATACAATGTGTATGACATTAAAACATATGTCATGTAATATTACATTAAAATATGTTTAAGACTAAACTTAACTTGTGCCTCATGGTGGGGGAAAGTGAGACAGTGGCTCACTTTCCCCCACAGCATTTGGCTCACTTTCCCTCCACCACCACAATTTGAGAAAAAACTACCTCTCTTAGAATTTCAGGCTAATCTTCAGTTATCAGCATCACATGGTTTCATATGTTGGTAGTTCATCAACACGTATGATAGAAGTTTTTCTACGTGAATACATTTGCTTTGGCACAACAGTTGATTAAGTTGACAGCAAGAACATTTACTTTTACATGCAAAATACCTATTTTGGTGAAAAAAACATGCTTACCACAGCACCATGAGGTCCTCTCTTTCAGGGCCATGGGGAAATGAGAGGGGCTTGAAAACATATATCTCACATGACCACAAATGTTTTCCGTTGCCTAGATACAGGGGGTGGCTCACATTACCCGATGCCTCAGATTCCCCCGTTCTCCCCTACTGCCCTGCCCTGATGCTGCTCATACAACATAATCTAATATACTCGGTAATTTTCTTCCTCTGCGTAATGGCGCCTTGATCCGAGGAAGGCTGACAACAGGACCTTTGACACTGACACACAGTAAGTGGAAGGTGATCCCAATGAACAATGTCATTGCTCTGGAAACAACACCCAAGGAACCCCATTTCTGCTCCCCCTTCACGTTCGGGAAACTAGACAAGCAGCGTCTTGGGATTTGGGCTGAGCGTGCAGAGAGTACCTGTAATTTGACTTGCCACGTCTAAATGGTAGTTGAATAGGTTACATTGTGCTACAACAAATAAAATGCTCGCAACGCTTTAGTGAGTGTTTTTTTCATTTTCTGTGGTTGGAGGCGAAATATAGGCCTGTGACGATGTTTGAGTGTTTAATGCTATAAACACACACAGACTTCCCTCCCTCTGGCATACGGAAAGGCTCCCAGGGAAACTTTGCATGTAAATATTCATAGGGTGATAGGGATGGGCTATTAATTATTAAGCACAATAAAGAAGTGTAATATTTCGGCATTTACGGCATGAATCTTACGTTTGATTTGCTGCAACTCATGGACGGCCGTTCTCGGGTTGAAAGTAGAAGGCTTTTTCACAAAATGGCCCCTCGTTGTGAGGTGGGGAAAAAAATAAGGATGTACTCAATAATGATGACTTTCAAGAAATAAAAAGGATAAAGAGCAATAACTCTCACATAGGTGGCCATAAGCAATGTGGAAGAATATACATAATTAACATTTGAACTAGAAGGCAAGTAAAACTGATCGCAGAGAATACATACATTTGTCATTATATTTTCCCCGCTATATCAAAAGTAGTAACCACCATAAAATGTAAAATGTTACTTTGATTTTCCATATAAAGTGGAAGTTTGGGCACTTTCTGTGGAACTTCTCTGGGTGAGCTATATCAGCTAGTGACCTGTGCCTCATGACAGACTGTCACAGTGTGATGGAGCTCGAGTGGGCCCACCATGCAAGAGGCGGTTGGTTAAAGAGGTCCATACCTGAGCCAGCTCCACACTCCAGACTTTTTTGACAGCCCGGAGAGAAGAAGTCCTACAAGAGAGTAAAAGTTAGACAAGTGCAGGAACAGCGGATAGCGAGAGAAAGTACAATTCTATACTTGTTATGGTATAATGTGGACACAATGACAAGTGTTGTGCTGAAGCAGTGCAATGTTTAGGAGACACAGGGTTTGCATCTGAGGAAAACAATTTCATTTTGGTGCATGTTTGTTTATTTTCTTGTATATTTTTTGCCTGCATCTCTCCTCCCTAGCAGCCGCAGCTTTGAAACAGTATGGTCTTTTTTTCCAATCATGAGCCAGAGAAAGAAATGACCCAGATGAAGTCTTTGAGAGTTCACAACCTATTGTGTCACTCAAAAATGAGCCAGTGATGACCTATACATGAGTCAAAAAATCAAAAAGGACACACCCAGCAGTTCCATTCATTTCATTTGTGCCCCGAGAAACCCAGCATCATCTGAGTGGAATTGAATTAACAATTTCCCAAGCTGATTTGGTCTTTTAAAAACCCTCATTACACAGAAGCATTGTATATATTAAGGAACCCCTGAGAGGAATATGGAACGAGGAGTCTATGTTCATCCTATCATCACCAAGTTGTAATATGATAATCAATTACCATGGATGAACTAATTGTCCAATTTCTCACTTGCTAATTAAAGCCCGGAAAATATAAATGGGACAAACTAATGCACTTTTTTTTTCTTAACGGGGGATGCACAAATTGAGCTGGTGCTTTAGTTAACGTGGTTGGTTTTTTTCTTCAGCGGGTCGTCAATATGTATGAGCTACTTCAAAGCACTAGAGATAGAAATGAGGCCCGCACAAAAGCAGGGAACACATTTCAGATCCAGAACATGCAAATGTGTTGGTTTTTGTTGAACTCCGCTGTTTGCATAACTTCACTTGACAAAGTCTATGAGGGCTTTTCTGTGCCACTTGTGTACAGACTACAAAACACACTGTCCTCTGGGATATTTTATTAGAAATAAAAAAGAGACACACTCGGAGCTTTGCATAAATACACTGAATTTCAATGCATTTGGTGACAACAGTTCTACTTTTCTAATTAAACGGAAGCCTAAATGTGTCTGAAATGACATGCTTTTATGTAGGATGTGACTAATGCCAGTTGATCGCTATCACTCAGTCACATGAACGTCATGTAGTGTTTACGTCACACTTTAGACAAAAGCATGTCGACACCTGACCCACATTGGTGCTGCTATGCTGATGCAAAAGTTCACAATGACTTCAGACAACAATCGAATACTGAAAGATATTTACCAGGAAAATCAGTGAGATGTTTGTTTGCGTAACTGCACGCACACTTACGTTTCTAGGGAGTTTCCCCTCGACTGACTTACAGCGTGATTCACTAACAGAAACCAAAAAAATAGCAATTAGCCTGCTGATAAAGCAGCAAGTTATCTTTTCCTTAGAGCGAATCACCTGACAAACACACACATGTTTAACAAGCTTTTAAAATAGAGTGACCGAGTGAATCTATATTTATTTCTGTCGCAAAGACACTATGTAGTGTTAAAAAATAAATGTCAAATTTATACAAGACACTTTTTGTTGTGTACTGCATAAGACCAAAATAAAAAATTGTCCAAAAAATATGTCAGCCAACTTTTTGTTTTCGCTCTTTCGGTCCTTTGTTCTGTGTTGTTGTCAAAATTTGAAATTGAATCCTATTTTTCACCTGACTCTGTCTGTAGAAAATATATTGTGCATTCCCTTTTAATATTCACTGGTTGTTAATTATTAAAGGTATGTATTTGAATTATAAATATACTAGTTATACAGAAGTAGGCAAAGCAGGCATATAGCCTGAGGCTAAATTCCTCCATTACCCATTATTTTCCAGTCTGCCGTCTCCATATGCCTGCCTCCTATTCCTGTGTCATCTCAAAAAACACTGAGGCATTCCTTTGTACTTACCTACCCCTCCCCACTTTGGCCACCCGAAAAATCTCCCCCTCCATACATATGTGTGCTGCTTCCTTGAAGTAGGATGTCACACTTGTCTTAAATATAATGAATCACGATCTTCAAGGCATCCCTGGATCCCAAACACTCCCCACAGAAACCTGCCTAGTCCTCCCCCGTTTCTGAGCCTTCCTACATGTCACAAATCATCCGTTGCAGAGGGCTCTCCACTAAATCATTAACATTGTCAGAAATGACTGGGCCAAGAATGGGAAGAGCCCAGAGATGCAGCTGAGGCATGCGCACGTATGACGGAAATATGGAATGGTAAACAAAAGAGACGCATCCTTGCACCTTCTCTTCCCCTTTCTTTGCTGTTCCCCTTTGCCTCCCCTTTGGATCTTATTTTTATTTTATATTTCTCCTCTTCCATGGGGTCTCTGAACAACAATGAAGAACTACAGTGTGAGGAAAAGTAAAGTAGCTGTCAAATAAGTTTAACAACTCTCGTGAAATGTGTAACCTTGTATTCTCTTAACAGTGGTGGAGTTTCTCTTTCCATTCATTGGAGTTTTTCCCCCCTAAAGCTCTTTGTTGTTAACACACTGTAGAGAACTTTGATGCGCAAAATATATAGGCTATATATGATATTATGTCTCTGGGCCATTTTGATAACAGGTATCAAGGTCCACTGTTGAGACGACAATGACAAATAGGACTTCTATTCCGTTACTCAAGATTGTCTAAAACTGTCCCGGCTTTGTTGTTGTCGCAAAATGTTAATATCGCCGTCATACAGCATTATAGTTTGTTTTATATATATATATATATATATATGTGGCATGTCTTAAACTGCAAGCTCCTCATGTGATGCTACTTATCGGGCGCTTTCCGTTTTATGCCATGGCCACACTTATATCTTACGCATACACCCCTACCTATGCTATCATCCATCAAAGGGATTACTAATTTTCCTTCAATTTCCGTTGCTCCCCTCAGAATCTAAAGGATGATTGATAATGGATGAAGGAAAAGCACAGTGGTACTGTTTTTAACCTTGCTTCAGTCATTAATCCGCTTTATACCCATGAAGGTAGTAAAGGAGACAATGAATTAGTCATTAAAGCACAGGTCAGTTTATCAGAATTCCTGATTGAACTGTAAAACGACTTCTCTCGGGCTGTGAAATGGAGGAATCTGCAAAAACCAGGGAGAAAAAAAAGGAGCTGAGGGAAGCAGAGAGAGAGAATTCCTGCACCAGTGCATTTTCTCCTGAAGGAAATGACAGAGGGGTTTTTATGGGTAGCCATCGTTCATCTGACAAAATAAGGCCTAATTAGCGCACGCCGTATATCTGCACATAGTCAAGAGAAGAATCACATGTCAGGGATCATTTGAAAATGATCAAAGTACAGAAAGGATGCTGGCACGACAGATGAGTAGATAGCACAAGCATATACACACACACACACACACACACACACACACACACACACACACACACACACAACACACACACACACACACACACACACACACACACACACACACACACACACACCCACACACACACACACACACACACACATACACATATAAAGACACAAAAGCTTTAGTGACCATTTGTTTGGTTGAACTTGCTCCACGCCTGTGTTATCCGTGTAATGTTGCTGATGTTGAGTGCTAGCTTATGTTTGTCACCGTTTATCAAGTCATGTGGTTGCTGGCTCGGCTCCACAGGAAAAGTTCAGACGGCCTTGGATGCTGCTCCCTAGAATTGGCTGATCTAATGACTGGTGGGGGGGGGGGGGGGGGGGTCACTCAAGGACCCAACTGAGGGGATTTAATGGATAGGATCAAACCAAGGCACGAAGCAAAGTTTGTACAGTTTGAAGATGGATTCAGTCTGTGGTACAGTATGTGGGTTCAAAAAGTCAGAGAGTGTAGAATAATAATTAAGACCATCATTTAAAATAGTGATCAACAAATGTAGTTTTTTTTCTCTAATCTATACCTATTACTGCCGGAGGATTTTCAAAAGGAGCACCGTTCACATAAATAGTCTGAAACTACTTGGCATATACCGTACACAGTTGTTGCGTTTAACAGTTGTTGCTTGTAAACGCCATCTTCCACTCCCAATGGCCTGCATAAACAAACACACATCCCCGTCATGAGAAACCAGAGTATGACAGCTGAGATATGCCGTTATTAGCCTGCATGTACACATCTTACTCCATTAAATGGTGATTTTGTGGCCTGTGTAAACTGTGTTTCCATGGCAGCAAACAGAATATTGTTTATTTATGTAAACAAGGCTGTTTGTGAATGGGATATGAAGATCAATACAAACAAGACTATTCTAAACGTGACCTGAACGGGGATGGGCTGTTATCGCCCTGTATCACTCAAAGCAGGTATATGGCATTTCAATCAAATGAAAAGTATTTTTTTTTACGCCCCTGCTTGAATGTGAGCAAGTGAAATTGTTTTGAAACCAATCACAGCCACCAAGGTTTTTTCAGGAGCTGATTGCAAGATGTCATGCTAACCAGGAAAGGCCACTTATGTCGGTGGTGGACTTCAGAGGAGCTGGCAGGGGCAGCAGGGCTCAATGTTTTGTCTATTCCACAATAATTGTACTGACTCAGTTTAATGAATGCTTGAAACAGCCACAGTGCTTTTGTGCACGTGGTCACACAGGCCTTGACTACCACTGTGGTGATTTCTTGTTTACAGTCGTGTCTGCAGACTGTCATCCCAGTCCGTCTTACTCCCCTAACTAAATGGAACTTTCATTTCCTGGTTTGTAAATGAGTCTCTCCCCACCGCTTTTTGTTTGATATTTATTTATTTATTCAGTTTATGTGACGGGAACAATGCACATTAATCAACATCTCAGCTTTCACATCACTTGTAAATGTGTCAGACTGTCTCCCCCCCCCCCACACTCCCCATACATTCTCTCACTCCTGATCTCCCCTCTCTCCCTTCACGATGCAGTAGCCTCAGCGCTACTCCAATCAGCAAATCAGCACCGTAACTCTAATGAGTGAAATTGCTTATGAGGGGAATCTGTTTCCGATGGTGGGCCCGATGATTAATGCGCACTGACAACATGTCTTTCCTCCAGGAGCTTTGCAGGGCTATGGCAGCTGTGTGACGCCACCTCCTCAAAGATACACCCCCCCCTCTCTCTCTTTACTGAGAGGCTGACATCCCACAGGGAGAGTGGTAAACTGGAGATGCCGCTAAGAAAACCAGAGAATACCTCAACTCAACACTTTATACAATCATGATGGTAAAATTGCATCCTTATTCTACATTCTTTAAAGTTGTGATATGCCAGCATCAACCACGTATAAGTTTTGTTCTAAATTTGGGCTGATGTTAAAATACTGTAGAGCAGAGCCACATGTTTTATAAAGTTTGTAAATTGTATTCTATTATGATAAACATTAAAACAACATCAAAACGACATCCAAAGCAAAAATAAATGTAGTTGTCTATGATAAATATCATTCCCTAAGTTTTATCAAATTACATTTTTTATTGAAGAATCATTATCAAGCCGACAGTACCCTGGTTGAAACATAAATACAAAAGATTTACATTTGAGCAGGAAACTATCTGGTTCACATAAAAACATAAGATAAGACGTTTACTACAACTCCCAAGGTGTATTTCAGCAAGTAGCTTCCATCACACTTTTCATCCCTGAAAGCTATATATGACGGTGTTGAGAATACTGTCTTAAATAAATGAACTAATTGATTCGGTTTTAAGTGAATTCAGCAACACTGGCATCGTTTTGGGTTAACAAGGTCAACAAAGTGCTGAATTCACTGCCACTGTAATTCCGCCTCTGACTGGCTTCTTCTCATTGGCATTGCAGTATTCAAAGGAGAAAATTAATGAAATCTGGTGGCCATAACATAAACCTATATCCTCATTAAATCCTCCAGACGAGTCATAATGTGTTTCAATGTTAGGTAACATTGAACATAATTAGTTTAAGAAACTCTAACTCTCTACTACCTAAAATTAACTACCAACTGGAGGTGCTCATTTGCCACAATGTGGCATTTTGATTGGCTGTTGTAAGAATTCCGTTGCAAGAACTTGAAATAGTTTGAATTTAATGCATTTAAGGTGTATGCAACATTTACAAAGATCTTAAGGTTTGTGATAGGATTTATTACAGTCAAAAATGTAAGTGATGTAAACTAAGCTGTAAATCATGATCAGGACTGTTTTATGATATTGTCTTTTTTATATCAATGTGATAAAGTAAAATATGGTTTGTTGCATTAAAGATTGTTCAACTGGAAACATCTTTACAATTGCTATCATGTTACACAGTTACACCAGGATAGATCATGATATGTGACTCCAGCCATATTGCCCACCCCTAGACTGTGATAGCATTATATACAGTGCAACTTTAGTTGCTCAAAGGAGCATGAAAGAGTTTCAACTTTGAAACTTTGTCTAAAGGAGAAAGTGTCCCACCACACTTTGCTTCATATGAGGGAAAGCTGGTGGCTACAGTTCACCTCTGGCCTCAGCTGTTCAGCTGTTTCCATTTCATCATGGGTGTACATTTCGTCAGGCTCCATTCAATGCTGAGAGATCGCTTGCAGCTAATGGGCATTTATGAATGTCTTATTAATGCTACATGAAATTAGGTGTTGTTTGGACAATTGTTTTTAACAAGTAAGATGATAGCACCAAAAACCCCACCACCCTTCTGCTCACTGTGTTGGGTCTGCAGTTTGGAAGGATACATTTAGTCGTATACCATTAGCAACAACAGTAACCTAGCCTAGATATGTGTGAATTTTTTAAACCAGTATGTCGTGGCTGTATAGTATGTGATGAGTCTGGATTAATAGGGAACTATTCATCTTCATACTTCACACTTCAATAACAGTTCCTATATACCATAATCATTCTGTAGATTACATTACAAAGACTCTGACACACTTATGCTTGGTTTGTAGGGCTCTAAAGTAACATGCACCATTATCAAAGAATTTCTACCTAACGACCCAACTAACCCGAACACTCCTTTCCCTCATTCCAAGCAGATGAGATGAGACCCCACTGAGCCAATGAGCTTCAACAAAACTGACTCGATTGCCAGGGCTTCAGCGTCAATGATCCTAGAATAACAAGGAGCATATTGTACCATCAGCACAGGGCTGCACAGCAAGGCCTCTTCCAGGTTAACAGGCTCTTAGATGCCTGGGCTCAATGACGGAGCTAATGACATTCTCATGATCCAGCAATACCGGTGAATAGGTAACCATATGGACAGAGGGAGACTACGAAGAGGCAGAAAACTGGGGAGCAGAACAACTGGACATTGAGATTACACTTTGATTAGAAATAATGGGTTGTATAATCCAAAGTATGCAATGAACGATTTTTATATCATATTCTCTCCCGGTTTAATCTATACATAAAGTTCACAGTGTGAATGCACCAAATAATGATAAGTATAACAGTTTGGAAGCAAATATGACACAATATCAAGATCATGAGTGACTAGTTCTGAAATCTAAACATACATAAATATGCTTTGGCATCGTATCTATGGAGGCACATGTGCGGTATCAGCTTGCATGAAAGTCATTATCACAGTGAGACCACTGAGGTTGCGACGCATCCCTGTCAATATTATATATATATATATATATATATATATGGAGCTGTACTTTGCACGACTCCGTTTCCTGTCATTTCTGCTGTAGAAACACCTCGCCAGCCCGTCCATGCCAGATGCCAAAGCAGTAGTGAATAAGTGAAAAGAAAAAAGAATAATAATTTTGAATATTAAAGATTGGCTTGACACCTAAACAAAGGGCAGTCGTGGTGCATTGTGCTTTTTCTTTCTAAGTTTCTAATCACAGTATGTGACACTGGGAAGCTTCTTATGTGAGTGAGATGGAGAAAGCACATGTTGCTCTATTTGTGGCGTATGCATAACAGTGTGTTTACTGTATATATGGTTTCATTCATGAGTGCAAACATGAAATATATTTTCTATCCGTGAATAATTATTGCATGCATCCATATATATTAACAAAAAAACTCAGTTGCCAGTGTGTTAAGACACACTAGCACGAGGTAAAGCAGCACTTCAAAATACATTCATGAAAACTATCATATCAGACTGTGTTACTTTTACGCAGGTTTTCTTAATAAACTGGCAACTGAGTGCACATGTACTGTACCTAGGTTGACACTTTTTGTGATGGTACAAAAAGATAGGCAGCATTATCAATGCTTTACATATCTGCCAGTCTGCTACCACCACCACTCATAAGCTTAGTCCCTGTCGCTAACCACCCTGGGAGCTCAGATAATGTTCATTGGCTGGCAGAAGACAGGTTGATAGCTGTCAGGGACGGAAGCAGAATAAATGACAGGGCTTCATTGGGGCGCCTCTAAGGCGCATTAGGGACCTCTGGATCCCAATCCCCAAACACAGGATGAAGAATAATTTTTTCACAAAGGCACAGGGTCACCCATCACTGTCTAATGCATGCCTTGATTAATCATAGGGATGGATCAACATTATGTCCTATTCAGGGCGATGCTTAATTGCCTGCGCCATCCAACTCATCCATTGCCCCTAATGATTGTGCGTCTGCTTCCGTGGACACATGGCTAGTCTGCCGGACTGTGGCTTAGCAGGACAGGTCTCCTTTAAACATCACCACCCGCTGAGAGCACTGCCCTCTCCAGACACCTTTACCTCCCCCTACCCGCAGATGTGTGGATAAATTGGGGCTGGCTTCATCGCTTGTGGACCTGTGTTTATAGTCTCGGCAGAATGTCTGTGAGTTTTAATGTATGTAGATTTCATTTCTGATGAGTGATTATTTGACTGCTCATTTTGCCTGAGATTTATGGCACTCTCTCTATCTCCTGACTGCAGTGCCACTCTTATCTTTAATAAAAGAGATGAGGACATTAATCAGGTTTTGTCGACGGCCCTTACTAAGACATTAAATGTATTGTATGGGGTAAGTAAACACGCTTCACATCCCTCTCTCCCTCGTCGAGAGAGAGAGAGAGAGAGTGAGGGAAGGAGGGTGAAGGGACAGAAAGAGGCGAGCGCGGAGGGAAAAAAACCCTCATTATATTTATCATAATTTCACATCTGCTGTTTTTGAACCAATGTACCATGAGCCCATAAAGTGTATTACAACTGTGCATAAATTCAACTGATTTGTGGCTGGAGTAGCTAATTCCTTGAGTACATTTTAGAAAAACAAGCACTGAGCCCTGAAATTGCAATTCCATAAAGGCTTTAAATTACTGAGTACAGAATCAAGAACTTGCCTGATGTGCCGCGCATGGTGACCATGTTATGGGGAGGAGCGGCGTTCCCAGAGATAGAGACAATAAAACCTGCAATGAGTGAGCCATATATACTCAAACTAAATAAAGCAGGAGAAGCTGATCCAGCTATATGCGACGAGGGGGAGTGACTATCGCATGCCTGCATCTCATTTAACCATGAGGATGCATTTGAGGGGACACACTTCTTTCTTTTCCTTTTTTTTCCTAAACGTAATATCCATCTCTCTCTCGGCTTCATATCTGTGCAAGAGTTAGTGGAGGGATGCCAGCACTGCAAGGAAAAGCCGACTCATTCAGAAGCAGTTAAAATGAAATGAACCTCATCATTAGCAGAGAGGAGGAGGGTGTGTACTGTGGGATACTCCTCAACAATTTAAGAGAACACAAACAAGACAGAACGCACCTACATACAATAATATATCAATTAATTAATTAAATAAAACGACTTCTCCACAAATCAATAAAAAATCATGGACCCTTATTGGATACAAAGGCTTATTTGGTTATCATGCAAACTTTAGGTGTCACAATGGCTCGGATCGCATTAATATTTCATGTCATTCTTGTCAGTCACTCTTTCCCCTATCCCCTCCTCTATCCCCCCATCGGCCGCTTCTCACCTCCCTGTTTCTTTCTTTTTTCTATCTAAAGTCATTTGGGATCGGCATGAACAAGATGTTCATATCAGGTAAATGAATATCTTTATCACAGAGGCAGGAGCCGGGATGCGCGGGGAGCTGGAGAGAATAATCACAGCGAGCAAACAGTCTTGGGGAAACAGAGAGGCACTCAGTAATAACAACCTCTCTCAGTCTCCCACACTGCTAGCCTGTATACATCTACATAGCCTGCTTACCGTGGGCGGACGTTGCGGTATCAATGGACTTGCTGTGGCTCGGCCTTGACCTTTGACCTAAGATAAGCGAAAAGGAGAACACAAATATATGGTTAGTCCTAACACTATTTTTGATTGACAAACGCAACATGTGTATAAGGGTTAATGTTTTTGTTAGTATGAATCTGTATGTTGGCCATATTTTTTGCCATCCCAGCAATGTCCACCACTTCGGTATGGGCTGAAATATCACATTTACTTTTGAATTCATTGCTGGGAAATTTTGTACACACACTCATGTTCTCCAGAGGATAAAATTTACCAAATTTGGTCCAGTGAATTTTCCTTTAGCACTGCTGTGGTTGACTTTTTTTAAATTTTTATTATAAAATATTTCACCAAACGGTCAAACTTTTGACTTATTCTTTGAAGTATCTCAACATCTGCAAAATAGATTGGCGCAAACTTAAAATTATAAAGAATTAATTAAAAAAACCTTATCTTTGGTTCTGCAAAAGTAATGATATTCCCATCAGCCTCGACCGTAGCACACATTTTGTAATACGTTTGTTATCATGCTACATTAACATGGTGAACATGGTTAGCATTATACCTGCTAAACACCAGCATGTTAACCTTGTCATTGTGTGCACATGTTAGCATGCTAATGATGCACAGAACCGCTAGCATGTCTATAGACTCTAAAGTGTTGCTGTATGTTTAGTATTGGTATATTTTAAGTACTGGCTATGCAGAGATCTGCACGATAATAAAATAAGTATAACTAATGAATCACCCTAAAGAAAGACATAAAACAAAGCACATTGTTTATGATATTGATGTGTTTATTTTAATAAAACAAAATGTTTTAGGCCACATTATTAGTTGTCTAACACTGGGGGACTAAAATATTTTTTCACCATTGTATGCGACGTTGACTAGCATAATGGAGGTTTTAATACATATGATAAATCAATTTGTTTGTATTTTACTGGTTGGGTGACATTAGATTTACCTTTCATTTACGTTTGCATTTACCTTGGGAAAAAAAATTGGCGCATCTACATTTTTTCTAATGTGGAGTGCTGAACAAAACGCAGCCATCTCTCTTTAATACAAAGCCCAATAATAGTTGATTTAATGGCTATAAAATGTGTTCATTAGAAGGTTATAGTTAAGAAATATTGAAAGTATACCTAAAAGTGTCACTTTTATAGTGAATGAACAGGATAATATAATCTAAAAAGGGTGTGATTATATTCAAGTCCTGTCCTCAAGCATTATCTCGGAGCTCATAAAGAGATGAAATTTAATATGATGCTTTCAGTCAGTTTAATTGAATTTTAATTGCCACTTTGGACAGAGGGTTTAGATCTAATCAATAAAATATTTAATTTTTGGGGCTTTGAAATAGAACGGTCTTCCTGTCGCCCCTGGTGCAATGCATCCTGGGACCTGCTAGTGTAAAATGCCCGTTTATGAGCTGATGCAGCAAAGCCAACACCTTGCTGTTTTTCCATAGTGTTTCCAACAGAATGCAGTGGATAAATAACACGGGGTGAACAAGCTGAGATTACATTAATTATAATGGTGTGGTGCGGTCACCTTCAAAAGGAAGGTCTTTAATGTGCCAGAGCTATAAATATTTTGAAATGTCACACCTTGGGAAGACAGCATCAGGCCATAGCTAGTGCGATAAATCAGAGCCTGAGAAGAACCAGGAAAGAAAAGATGGCTCTTTGGTATTTTAGAAATAATTACTGATACAAAAAGGGTAATGAATGAAGCCATAAATTACATTAAAACTGACTATTAGGAGAGGATTAGTTTATAAAACTCGTTGCCGCTCCTAATATTACCCTCTGAGAATATCACCTATTTTAGTCCATCCATAACTCATGGAAATAAAGAACATGTTTGCATAATATCACAGTCTTTTGATTAATGCCAAATTAATTGATTTTGTTTCTGCTGCTTTGAAAATGGGAATATTGCTCTGCTTAGGACGCCAGAAATGACATCATAACAGTTCTGTCTTACTAATATATGCCAATGTAATCATGTTCAATGTCAACCTTTATGGGAACTGCTAAAATCTCAAATGAATCGGTGCATCATTTACTTTTCTCTAAGTTTGAGCAATAATACAGTAGTTAAGGTAAGACCCAGACAGAGACCCATGTGCTATATGCCCTGTATTTGGGCCAGTCAGCATCATCACTATCACATACAGTTATAAATCTGAGCAAGCCTTGGTTAGGCTGCTGCACGCATGGAAGGAATTTATCCTCAAACCCTATAGAGAGAGAAAAATGACATGGCCCATCCTCTAAGGCTCATAAAAGTCTAAATTAAATATCAAATGGAACCACTGATGGATGGCGTCCCCTTCCATGGATCCCCAGCGCTGCCTCTGCCTCCACTCTCTGACAGGTGCTGCTCACATGACTGGAGAGCCAGACAACTTTGTTAGCAGGATTGTTCTCGCTTCATTGTAAAGCTGCGGTGCACATAATGAGGGAGTCAAGTAAGGGAACGCAACAAGACACTATTATTCCTCCTTGGTTCCTGCCAAAACCGGATCCTCCCCACTTTTCAAAGGATTCTTAAATAGTGTGCATGTAGGACGGAATGAGGATGTTTCTTAAAATGCTATTTGTCACATATCTGAACAGAATGTAATATTCCCTGTATCCATATTTATAAACTCATGATTCCCCCATCCTCAGCAAAAACACTTCCAAAGATTGCCGTCAGGCGGGAACACCACATTGCGAGATACTGTAATACTAATGCAAACACCGCAACAATATAGCTGGCACTATCGCCAGGCTAAAATTGTACATTATGAATCATCAATTGTCGCCCTGCTTTGTATTATCCCCAGAGAAAATCCCAATCTGGGCTTGAGCCCACGGTTGATGGACACCCCATTATTCACTCCCGCTTCTCCAGCTCTGAGACAGGAGTGGGGATAGGCAGTAAAACGACGGCCTTAAGATTAATCCTCTGCTCTTTCTCCTGCTTCCCGAATCAGAATGAAATAGAACATTCCCTTCCCTTAATCAAAAACTTTTTATCATCTCTCCCCTCTCTAACTCAAGGAGTGGGGATAATGCTCCTTCCCTTGCTCGTCCTGTGAATTGACATTGGGGAGGGCAATGAGAAGGATCTGCTCTCGCTGCCTTTTGTACTGTAACAAATGCAGCACAATTTAGATGAGCTGGTAGTGGTCGATCAATACGTGTATTATCTCACATACGATGCACCACACAGGCCTTAATAATGGGATCGGCAATCCCCCCGCAAACCACCCTGGCTCCAACATCACTGAGTGGCCTTCACAATTAAGATAATAACACGGTGAAAGTCAAACAGAGCAGAAGTTCACGGTGCTGCTGTGCGATGAGGGAGAATGGCAAAAGGCTTAGAGATAAATTATGCCTTTTAGCCCCATGCAGGTTTACCTCAAGTATTACATAAGAAATGCGCTCAAAACCAATTATATGAACTAAATAGGAACTAATCACTTATTTTTTTATCTTGTTCATAAAGGCGGAAGATGTGTATCACAAAGTGAGATGTCATTTAGTTCTCAGCGAGGTCATGAACATCAGGTGAGCTGTGAAGTTTGCGGTTGGAGTCACCTGAGTCTTTAACCCTCACACAGTCAGCCCTCAATGCCATCACGCCTCGGCCCCCTCATCACTTAGCAGTGGGGTGTGAATTTGTTTTCACCCAGGCGTTAATGAACTGTGGGCTTTTGTGGGCTTAATGAGAGTGTGCTGCTTCTATTGAGCGAAGGTACCTGGGAGGATAATAAAGAGTTCACAATTCAGAAACTTTTTCCCCTTTTTCACAGTTTAGGAGGTGCTTGAACAAAACAAGGGGCTGCTGCTGCAGCAGTTCATCTCTGACCTGCCAAATCAGCTGCACGAGGAAACAAGACTCCGGGAGTATTCGTCATCCATCAAGAACATGGAGTTTTTGTGCTACGGCTCCCTGGCTTCCAGCCAATTCTAAAGCGACTCATTGTACAGCAGCCAAAAAGACAAAGGCAGCTCTCCCTCGGCTCAGGCGAGAGCAGTGTATTGAGGTGTGGGTGGTTATGCAGATCACTAATTGTACAGGCCACCGAGGAGGGAAGAGGGAGAACAGAATTGCAGCCTCTCTCTGGAAGACATGCCGAGGGAGGGGAGGGACGGACTGGTGTGCCCCCCCCCCCCCCCCCACATCCATCCCCCTCTCTCTCTCTCCTTTGCCTTCTTTTTCACTCTCTCTACCCTAAATTGGCAGCTGGCAGGCAAATGAATGCGGTGTGAAGTGAGCCCACTGAAGTGCAGGGTCCTGCTGTTCAGGCAACAAAGGAGCTCCATGCGAGACATCTGCTGTTCAGTTATCAGAATACATTTAGTCACGTGCCTCCCTTCCCTCGCTTTCTCTCTCTCTACCATTCCTCTTCCAACCACCACAGCCCCGCAACATCTATGATCCAGATCACTCCTCCGCTGACACCCATCCCTCCCCTCCCTCCACACCCCAATCCCATTCTCATTCTCTCATTTGTCACCATAATCCCTCTCTCCACCTCTTCTTTTGCTGCCTTTATTTAAACAGTTTAGGTCTGGCAGATAACCCCGGAGTGCTTCCTATCTGGTCCAAAATGCGTTAACCCTTGTGTGAATGATCACAAGAGGGCCCGAGGAAACAGCAGACTGAATCTTAATGAGCCTATACGCTCGCACAGGCAAAAGTAAATTGAGCTTACCACCATGATAAATTAAGCTAATGAAAGCAATTGTTGTGTGGCACGCTAGCTTGGGCTGGAGCCAGATGGTCAATATTTAGCGCTGAGTTTTTGTGGCTCTTGTCGTTCTTCTTTTCCTCCTTTATTTTTTGAATGTTTTAAAGAAGCCAGTGAGAACCCTACCAATCATATTTAGGTACGATTTTCATATTTCTAATTGATTTATGCCTACTTGCTAGCCTGTTTTTGACCTTTTCTGAGAAATTCTAAAGTATCTTAATTTTCTCAGTGTATTGCCTGTAAAGTGGTTTGAGGTGGATACAGTCCTGGTCAGTGTACGCATCCATTGGGCACTTCAGACAAGGGCCTTGCAGCTGAGTTAAACAAGCAACTGTGGTGACATGATAGGGGGTCTTGCAGAGGAGACGGCGGTGTGCATTTCTCCCCGTTTCCTGTCCTTACTCACGATATCCGTGTTTACTTTAACACTTAATCCCTGTAAAGGGTGTCATTTGGTTTTGCACGCTCTTCACTCTCCACTTCGTCCTCCATCCTCTCCCAGTGGTGCAGGCTAGCATGAAGGTTGCACATCCAGGAAGGGACAAACCCCCTCCTGTACTGCGTGTAAACTAGATGACTTCCTCTAGGCAGGTGGCACATATCCAGATGTTCTCTCAATTTCCTCTGTGTATGTGTGTGTGTGTGTGTGTGTGTGTGTGTGTGTGTGTGTGTGTGTGTGTGTGTGTGTGTGTGTGTGTGTATGTGTGTGTGTGTGTGTGTGTGTTTGTGTGTTTGTGTGTGTGTGTGTGTGCTGCTTATGTGAATGTGTGCATGTAACGCTCGAAACACCCTGCGCCGGTGACCTCTCTGCTCTCCCCACAACATCACCACTGGTGCAGTTTACACCATAATGACTTGTATTGCCCGAGGCCCTGCCACATCTGTGGCTCCCTTCCTCCATCTCTTGTCTCTCAGTCTTTCCCTCTTTCGGTCTCTGTTTTTCTGTCTCTTTGTCTTTCTGCATCCCTAACATTCAACCTGTCCATAATTCTTCTGCTTATCTTTTTATTCCATGGCGTTTTTTTTATGTATAAATATTTTGACCTAAACTTTTATCATCCCTTAGTATTAAGAAAGTGCTTCCCTGCTTTAGTCAACACTCTACAGCACTAATACCAGAGTGAAAAGAAATTGCATGGCTCACTTTGCAAGGACCTAATGCATGTCTAACATGACACCTATCAGCCATAATAAACAAACACATCATTCAATGTCAGCAAGCTTGAGAACGTAGCTGCAGCCGCTCATTGGAATGGCCTAGTGTCCGAGATAAAGCACAGGGTAGGCACTCTGGCAGCACTGAGTGAGTCTAATGTCACATGGAGTGACGTGCGGTTCACCAACAACAACTCAGCTCATTACCCACTCAGGAGGGGGAGAGCGAAGGGAAAAATGACGCGTCCAAAATGTGACCATGTGCTGACCAGGCGTTCTGTCCTGTTCCCCTCCCGGCTGTATATGGAGAGCAATGACCTCTCACTCAGACAGTGCGGCGTTCGATCATACGTGACATTTGTGACATTGCATGCATCCTAGATATGCATCTCCATGGTGTCAACTTATCAGTCAAACCATCTCGCAGGCAGGACATACATATCACATAACACGTTCAGCCGGCTCTGGTGTTCTAGCAGGGGGGGGGAGACGCGTGCGGCTGGACTCGGATTCTTGCATTTTCACACAAGGTCAATTTTGTCACTGTGAAGCTGCCGAGTTGCTGACACCTGTTTCACCTTCAGATGATACCACCCAATGAAATGCTAAACATACAGACAAATAATTTACTTCAACGTTGTACCACTATTTCTAACTAGAGACATACAGTATATTTTAAAAAATTAAATAAAATTGTCCACAGACAACTAAGGGTGTTTCCCGCGTGTTTGTTCGGTTGAAACAACCAGATCTCGCTCGAGCTCTTCAGGCAGGGTGAAACAGCCCACCGGGGGACAAACAACGCCGAGCCCAGCTGAAGAGGTGTCCGGTGGTTTCAAACACTCTGCAGCAGTTCGTTTGTGGTGTGAATTTGTCCGGCCATCACCCAAATGCAGGAGGCACGGTGCCTTTTCTTTTTAATAAATAGCCGTCAGCTTCACATTATGGGAAAGTGTTGTTGTCGCCATTGTTAGGACGATAAGTTGTGGTTTGACGGGAGCCCAGAATGATATATTACATTTGATCGAGAGGACGCATTAACATGCTGAATGTGTTCAGCGATCAGATGAAGGAGGGGAGCGCTCGCACAGTGCCAACAGGTTCACGCTGCGCAAGAAATGTGTGTTTTATTTTGCTTCCCATGTACGGGACCGTGAAACATCCCCGTGTCAGTTTGGAGCTTAACTGCGCCGACCCAGCTGATACACGCTTAATCAGCTGAGTGTCAGCTTGAGCCATTCTTCTCCGTGACCGCTCCAGCCCAAAAATCCAGAAAAATTATGTTTCACATTATAGGCTACAAGCACATAACGGGCATTGACATAGGGTCATATTATAACCATATGAAACAACAATAATTTGATGTTTTTCCTCTTTATTTATAGGTTAGATGTAGGCCATTTTTTTATTTTTAACACCATATTATATCAATGATACATATTTCGTAGTTTTTACTTCGTACTTCCTGTTTCTCTCCACCCCAGAATGTCTGTCCAATGAATGAATGACCTCAGATCACGTGTGGTTTTGTTTCGTAATGCTGGGGCCTATCCGAAAACTCTTTTGCATAGGAAATTTCCTTTCCTATCGAGATGACGGAAGTGCTCGGCAGATAGGTGAATCAATAACCAAAATGCATAGGAAAGGAGCTCGATTCATCCTTAACCTCCTTTAGCATAGGTTACTCCTGACCAACCTTTGCTAAAGGAACGTAGATAGTGGTATCCCATAATCCTTACGGCAATATTTAAAGCAACAACCACCGCCGGGTTACACGAATACAAAGAGGCAAAACAGAAGAGAGGAGAGGAGAAGAGAGGAAGATTTAACTCAGCTAAAACAAAATACCCCCCTCATAAAGAACTATAAAAGACCAACATCATAATTTAGTTATTTTCGTAGACATCATTTACACCATAAGAAAATAAAATACCAACTTCACATTTAATGAAGTTACTGGGGGCAGTTCATTTCAACATCAACATAGGCTAAGTGTACTCTTTTTATTCCACATGTGAATTGGGATATATGGGAGTGATTCTCACTCTGTTGGCGACAACCTGATTACAATCAATATGAAAAGAACGCATGGATCAAACGAGGTTGTTGAAGTCAATTTTCGGAGAATAGTGTAGTTTCACGCGACTCACGTCAGAATACTGCAATGACGTCGGTTAGGAAAGGTGGAGTCGAATTCATTTGAAACAACGCTGTGTTTTCCTATGTTCGATAGGAAGCACCTTTCATCTCTCCTTAACCCCGATGACGTTTAGGGGTTAAGGCATAGGAAAGGAGGCTTATAGGTAAGGAGATTGGACTTTTCGGATAGGCCCTTGGTTCACTTGCAAAAGGGGCAATATGAAAGTGGACCACACCAAACAAAAAAAATCAAAACTCTATTTGGTCTGGACCAAAGCAAGTGAACTAGCGGACTTTCCCAGTGTGAATACACCCTAAGGTACTGCACAGTATACCCATCTGGATTTACACACGCGCGCATCCACCCACCCACGCACACATACATACACCCACACAAACACACAGACACACGCACGCACACACTCCCCTCACCACACACAGTGTCTTGTTTTCAGGTTCATTAAGCCCCAGTGTTACCGAGAGTGGCTGACAGGATGAGGAACAGTGCAGAAATCTCCCCCTGCAGGTATCCATTCACATTATCATTGGGAAAAAGCCTCTCTCGTCAGTGCCCTTGTTACGGCTCGAGGGGGGACCACTAATTAGAGAGACAAGAACTGCTTGAGAATAAGTCCATTACACCCATGTGCACCCAAAAGCTTAAAATACCTGGAATATCAGCAAACTCGCAGCATCACCTCCAATAATTCCCCTTCTGCCGAAGGCATCTTTTACAACACGGAAAAATATGGTGAAAGAGTTGTTGAGAAGATAGAAAAATGGAGGACAGAAGCTGTCAGCTATTTGAAAGGCTTTATGAAAATGATCTTCCAATTATTGATTGATTGATCAATGATTGATGATCAAATTGGGCATGAACCTCACTCTTTTTTGCTCTCTCTCCCTGAATTTCTCTTTTTCCCTCTCTCTGTGACTATGTGAATTTGTGTGAGTGTGTGTGTGTGTGCAACTGCAACTCTGATGAACTCATGAAAGGAAATTGGGTTTGTTTTCTCATCACTGGTAATTATCCTAACTAGAGATTTTGCTCGCAACTAGTCGGTGGAAAACTTAATTATGGGCAAGGAATTATAATGTTTGTTGAAAAATGAAATGTTTGAGTGTATCATCATCACTTGTGGTGTGCACTTTATGTGGCAGAGGGCGACTTTGGTGGATTAGTAGGGTCAATGAGGGAGTGGTAAAGAATTCCCAGAGCTGCAAGGTTTGTTATGTTTTAACTTATTTATTAATTAAAACATAGATATAAAACAGCAATGTTGTTTGTGAGACCATCTTGTTTGTCTCCCACATACACCCTCACACTCGTTCCTGGTTTGCCTCTGCTGAAGTCAGTGTACAGCCGGCCGTGTCCCAAGACACTGTGGGGCAGGAAACACATCAACTGGAAGACACAGGGTCAGGTAATTACTTATCAAAAGAAATTGCAATGTGAAAATGTGGATATGCAAGATGGATTGTATCTCACCTTTATTGATTGTGCCAGCTTAGGCCAATCGAAGGGGAACCACCCCTGGAGCACAGTGAATGGGAACTCCTGGGCCCGGTCATGGAGAGGTATCCATGGCAGAAAGCAGAGATTCTGGCACAATGTTTTGTTGTACAAGGTGTGGAATCGGCTCCATGGTGTGATTGTGTCCTACGGGAAGCTTGTGTCCCTTCCACGGTTGTCCACATTTTCGCCAGCTGTTGGTTGGTCTATGTCCTGTGTATATCAATGTATTTATGTTATTATTACTTCTATTACTTTGACCTTTGATGTGAGCGCGATCTGTCATGATAGTGAACAGTCCTGTGTTATAAGGGGATGTTCAGTGGTATTAAATGGAAAAAACAGGTGTAATAGTAAAAGTAACCAAGAATAACACTTACCATGTTTGTGGCAGGACAGCAGAGCAACTCCATGCGTGGCTTGGAACAGAAATTAGCTGTTAAATTCTGACTTTGTAATAGTTAGACTTTTCTCCACAATTTAGACCAATGACAGAAATGTTATAGTATTGTGCATGTCATCCATGCATAGGCAGAAATAAATGTTTAGCATGTTAGGACCTGAGTGCTAACCCATTAAAACCAAACAAAGCTGGATGAAAATTCCATTGTGAATTTCTGTATTTCAGTCATTTGTTGTTGTTGTTGTTGTTGTGAAGGTCTTAGGGCATGTATGAAAGAGGTAGATAAGGTTGGCCTTAATATATAGTAGTGCTAATCGTGTTGCATGACTATGATGATCTATCATTGGCCTTGACTACTAAGTCAGTCAGTTCAAGAACATAAACATGCAGAGAGGCGGAGCAGCAAAGTTTGAATTAAGCCCACACAACTTCCATCACATATTGTAGCTGACAGTGTAACACTCCTTTCAGTGCACAGCAACACAAATATGTGACGGATTGGAAATCAGTACACAAAGCTCTCAATATCTGCAGGGATCACAATGGAAATAAGCCTTCGGGCTTTTTTGTGTCATCCCTGATTTATGTATTTTTATGTATGACACATAGTGCTGTTAATTTTTTATATCAAAATGGTTGTATAAAATCAATCAATCAATCAATCGCTCATAATATTTAGCCTTTTGATTGTATTGCTGTGCAGAAAATGATCATTTAGTTTGGATGCAAGCTCTAAGTAGGCAGGTGAATACAGCTTGCAGTTGACAGTATTTATGCAAGTTGATTTAACTGCTAGATAGGGTCCTCTCGTGAAACATGAGTCAGTTCCAGCATTTAACCTCACCATACTAATTTATGCACCATGGCATAAGGTACTTTATCATCTGCTCTTTGGGGAGAGACAGTCATCTCATTAGGCAGGATTTAATGAAATGCAAGGATAGACTTCTTAATTCCATAGATGGCTGAAATAAAAATCCAGTGTGAATCCTGCACTCCTCTGCGGCTGTATGAATTGTAGCAGCCAGGGGAGGAAATGCAAGGGAGAGAGGGAGGGGGGATGCCAGCAGAGATTTTTGGTAAAAGGAGGAAAGAGACAGAGGTTGCTACCTGAGCCTGTAACTCCATAAATGTGCTTTGTATTAGAGAAATATCTGGCTTGAGAACCTGCCTGGGAAACGTGAAGTTTAGATACATTGCTTTACATTATAGTGCATCACATTTAATATGTTTTGTCCAATTACAACCCCCAATAAAATGGATACTGTTCTGCTGTTGGCCTCTACACAAGTGTTCCTCTTGGCCAAAATATTCCCAAATGTAGATATATCTGAACTGACAGCAATAGGCCTGTGCTTCTTAACCAGCCTCTCCACTATTCTTAAACCAAGTCCCACTGCTCTAGCCTGAAGCCATCAAAGATATCCTAAATCCTTTTGAATGTTAAAGCAGTGGAGAAGGAAAAAATTAGGGCAGACTGTCGACTGTTCTTGGCAAATGTACATGTTAATTTCCAGCCGGTGACTGTCGGGGCCCGCAGACGGGAGCCACCAGAGGAGCAGTGCACGACGCACCAGGCCATTATCAACAGTGCGACGCAGAACATTAACACCATAATTTACATAAAATTACTTACATACTGGTGTAGTAATTTAATTTGTTTGACCAATGCGGTGCAACTGCGAGGAATAGATTCATAGAGGCACCACTAGGGAGCTCTGCTTATTCTTCCACATGGCTAATTCTTTCACACAATATTATGAAGATTTTTTTTTTATAGAGACAGAATGAGAAACCGTGATTTCATTTACAAGTCCCGTTTCCCCGACCATGACATATTAAGACAAGGGTGCACGCGCGCCAGCATGTGCACATAGATGCAAATGTATTCATATAAGCATGCGCTATTACAAAGATAACATTCTGTGCGTTTGTCATATGCTAATAAGACAATGTAAATATGAAGCTACTCCAGTACATAATAGAGAATTAGAAAATTCAAGGTCCTCCATTCTCTCTCATATCTTAGAAAGCCTTCATCGGTTGAATAGTTTCACATCCACAACACAAGCGTTGAGATCTTTCTGAAACGAGGGAGTGGAAAAAATAATGGAATCCTAATAAGAGTAAAGGCTCAAGATATAAAATCTATGGTGGGGTAAAACCATGGGTCTCAATCACAACAAGTAGCCTCACAGGTGGTCCAAATTACCTTGAATATCAGGTGTTTGATGTGTCAACTCTTAAAGGATGTCTGACAATAATCACTTTGATATGCAAAGTTTTCAAAGCAACCAAAGACTGAAAACAGCCGATGTCTAAATTGGTGATGCGTCAGACAGTAAAACTGGAAAATGACACGACTGGAAATCCAAAATATACGCTCTCTTAAACCATCTGAATCTAAAGCCATTGGACAGTATACTACAATTATTGGCACATAAACACCTCAGATCGATAGAAAAAATATTTTATGCCCTGATAATGAGTGTTCCACAAGATTTGCCTCCATTTGAATTGGTAAGGCCTGGCCAACAAGGTCTGCTAACACCTGTTAAACAAGGTGTAGGACTGGAACAGTGTGGTCAGCCAACATTCCAGAGTAATTAGGTCCAATGATTACTCTGCAGGGTACAATCCTGGAAAAGTAATTTGCCATTTTACTGGACTGCAGGGATCCCTTGGTGCCAACACTGTGTTCTCATTAAGTTTCACAAAATGTAAAAAGCCCTCACAAACGGCAAAAAAAAAAAATTCAACAGTTGTTTCATAAACACCATGGATAACATTGTTCATGTTATTGCAAAGTTATTATTATTATATAGTTTTGGTGTTCATTCCAATTAGTCAGATGATCAGGCTGGCTTTAGAGACACAGTGAAATATAAAATACATTGGCCAGTTTCTAATACTTTGCCTCTGTGTTCATGTTTAATTTTTTTTCTTGGTATGTGACAAAACATGCCATGCGATATTAGAAGCTAAAGACACTCTTCCATTAGACTGTTATTTAAAACCAACCATGCAAGTTAAAAAAAATATTGCAAGAGAAAAACCTATATTGCAGTTTACACGTCCTCCAGTTAGTCGTACTTAGTGAGACCTTGTGCGTGCGCATTTTGTCCGTGCAATGAGAGATAATTGTCAGCAATACATTCAAAATGTGTGTTTTGGAAAATTTGGTTGGTGCCTTTACAACTTGTCTGATCTTACCCGAGCTTTTCTTCACATTTTGGATTTTGGACAGCATTTTGGACCTTTCCCCGCATAACAAGGAAAGGTATGAGAGGACATAATTCCAGCCTGTTTTCTGAATGGATTCTTTGAATTTGAGGGCGAATTACAGCAGCTCTTATTCAGCATCGGCCATGGCTGACCTGACAGGAGAGCTGTCACCTTCCGTCTGCCCCGGTGCTGTTGGCTTTAACGTAAGACCCTGTCAACTTGACAGCAAAAAAGAAAAAACACCGCCACTACGAGAGAAAAGAACTTAATGTCCTATTCCCCCCACCGCCCTTCACCATTTCCAAAATTGCTCAATCTTTTCTTTTTCCCCCTGTGCCTGTGGCATATTATTATACATTGTTTCTGAGGCAAAGTATTTTCTATTATTGCCATTTAAAATATGAAAGTTTAGAGAGAAGAGGAAAAAAGAACAGAGCGTGTAGGATGTAGTAGAACATTTGGGGGAGAGACGTGAGGGTAAAAAGCTATTGAAAGGCAGTAATTATTGGAAATAGTCTGCTAATGTGTATTATCATGTCATTAAATGTAAATGAGATGGAGCTAAAAGACCCAATGCAGAAGGACTTGTGGCTTGCTGCAGGAAAAGAAAGGGGAGGGAAAAAAAATTAAATAAGATAAAATAAAAATAAATATATTTATTTTTGGGAAGATAAACATTCACTAAGCTAGCGGACCAGCCTATGACAATGAACTAAAACATTGCCACATGTGATCGATTTACAAACAGCTAAGGCAACTTAGCAAACCTTTGAGGCAGCTACTGACACACAGATAAAGAGAGGGCGGATGGTGATTTAGTGGGAAGATCCTGATGCAGTCTGAAGTCCCGAAGACAATAGTCTTGGCTGTGAGTGGGTGTGTGTACTGTGTGTATATGTATATATACATATGTGTGTGTGTGTGTGTGTGTGTGTATGTGTGTGTTTACTCTTGCATTTGATCTCTGACGTGAGCGAGATTCATTCCACTTCAGCTGCTTAATAAGGCTGTCTGGTCTAGCGGCTCCTCATGGCCCCCAGCCCTGTTATCAGAAACATTAAGCTGAATATTAATGGCCTGGCCTGAGACACATGCCATTAAGCTTGGTTGGCTATTTCTCTCTGTCCTTTCCCCCTACCACTGTACAGGAATTAATGAATCGTGGGGTAAAACAGGGAACATAAAAGAACGAGAGAGAGAGACAAAGAGATAGAGGAAGTGAGAGAGAAATGGGGGGCTCGGTCGGCGGCTATCTCTCAAAAGGGAAAGATAAATACTGGGTAGAAATGTAGCATGTCATGTGTGGACAAAGGAGAAAGAGGAGGAAAGAGTAAGGTGGAAACACATCTAAAAATAAGCTCCTGGTTGTATTTCTCTTCCTCGCGCCACATTAATAATACACCCATGGCAGACATTTATGTCTTGCTCCAAGAAAAAGAAACAACAGAAAATGATTTGGTAATGATTTGTTCGTCTCTATTTCCTCTTGCTGAGCAGGCGCACAGGTTTACATCTGAAATGGAACGGAGAGAGAGAGGAAAGCACTTATTATACTCTATATGTGCTGCGCCGGTGCAGCCTAAGCAAAGTGAGCTGTTAACGGATATAATTTGAGTAGAATGGCCAGAGGAGAGCTTTTGATATGCAGAAGAGCTGACCTCTGGACTGCCACTTTAATTGGGGTTTTAATTTTCCAGGCCATCTGACAGTATCAAACATGATCCCTGAGCTTTGCCCCGCTGATTGGAGCCACTGTGACAAGAGGAGCCTGATGTTCTTCACGCCGCTTTTCACAGGAGGGAGGACAGCAGAAAGAAAAAGTGTAAAAAAGTAGTGAGAAAAGCGAAATAAAAACATGCAAGATTGGAAGATTTGGGATGGAAATACGCCTTAACCCGTGAGCGTAGTATTGTACAGTGGCCGAAGCTGTGCTTCTGATGGGATACCACCCTCAGAGATGGGGGAGAGCAGGCTGTTGAAATAAAGGCTGTCACTAGTAGCGACAGCACACAGAGGATCAAACCATTCTTCACCACTTGGAGAGATGCAGCAGTTGTGTACGCTAAAGAGAGCAGTCCAGTTAAGCACTCAAAAGTGTTGTGACACCAGTTTGTAAACGTAGAAATACAGAGAGAGTTTTGTGGAGCCGATAGGCTTATTCAACTTTGTGTCAACTAATTTGGCGATGGCACGTATGTAACCGACATACATTTATATAAGAAAGTTACGCACTGTAGCTTTATCATGTACATTTTAATGAGCCGAGTTGTTCAAATACTCTTCTTTCGCTCTGCAGGCAAACTTCCGCTCTCATATCTGGAAACGTTATAGCACGGAGCGGAATGGCATTCAAATGAGGCTACGTTGTCAAATCCTAAAATGGCCCATCAACACACCAACCACCGCAATTATCACCTGCGCCAGTCCATCTGGCTCGCTATCGCCCACACAGACAACACTCTGTCTTGTGGTTTTTGGACAGGAGTCCCCTACTGGTGCCTGTTTGTTCAATCTGCAAGACCACACAAAGAGTTTCAGCCCTCTAATCTCCTAACCAAACAAGACAGCAATTACACAGGCAGATAACTAGGGGACATTTCCATTCGCAGTGACAGTACTGGCACAGGAGTGTGTCTGTTGTAGACAGAAGAGGAGAGGGAGAGACGGACAGAGAGAGGGGGAGAGAGTGAAGGAGACTGTTGTCCTGTTTGGAGAAAAGAGAGGTTCACCTGCCAGTCAGAAAAACACACTGAGACAACTGTGACACACACTGCAGTCATTACAAACAGACGGGGTTATCTCAAAGAGCATGGAAGGAGGTTAAGCAGATCTCAAACCTGCCAACAGCATGTGACAGTTTTTGACTAACTGACATATTAACTGATATATTTAGGCATGTTATTAATGCAATGGAACTTATTTGTTAGTGATGTAAAACTCATAGAGCAGATCTGAATTGGATATCCCTAACTAGGCCTTAATGATGGATTGGATTTATATAGCGCTTTTCAAGGCACTCAAAGACGCTTTACAGGGTTCCAGGTTCCATTCATTCACACACAGCCATACTTGTGGTGGTAAACTACCATAGTAGCCACAGCTGCCCTGGGGCAGACTGACAGAAGCATGGCAGCCATTCAGCGCCTACGGCCCCTCCGACCACCATCTCAAACATACAGCAGTCATACACATTCACACGAGGCAAGGTGGGTGAAGTGTCTTGCCCAAGGACTCAACAACCATGACACTGGTGGCAGAGCAGGGATCGAACCGCCAACCATTGGATCATTGGCCAACCCGCTTAACCACCTGAGTCACGGCTGCCCGGTTGCATAGAGTTTAAACGTCTGTGTTAAACTCTATGCACAAGTAACAGTGGATATAACATTCTAACTGTTAAAAGTTGAAGGAAGATGACTCATGTCCTTGGTGAGCGTGAGAATGTGAATGAAATCGGCGAACAGGATCATTATTCAGAATGAAGTCGGTTCCAAGACATGCATTAGACAAATGTAGCTATTTTTCACAAGTAGTGGAATACATTACAGTTGGGATTGAGAGTAATGTTCCTTTCCTTGGCACCACAGAGATTTTTCAACCTTTAGTCATAAAGAACTGAAGTGGGAACTTTTCCACCTTTTCCTTAAAGTTCATGTTCTCATTGAAGCTAAATTACTCTGTCCTAAGATACTCGTAAAAAACCCAACGACTACAACACCCTTTTAACGTGTCCTGAAATGCAAGAGCCGATATATATTTGTAGGTGAGAGGCGCGTGCCCGCTAACCCACACTGCACAGTCAAATCTGTATGCATAAGCACTCACACACACACACTCACACTCAAACAGGACCCCATAAAGTCATGCTTGCATACACACGCACACACATACATACGCAGAAATCTCATTAGAGCCTTTGTTAATTGCAGCAGACAAATGCTAATGGTTCGGGCAACAAAGCAGCTGTGTGTATGAAAAATGAGAATCCACAAAGTAATTATTACATCCAATATTAATTTAATTATACCGTTTTGTGCAATACAGTAATTTAGGAGGGTTTTTCTAATCACACACACACTTGAAATAAATTAGGAGTTACGGAGGCACAGGGGAGCTGAGGATTTCTCCAAAGACTCACTAGGGGGGAAATAGCATCATTCTCTTTCGGAGAACTGGGATGTTCACATTTAAATTAAAACGCCACTATTGCTCTCTCATCAAATGCAAGACTAAATGAGAAAGAGTCAGATGCCGATGTGTCTTTTTTTTTAGAGTGCCAGAAAAACACAACCGATTTATGTTATTTTTTGCTCCTGGTGACCACACTCTTGCGTTTGGCTGATGAGGGAACCAGTGAGACAGTGAAGGAGCTGAATAAAAACTATATTATTAATCATCTCTCCCGGGTCTGGTTTTGCCTCTTCATATCTCTCTCTCGTGAGCTCGGAAATGTAATTGCGGTTGTTTTCTATTAAAATCAGTAGCAAGAGAGTTGGTGCTATTAGAGACACTCGACAAGGGAGCTTTTGATTAAATCTTTTGATTCCAAAGTCAGGTTCTTTTTTATCTGCTGTGGTGTACAAAAAAGCAAGTTTGATTGGCAGGGAGTTTGCATCTTTTTTTTCTCCCCTCTCTCTCTTTCTCTCTCTGTCATGTAAATTGTTATTGTCTTTTACCTCAAATTGCGTGAGAAATTTGTCAGATGAAGGGATCCACAACAGCACCCTTTCTTCTATGGATGTATACACTATACAACACTCATGCTGGCCAGTTATAATTCACGAAACAAACACACCTCGGCCCCAGCTAGTGTCAGGCTGAATCTCTGCATTTACAAATTGGACAGATGTATGTTAACAGTCTCTTCCTCTGTGTGTGCGTGTCTCACCTCCTTTCCCCCTTTTCTATTTTTTTCTTTAAATTCACACTTTTTAATAAAGCCGAACATCTCGCCTCTGGACGTCACACGGATGGACAGCTGTGCTGGTGGTCGAGGTGAAAATCAACCCCAGGACATGTCAAAGAGTGAGATGATTTTCAGCCCTAAAATTAGATGAGAAACCTGGGTGTCTGTGAAGGGTGAGAAGGAGCAGGAGAGATAGAGGAGGGAAGGAGCGCAGGAGGTTGAAATAAAGTGTTAGAGGAGCACGTCCACCCCTGGCTAGTTACTGTAAATCAGGTCCCTGAATGACTAAGGGTTACACCTCAGGAAGTAGCTTCCTGGAGTCAAAAGTGCAACGATATTTATATAATAACACTGTTTCATTCCAACATCCCGAGAAACAGAGTAATGGGGCCTCTGCCAGCAGCGCCTCAAATGCTCTAATGGCGGAATTAAAACCAGGGGATGGCAATGAACGGATGTAAATTAACAATCACATTGCTATTACAGACTCACATGCTCACACACTCTCCCACACACAGGAAGACATCACACCAACTTTCTCCCTCAGTAACGCCAACAGGGAATTAGAGGATCAACTGACACAATGAAGGCATTGTTATCTTAGCAGCCTGGTAAACCTTTTAAGTTAGCGCTACTTGAACAGAGCTACATGTTTAACCTGCAGTGCAGCCAGTGGTTTCTTAAAGCCGTTACAGTGTTCTTGTCAGCGAAGAAAAATTCTGTTAACGTTGAGTTTTTCTCACCAATATGCACAACGCTTTTTTTTTTTTTTTATATTTTAAATCCTGATTTGTTCAAATCCATGTTTGCTATTTTGCACTCAACTTCTTCCTTGCCTTCGTTGTTGGCACCATTTGGCATTACTGCCTCCAAAAAAGTGTAATAGTGTGAAACAAGCACAGGAATGTGCATCCACATTTTGATACGAACAAAACAGGAATCCACTCGTAAAAAAAAACACTCCACAGAGCTACTAGTGGCCAAAAACTGAACGGGGTACCTTTAAGTAAAAGTAGCACAATGTAAAAATACCTGTTATGTAAGAAATGTGGCCCCTGTAAGTGCATTTATATATTTCTTTGTAATGTTATTTTGTTACTTTTACTGTTGATTTGATGTCTGGTCAGCATTTTATTGTTGTAGCTGGTGGAAGTTAAGTCATTGCTAAATAATTTATATAGTAGTGTTGGGTAGTGTAGTCTGTGTGGCACAGACATTACAGTTGACAAAGAAACTTAAATTTAATTAATTTGGTGTAGCAGTGGTTCCTTTCCTGATTGGATTACGCACACACATTTATTTTTTAATTTATTTTGTAATGTTATAATTGATTAAGTTATTTTTCTTTATTTATTCAATATTGTATTTTTTTGCTTATCTTCATGACACCAAAGGTCAGACAACATGTACTGTTAAAATACTTTGTACATAATTAACTGCAAATGTTATTGTAATTAAAGGAAATCCACACACGGGGATTTTACCCTCCTTTCACCACAGAGCCTTATGTTCTCTTCTGGGACAGGAAATGTTCTGGGGATCAAACTTAGTTCACATGTTACAGGTGGTTAAGATATAGCTACAATTCAAATGGGATCCATCTGGGGAAAAACAGTAGCCCTAGAGTATTTACAGTAACAATGGGTCTGGCACACTGCCCATGTTACTGCCACATAGCCATTTGTGAGTGTTCCATAAGGGGGTGAAATGGGGCAGAAACAAAATAATGGACAAGCAGTGTGCAGAAGTAGCCGACAGACCATATTTAGGATGATTATTATAATTTTATTTTTTGCAAAGGTTTAAAAAGAAAATCCAGATCCCTACTGAAACAAATTACGTCCATTTTTCAGGAACTTATCTGTACTCCCCAATGCTCCTTCCAGGACTGATATTGCGCCATTATTCAGTAACCTAAGTAGAAATAAATTGATGGATTATAATTTGAGTTTATTCAATGGCTCAAACCTTATGGAAGGGGAAAAGAGCAGTCCTTGCCATTTAGGTTAATGGTTAAAAATGTGTATGAGTGTTTAATGTCCCTGCAGTGTTTTCTCTGTAGGGGTCTCGCGGGGAGAGAAAGATGGCTGTTCTGGGTCACTGGGGTGGGGACAGCGAGAGCTTAGTCGATTAGCCAAACTCTTTTTAACCACATCAGGCCCGAACTGGCAGGCAGGCAGGCTGGTAGATATGGGCTTTTTTGTTGTCCTATTATTCTGCTCAATGATTGAGATAATAAGCAAGGCTTTCTCTCTTGCCCTTTACAACCCCCAGACTCTTTCTGTCTCGTTTCTCCTTTAAATGTCCTGTTGTTCCACTCAGTGTTGTTCTTGTTCCCCGTTCCTATTTGCATTTTTCCTTCTCTTCTTTCACAGACAAGGTCATTTATGGATTTGATGCTGCAGTTTTCGTATCAATCTTTATCAGTCCATTTCTTAATACTTCTTTACAATTTATCATAACAATAATCTTATCTACAAGGTTAAATAATATTTCATAAATTGATCATTTGTGAATGGCATAATGTCCTAACACCTCATGGTGCAGCTGTTAGTGTCTGTAACTCATTACTTGTGGTAAAGGTACGAACAGGAACAGGTTAAGTCTGTTCACTAAAGTACACTGGTTGACCACTAAGTGCCTTTCTGTTAAAAAAAAAACAGTCCAAAAAGCCAACACATGTCCAAAGACACACACGTGCACATTGCACACACTACCTCCACTGGTTCAACAGAGAAGGTTTTCTTAATATTGTTGAGACAGATGCACAGTGAAATCTTTACTGTAATTAAAATGTGTTCCTTTTTAAAGTGGCTACAATTCACTTTGGCGGTTGGCGGCCGGCCCCTTTGGACAAAAGCGGTAGTATTTTTACGACGCTAGCTGTCGTAAAGCTGTTTTCTAGCGCGTGCCGACCGTGCAAGTGTCAAATGATTAGGACGCAGTATGTCCGTGTGTTGAAAGTATAAGGGCAACGGACTCTTTTCGGCTCTGTGAGAGTGTTTAATAACACTGCATCAACTAATGCCAGTCAGTGCCACACAAACCTGATTGCAATGAGTTGATGCAGTGTCACTAACCACTCTCACGGAGCTGAAAGATTCTGTGTCCTCACAGGAAGCGAATGAACGAGAGACTGCAGTATGGATCAAGATGAGGTAATGTGTTTATGTTGTTGTAAATGACTATTTCAGATGAATAACGGTCATCTGATGATGATGAAGCAAAGTCAACTTTGTTTTAATACCGCTCATTCATTTAGGAGTAAACAATGCAGGACTAGTTCACTCCCGTGAAATTGTGTACACAGTGCTTGGCAACGCCCTCCTCCTGCCTGTCTATCACTCTCCCTTTTAGCTTTTCTTCATTGAATTTTCTTTTTTTCTTTGATGGTTCAGCCCCGTTATCAGTCATTATGACGAAAAATAACTGTCTCAAACAAGGCTCCCGCTCCCCTTCCCTCACCTGGAGGGATAGGCTACTCAAATTGCGTTGCTGCGCTACACTGAAATCTGCGACCAATACGAATATGTGACCGCATGCGCAAGCCAAAAATCGGACTGGGCGTGCGACCAGACCAAATGCAGTAATAAAAACTATATAAAAAACGCTTTCTTTGCACTGATGGTCTCGTTTGCTGTTAAAAGGTAATTTATGATTATGAGAGAAAAACTTAGGCTGTTTCAAAGATATTTAAAAGTTACTCGTAGCCGCTTTAAGCGTTTGTTAGTTTATATTTCCCTATAAACCCATCCCTCTTTAAAGTTGTTTGACCTCAAATGGCTCCACGTGGATCTGCACAAATATACTGCATAACCGAGGCACACCAGGGTACCCAAGCCTCTTTACAGTACTGGTCAGCACAGTAATGCTGAGCTAATAACATTACAAAAGAGAGCTATTTGGTAAAACACACTTAAACAAACTCTGACACAGATCTTAGGCCCAGACTACATATGTTGAGGGATTTAAATACAAAGTACTTTAAGGTTAAGTGGTGCAGGCCGTGCCCCTCCCCCCTCTGGTACCCCCCGCCATGCCCGATTCCCCATTTGGTTTTGTATGAACCCAAATAAGGAGATTTGAAGAGATACAAGTAAAGGCCAATTAAATCTGCTAATAGACTGATGCTATTGTGTAGTCTTGTACAGTCCAGTGTATCATGGGCTTTGTCTTGCCCAGCTAAATGTTCATATTTTTAAGGAATAAATAAGGAGAACTTAAATAATAATAATAAAATAACTGCATGGATGTTTGTCTAAATGTAAAGTTCAAAGGTACGCTGAGCATTCATTTTCACCCATTGTGGTGTTGTGTGAATGTAAAAAAATAATAATTAGAGAAAATATAATTTATTCATCTGTGAAATTATAACAGTATGTAGTCTTGTAAGACCAGACATCCATCTTTGGAGCAGTTTTTTGAAGTGACTGCTTGGTCCCATAGACATCGGCGGCAGTGGCGAAGTGGGTAGGAAGTTCGCCTCTGTTGTGCAGGGTCGGAGGTTCGATCCCCCGTCTCCCCGCCACATGTCGAAGTGTCCCTGGGCAAGACACTGAACCCCGAATTGCTCCCGATAGTTAGCTTAGTTAGCTTAGCACCCTAGTGCTAAGCCTACCCTGGGTGGTGTATGAATGTGTGTGTGACTGGGTGAATGTGTACAAAAAACAATGTAAAGCGCTTTGAGTCTGTGATAAACGGAGATATAGCGCTATACAAGTCCATTTACCAACATCACCTATAGTCTAGCTGAATATCACCATTTAAAGAGGTACTAGAGCAATTTAACCCTGCCATCTCCAGAGTTTTTTTTTCTTCAACTACAGAAAGCCCACTCCTGAGCCATAGAGGACATAATACCACCGTTGAAACGTAAGCTGAACCTTGTGTAAAATCAATGGAGGACATGGTAAACTGACTGCGTGACTAACTATACTATAGTAACTTGATGTTATGTGTGGTTAGGTGTTTAATATGTAAATTAAAACCTCATCTTTCATAACGATGTTCTGCAAATTCCCTTTTGCTTCCCTTTGGGATGTTGACTCTATCCAAATACTATAGTTAACAATAACTAGTCCCACAGATTGATCCAGGTGATGGTAGGGGGTCAGGTAGGGTTGAAAGGTCAGCCGAGGGCAGATGTTAAAGCAGGAGTATATCCAGGCCTACTAGATACAGATATCATCATGGTAAGAGGGGACCTTCACGTGACCCCAGCCTGCCATTAGGGACTACACAGATAGATGTCCTTATCTTTCCCTGCAGCACCCCCGCAGCTAACTGACAGTACTGGGAACTGTCAATCACCGCTGACGTGTGATGTCTTACTCCGCCAGGAGATGGGACAGCACCAGACAAATCACTTCTAAATGACAAATCACTGTGGCGGTGGTGGTTTATCACAGTTTTGTCTTGGTACTGAGATATGTCTATCACTGATTATGGATAAATATGTGTTTGGGTGTGTGATAGTTGGGTTGAAAATGTCTCCACAAACGGGAACTACAAAGCAAGAGCTAGCTGAAAGAATACACAGAAATCATATCAGGCTACTGTTTGATGTGCGAAAGGTTCAAAAAGCTGATTCGCAAACAGGTGGCGTGAATAAGAAGGAAGATTCACTTGAGTTAAGTGGTGATAATTGAGTGCTGATCTCTGGTCCTCCCTTCCCTCTAAAACTGACAGCTTTGGTGACCTCCTCTTTCTTTCCCTTTCTCATCCCTGCCGCTTCCTTATATGGTGAGCTATAATGATACACGTTGTAAAGTCTGTGTAAGCACTACCTTCAGACACTAAAAGTGACCCTCAAGAGTGTAATGGGGCTATATTCCTCCTGGCATTGTGGAAAGGTGAAAAAAAAACAATTTATAACTCTTTGTACTGCCACTTAAGGACTCTCATCACCAGTTTATTTGCGGTGAATGAGGAAGCTTGTAATTTTCACTGTTTCTCAAGGAAAATTTGTATCTTAAAGAAGGTGAATAACAGGTTAGGATGCAGGTTCAGGGCTGGTGCTTTTACGGATCGAGTACATGTGTATGTGTTTGTTTAGAGCAGGGATTAGGCTGAGCACAATGAAAACATGTAATGACTATATGGATACATTTAACCTACAGAGGTCAACATGGCTGTATAGTCAACTGCAAGTGCTATGGGATATGTGTGGTGACACGCAACGTCAACAAGAACTCAAAAAATGTTTAATCCAACCAGCAAAGAGCTTTTTTGCTGTTAAAAATGAACTAGATGAGCCGTACTGTTGCAAGTTCCTGTATGACTATGAACATGGCCACTTTGTTTTGAGTCAATCCAATATATTAGTGCAACCACAAATACCTATAAGTAAACTACATCTGTATAAATGCACAGTGGACAATAGTCCCCAACAAATGCAGTATTTATTTGTACTTGCTAAAAACTACAGTGCCGATCTGTTAAAAAATGTGTTATACATTTGTAACCCATTTTAGGTTGTACATTTTAATGTAGAAAAGCTGAAAACCAAAATAAATAAATAAACTGTTGGTTTGGGGCTTTTCACAGTAAATCATATTTAGTAAATAAGCAACCCATATCCTTTAAGGAAATACTTTATGGACATGCTTGCACTACAAAATAATAATCTCTGATTATGTAGTCTTGACCTAAAAGGAACTTTGGATGAGTAAAAAAGGTGGAAAAATGATTGGATTCACCTTAATCAGGCTGATGGCGTCTCTGCTCAACACTGGCATGAGTCACCACAATAAGCTTTAAGTTTTCCAATTAACTTTTAAAACTGCATGTTAAAGTAGCGTTTTACACTTGGCCATTTTTATTCTCAAAAGGCTTCTTCATCTCCAAAGCAGGTTTAATTCTTGAAAAAAAGCCATCATATTTCGCTCCTGTGCTTACAAAGATTACAAGTAGGAGACCTAGGTGCTGTTAGTATTAGCTGGGCTGGGAAATTACATCGTCTTTGTTCAATAAGTGCTTGGACTGTTAATCGGCCCAAGTATAAGACTATGGACCACAAGTGCATGGAAAGCCTTTGAAAGCCTAGTCCATATGTTCGCCTGTGAGGGAGTAAAAGAGGGGAAGAGGGACTAAGAGTATGAGCAAGTTGGAAAAGGAAAAGCTCCTCACTATCAGCCGAGTTCCCCCATGTATTTATATGAAAGATATTTATTCAATTTCTGAACTCGGGGGACGGTGGATGATAATCCGTTAAATGTCTGCACACACCTTCCCCGCTACTGGCACCTAATTAAAATATGTAGATTAATTTGCGACTGGTACTGCATGTGATTAGAGCGGGTGGATTGGGTGCTCGAGATTCAGCTCATATTTGTAATCTTGGAAATTTAACAGCCAGTGAGAGCTTGTCAATTAAATGGGATGAAATGATGGGGAAGAGTAGGATTCATCTTCATCTTCTTGTTTCATGCTTGAGTGGCCACAGAGTTATCATTTACAGGGCTTCAGATAATTGGCAGCAGTTTTGTTGAGCACCTCCGATTCAGGATGAATTTGTATTCTTCAGCCAGATAGCAGCTCAATACGCTTTGGCAAAGTGCAGCCAGGCTTTGTCAATTATAGCGCGTGTCACAGTGAAAAAATATCATGTCACTCCAGATGAAAGAAAGGCAATAGGAGCGGAGCGAGGTAAAATAAGATCTTATGGAATCTAACGGTATTTATGTCATTTTGTCTGAAGGTGATTGATTTGCACTTTTCATTCTTTAGGTGTCAGGATTTTTTTTTTTCTACTAATTTGACTTTCCGATGACAGGAACTTGATTTCAAATACACAACGCTCCTGTGACAAGGCAGCAGGACCAGTTAAAACTGGCTAAATGCTACATATATTGTCCTACTACTTAGTGCAGCATCATTAGTGAGAGTGAAGTCAAGATAATGGAAGGGTTGAATGTGAAAAGGAAGTGAAGTGAGGCAATAAAGCCTTTCCTTATTCTATGTCACTATATTTATTATATACTCATTCCCATTTACCCTAAATGCGGCCTTTTTTTCTGATGAACTTTCACTAAAAGACAACTTCTAATACAACCAAGCAATTCCTTTTGTGCACATGATAAATGCACAGCTTCTCTGTCCAGGTATCTAGAACCTTCCTTCCCATTAACAGTAATATAAGACCCTTTATAGTTCATATCGGCAGCTGGTCCTTCTTTGTCAACCTTTGACTGAGCTGAATGAGACAACAGAACAATGATGTGACAATGAGGTTCCCGCACAGAAACCCCTTTGTCATCAAACACAATAACACGATTTGGGTTAATTAAATCTAAGCTAATAGGCAGTGATTGAGCCCCACATTTGACTCAAATCAAATTAGCTCCACGACTGCTATATGGAGAGGTTGCCCGGGTCTCCCGAACAGGTTTGGATTGATCTGTGTCCGGAGGAAATTATCTCCTGCTCAAGCCACAATCAATAAAGCAAATGGTGCATCACAACAGCAACATGCATGACATTCCTCTAATGGTATTCCTTCACGAGTCATATATTCTTCATAGCTCTAAATT
Source organism: Hyperoplus lanceolatus (assembly GCA_026929865.2). Taxonomy (NCBI): domain Eukaryota; kingdom Metazoa; phylum Chordata; class Actinopteri; order Uranoscopiformes; family Ammodytidae; genus Hyperoplus; species Hyperoplus lanceolatus. Next base: position 20,172,232 of record CM049408.1, on the reverse strand, counting down.
ATTCCACACTGGATTTCTAACTTCATGTAAGTTACACCTAACTATCAAACTCTGGCAGCAGTGCAAAGTTTTCAGGGGAAGTTGAAGTCGACCTGTTGTGCTCTGTGACAGATATAGCCACGGGGCTCTCCTTCTCTTCGACCAGACCGCAGTAAAGACCCCAGGGCTCAGGAAAGACAAGCGGTGAAACACGCACACACACACACACACACACACACACACACACATACACACACACACACACACACACACACACACACACACACACACACACACACACACACACACACACACACACACACACACACACACACACACACACACACACACACACACACACACAAACACACACTCACACACACAAAGCTGTCTTGACAGTGTCTAGTTTCACCTCCCCTCAGCACTCTTCCATCCCTCCGGCAGGATTTTGCAATTCCACTTTCCACCCACTTTGTCAGTGAAAAGTTTCAGCTCAAAACTAAAAACTCCTCTGCTGCATAATTTTGTTTGTGCGATTTTAAAATAAATAAATAAATAAAATAAAGTAATCATCTCACTTGAACAACCAAGTATTCAGGTGGGATAAGTAGGTGGTCGTCCGTCCGTGCAGGAGCGCCTGCAGCAGAGTTGAGCCGAGGTTGGTATGTATGTAGATTGGTTCGGACAGGAAAGGTAGTCGGGTGCTGAGTGGACAACCAGACAGCAAGACAGGATTAGAGGCCGCTCCTGACATTTGGCACAACACCCAACTGGGGGCAGAGCTAATTTAACAGTGAGAGGTCAGGGGTCATGGGGCCTGACCCAACTGCTGCGAGCAGGCTGAAGGGGATATAAGACATACTTGAGCGCCACCATTCTGTTGGAGAAATTAAGTTTAATTTAAAAAAATGGTTTGCTCTTGTAAAAAATCATGAATTAAGCACAGATGAAAACATGCATACTTCAGATAGACTGTAGATGAGGCAAGTTGAGCACGTCTTTGTATCTGAAAATGGGTGTGTCAGATGAAAACAAATGTGTGTATGCTAGTGCAGTGTGTGTTTGCACATGCATGTCTGTGTATAAATGTGTCTCACAGTTGGGAGTGTGATGGGTTCAGAGCAGGGAACGGCAGGGCCTCCTTGGTCCTTCAGACCTTCAGTCAGTCACTTCCTCTTGCTTGACTGCTTTGCCCAGCCAGGCTGAAAGCTGCTCCGTTGTCAGGTTGGAGTGTGCTAATTAGGCTCCAGTTTAGTTTTGCAGGATGCTCTACTGCCCTTTAAATGGCCATTTCAAATTCAAAGTGATGGTAATTGTACCATGGCATGCTGATCTTGTAATCACCCAGGTTCTTTTTTTGCTTTTTCCAATTTTCTCATGTTCACAGTTGCTCTTTATTTGTTTCGTCTTGTTTTTAGTTTTTTCTGGACCATTGATGCTTTCTGCAGGGATCTCAAGTGGGATGCACAAGCAGTGCTTATCTATATACCTCATCAGGCTCTACAGACTGTGGGTCAGAACTACCTGGGGTCTTAACTAAATGTCAATTAAAAATCTTCTGGTAGAAGAGTGGATTTGGTTCAAACCTGGCTGGTAAGATGCAGGAAGCTAAAAGGAAAAGAAAAAAACAGTGACAGTTCTAATTTACTCTATGTTATTGTCACAGTACATGTTAATCCCAGAAGTCACTGGGTTACAGAATTTTACTAATTTGCTTCAAAGAAAGCAATGGCTTTTAATGACACATTCTGCAGGGAGGGAGTGTGCTCAAGCTAAGAGAAAATGCAAGGAAATTGACATATTACACTACTTGGAGAATGTATTCAGGGTGATTAACCTCATGTTACATTTTTTCATTTGGCTTACATCCCGGTCGACTTGCCCGGATTAAAGTGGTTGATGAGGAGAGCAGCTGGAGCTATGAGACCACTGGAAAAAAAGAGTAATTTTGATAGCCTCCTGAAAGAGTAATTGGGGTTAATGAGTTGTGCTCTATTAGAGGATTTTTTTTACATTTGGTCAATCTATGAAAAATTTCAGTCTTACACAAAAAAAATCAAAGGCAACTCTGTTTAATGTTACAAGACTTGAAGAATGTGCCAACACGCATTAGCCCCTTATAGAAAATGTTTTCCATTTCAATAATGAGGCTGGGTCTGCCATTGAAATCACCTCAACTTTCAATGAGAGTGCCTCCTCCATCTGTTTGGAGCCAAGCAGAATTTATTTTTGTCTGAATTTATTCATAAAACCAACCACATGTGCATTAGAGCACATGCAACTTAATCAAATTTCCTTTATCGAAAATTTTTTTTCACTTTCTGTAGTATTAATTATTCCAGCAGGTGCATATCCTTTCGTTAACAGTGGAAATACCCTGGCTGTTTGATGCTATTTACTCTTGTCCTGGGCTAGCTTTGCTTTGTCAGGTGAGGTTTTATTTCTTCTTGAAAGGGATTCCTTGAAGTGACTCGTGTGTCAGGTTTGCGACGCTTCCTTTTCAATTGTCTTTGCACTCCGACGAGATGTGAGGACGGGCGGCTCCTCAGCCGTCACAATATTGATACTGTATGATGGCTGTCGAGGCACAAGCCCCAGCTTCTAATCTGCCCTGACAGACCATGCAGCACATGAGTGATAGCAGGTGTGACATCACAAATAAAAGAAAAATCAAATGAAGTGAATAAAGAGAAAACTGAATAAAAATGAGAAAAAGTTTTTAGGGAGTTTTTAAAGAAACATCATTTCATAGAAATGATGTGTAGATGGGAAAAGGATTCAGGTGTATTATCAGATTCTGTATTCTCTCTTTTGTATGTTTATTTTTATTTTTTATTTCTCTTTCCTCTGATCCAACATTCATTATCCTTTTTTTCCCCCTTCTGTTCTGAGCCGGAAGAGATGGTTGATGGGACGATGGGACAGTGACCCGGACCATTCATTGAGGCATTGTCAGCAGTGGATTTATATTCTCTTTAGTGTGCAGCGGGGGATGCAGGACAGGATGCTTAAGACTGTAGAACAAAGGCGTACAATAGACTTCTTCAAAGACACCTTGAAGACACTGATTCATCAGTCAGACAAGGGCAGGTGTCTGGCCACAATGGGTCACTCACAGATACACACAGGCACATGCACACATACACACAAACAAAAGGGCAGAGAGAGGAAAACACACATGCCAGCTAAATCAACTCCTAGCTTTCATTGAGATCCTGTAAGATAGATGAGTCCTGGGTGGCACCTTTGTCCCAGAATGCAATAGGCCCAGCAGCATGAAGCTCTTTGTTAAGTCGTGGATCTCAGTTAAAACACACTGTAAACATCAGAAATACCAGACAGATGGATGTTGATGGATTTCTATGCTCTTGGTAATGAATCATGTGGTCAGTATGTTATGTAGCTTATATATACTTGAATAAACAGTAGTTTGGTGTACATGTTAAGGCTATAAAGTAACAGAATAGTCATGTCATGGAAAATAACATAATAATATAAAGGGGCCCAAGGTGACTTCATCAAATTGCTTGTTTTGTCCAACCACCTGTCCAGAACTAAAGGATTTTTCAATAGAATTACAATGATAACTTGATTGACCTTTTAGTCAAAGAAGAAGATTAAGCTATTTGAAAAAAACAGATACTCAGATGTATCACAATGATATGAAAATTAGTAAAAATCTGAAAATGTTCACATTTGAGAAGCTGCAGAGAAACGATTACGACCAAATAAAAGTTTTTTCAATGAATTGCCTAATTTTTAGAGCTGTTGTAAGATGGAGTTTTACATTTTCATCTGTTCAAAAAAGTCAAAAACGAAAAAATAAATAAAATCACAAATATATGACATATTTATTCCTAGTGTCTTTTTCATTTGTTTGATATTGTGAAGGCTGATAATGATATTTGTTTGTACGTTGGAGCAGGTGGGTAAATACAGCAGATCCGTATCCCAGCGCTGTCAGAGTTTGATATGACAATAAGAGGTTTGCTTGGTCATATTGTGGGCATCCAGGTTTAGTGGGGCTCTGTAGAATCGGGTGTGAGTGACAAGGTGAGAATGGGGAGCAAATGTCTGATCTGGCACCATTTCAATTTCAATCCACTAGATGCCAGTTCTATTTTAAACTGAGTTTTCAATGAATAGCTAGATAGGTAACTTGTATTTTCCCTAAGACTAATTTTCTATGAATTTTCAAAACCTATCTGTATTCATAGTTTTCATAAGCATAACACATGAAAAATGCTTGAGTTTACTGTTAAATCAAATGTCTTCAGTATTATTTAAATATTTATGTTTATATATTTTTTTTTATTGCATTACAGTTGCATACTGACCGTCCACATTTGAAATAAGGACATCCAGTGTATATAGTTTCAGTAATAGTCGCCAAACCTCCTCCTGAGAAAATTATGTTGTTTTTCTCTTACTTTTTTGTCTCGTTGCCAATGTAAGTTCCCCCCTCACCCCACAGTCCCACAGGAAAGACTCTTGAAATTGTTCATTTACCGAGAGGAAGAAGTTGAAGGCCAGGACATTCTTTTTTTTATGTCAGATTTGTAAAGATTATTCCCATCATGATCCTATTAGCCACAGGGAGAATGTGACTACTTAAGATGGATTTATGGAAAAATAGTTATCCCCAAAAAAACATTGGTCGGTGGATGAATCCAACACCCACCTCACCCACACCCTCCCCCTCACAGAATGTATTCCCCCTGCAGATTCAATGGGGCTACGTTTGTGTTCTCAAGGCCAACAAGTCTGAAAGTCATAATCCCAGACCACAAGTACCACTTCACGTTCCCAGCAGGCTCCTTTCTTAGAACTTTGAGATTGCTGAGGCGTAGCTGATTTGGCAAGGGATTAATCTGCTCGAGCACCTGTAGTCTCTGTAACCAGCCATTGCCTGGCCCATAGAGACCCCACAGCAGGTTCCCAGAGGCAAAGAGGTCAAAGACTTCAGCAATCTAAGAAAACGTTATCCAATCCCTTTCAAAGACAAAAAATAGCCCTTCAATATTTATCTGTCGACATGTCAACATCAAATCTACAACTCCTAGAGCTCAAGGTTCATTCTTGGTTTGTTAATGAGTGGATTCATTCTTGTGCACTCATCCTAATGAGTGAGGGCTTACCTTCCCCTGCACTTCCACAGTTTGTTTTCCTCAGGTCAGAGCCACAGCTCAGGGCCCCCATGGCTGGCGCCATATGTGAGCAAAGCAGGGGGTGGTGCAGTGGAAGCCTGCTGGTCATGCCACTGAGCTCAGGTAGGTTCCACGAGCCGGATCCCCCCCACCTGGGGCACCCAGGGGAGAGGAGGTGTTAAAACCTGAAGGGCCTTTGCCTGGTCCCCCTGAGCATGCAACCATCTGCTCCCCGCCCACACCCAGCTGGCCACCTTTGATCCCACCAAATTTGAGCTAAAACGAGGATGATGACTGAGGTCTTCCAGTTTGCTCTAGAGAAGCGGTAGGGGGAAGAGAGAGGAAGAGCAAGGTTCATGGACTCAAGTGGAGAGAAACTTGGCGTTGAATCCCATTTTAGAGAACACGCATGTTTTTTTCACTGATGTATTTCCACCTGAAAATGACACGCTGTTGTAAACATGCGTGCAGATTAAATTCATTTGTCCTCATATCTTGTCTCTCTTGCACAAAAATGTATGGATCTGAGCCAAACGGCTTTTATTCCCTGTGATTAAAAGAGGATTTTTAACTTGTCGGCCAATTCAGTGATGAATCAGCTAGGGAGCACACAATCAACGTTTTGCTCCTGCGACCCAAGACCAAATTGATTCCACAGAAAATATCATGTGAATAATTAAACGCATTGATTAAACAGTGAGATAATATTTAATTAAGGTGGCTCATTAGAATCTCTTGTGCGCCGCCATTAATGGGTCATTAACACAATTAATTAATTAAGCACCCTCTAACTACCAAAAAGAATTCAATCTATAATGAGTACATGTTTTTGAAGAAGTTAATTAGGTAATTCCCGCTCCAACAAAGTCTTGTGTACAGAATTTAATGTGAACTAAAATTACTGCTAAAACTAAACTGAAGTTCTCATCAAGGATGAAGCCTGAATGCTTGGACTTTCTAACATAGGAAACAAATGTGTGTATTTACATGTAGTGGGAGCTTCAATTAGTTTGGGAAAGAGTTTGTTTCATATATATTTCCTGAACATAATTAGAAATGACATGGAGGTGGTAATCGACCTAAAACAAAGATGTGTCCGGCAACATCAGATGATGCTAAAGGAATTGTATAAGCAATTCTCCAACTAAAAAAAATATTTATGAGCAAAATCTTTGATTTGCCATTAAACAAAATAATCAAAAGGTCTGCGACATCTCACATTTCTATTTGGAAATTCTATTCCAATGCAATATATTTTGGGAACGCTTGATCTGTATGCTGCAGAGGGAAGAAGGCAAGGTGGAAAAGTGACAGCTAAAGCAGCTCCGTGTGTGATCAGGGGTGAGCTCCCCTGGTGCGATCCTTCACCCCTGTAGCGTGAACAATCCTCAGACGTGATCTGCCAGGCTAACCGGCTTGCATAAATAAAATCGGTTATCTCCCCATCCCTTTGCACTCGGGCTGTATTTAATCACGCAGGGGCCGATGGGATGGGGCCGTTTTTCTGCTGGAATAATCAGAGGGCCTCCATGTGTCCTGGTCATATGTATTAATCCTGCCTTCCCAATGGCTGGCCTTATCAGCTCCCAAAGCCCACCTCTCATGGGATCTGGGCTGCTGTCTCAGCGCCCTCTAATCTGCCCTGAGAAATTGTTAACAGGATGTAAATGCGTCCAGGGATGATATATGGTGACTTGTATAACATACATGTTATTGTTAAGCGTTTTGCATGCAGGCTCTGAGATTATGCACACAGGATGGGAGAGATGGTATTGATTGATGGAATAACAAATGTTGAATATCGTTTTAGATGCAAATGATCACACAGGGTTATGGGACAAATCTTTTTTTTTGCTGCTTATGGATACAGATACAATCCATAAAATAGTGGAGGGATTGGGGTTTTATCTCAGGCAGCTATTTTAGTTTAGTGGAATGTACATGGTAGAGAGGATTGGAAGAAAGGTGCATCAACATTGTTTAATTATACAAAGGTATGAGTGTAAAATGTATGTCCAAATTTGGATTTAGATTTAAAAATCTCAAAGGAATGCTCGGATACTTGTTTCAGCTTTCGAAAAACATCTTAAGGTGTCATTTGCAATTAATGTTGAGACACTGATTGAGTACAGGACGTGTGCTTTGCTTTTATGTCATCAATGCAGAAATGCATTCACAGCTTTGTTACCGTCTTTGAGCATTTTTGACAAGAATCCTTTTCTGCCAATTTCCGTCAGAACCTGGTTTGAGTCAAAGTCAACTTCAGCTCAAATTCTGATGCATTTATATTTTGATGTACAGTGTTTCATCTCTAGTCTGTCAGCAGAAAGGGGCGTATCACTGATATGCATTCGAAATGTCCGCACAAAGCTGTCAAGAATTGGGTTTTTAAAACATCAATAAACTATATTGTATTTGCTGTCAACTATAAGCAGTATATTGTATCTTATCAGCATGCAAACTTATCTGTATATTTCTAAAGGAAAAGCTCACTGTGCCTCCACTGAAAATTAATTAATCTACATCCTCCATCATAAATGTCTTCAGTTTTGTTGTGGTTTACTTTTCTTTGTTTTGTAGTATTCAGAGCAGGGACAGTCTTTGTTGTCACTTCCTGTCAAAGTTAGTTAGGACTCAGGATCAGTTACGATGGACAGGAAGCTGTGTGATTTTTCTGCAGTACAGTAATTAGACCCCCCCTGCAAATGCGATGCAAAGCATCTCAAAGAATTGTCTCCCATGATTATAAACAGCTCATTATCTGTGGCTAGTCTGTGTCTGAATCAAGCCCCCACAGAGCAATGTGTGCAACTCAAAGAGAAGACACAATTGTCACCTAAAAGAAGATCAAGTCCCAACCACTGCATGTTGAAATTCATAGGGTTTTAGCTAAAATGTATTTGAACTTCATCATTTATCATTAATAAATTAATAATACACAGTGAAGGGTTGCAAATCTAATGGAAGGTCACAACAATAATTAGAGCAACAACTTATTTATTTCCATTGTCTTGTTTCGTTAAAACAAAAGTCAGACACCTAAGGATATTAATTTTACTATGACTTTTGGTTAAGAAAAGCATCCTCTCATTTCAGAAGTTGGAACAATGGAATGTTTGTCATCTTACTGTATTTCTGCTTAGAGATAGACAGAAACAATTTGATAGCTGATGATAACAATTTTCTGTCGATAAGCAAATCCATAAATTGAATAATTAAATAAGCTCTACTGTTTATATCTTTATAACACCTTGAAAAACACAGACAAGGTGTTTTGCATTTCCAGCACACCACCCCATTGGGAGAACCTGACAGCATCTTAGGGCAGCATACTGGAGGGAACTGACAGAAATTGACAAAACAGAGGACTCCTAAAAAGATTCCACTCCTAAAGGGGCCCACAGAGAAGCACACAGTAAGACAATTGACTTGAAAGGACTGAATGATAACATTTGTCCAGCAACTATAATTATTAAAAAATCTAATGTTGAGTCTGTCTGCGTGGTGGCAACTTTTAATGGAAATGTTACAAATGAGGCCCTCAAATAATGAATAATTTCTGTACACACTGTTTCCCCGCATGAGGGTGCCGAAACAGGGACATTTTTCAAGCTGGGGACTGATTAGCCGAGGATGGGACTCGGCTGGAGGACGGACATCACGGCACTTCTGCAGAGAATAAATTTGCACCTGGCCCATCCAGAACAATGGCCCCTCAGCCTTCGCACTGTGCACTGGGCTTAATTAAAAAACATTGCCTAATTTGCACACTCTACTTTGCTTAAAAATTGGACTCAATTCACCACTGAGTCTGTTAATTTACACAGGAAACTACCGACTGAGAGGGGATGGGACTGTGATGGGTTTGACAGGGGAATGGACAAAGAGCGGACACAGTGAAAACATGCACGCCACAGGGCCGGGGCGCCTCGCTCGCACGCTCTCCCTATCTCAGTTACAGGCAGTGCTCAGTGAGGAAAAAACTAACTTTGATTCATCATAGCAGAGGAATAATCCTAACTGCTTCATAGTGTGGGATAAGCTCCATAAAGTGAAACCACACAAGGGCGGACGGTGGATTGGGAAATCCTGACACGTCTTTTCTGACAGGTGACCGGATTGATGATTCCACGAGAAAATGTATATTGCTGAAAAGGCGGATGAATTATGACAGTTTTCATATTAAGCAGACTTATCTGTGGCAAAGAGCATTAAGAGCGGCAAGTACATCGTCCGATACCATCACAAATTGACCTGCCAATCATGCCGCCCTGGCTTCAAAGGTGCAGATAAGGTATTTAAGGTCATTGAAAGCAGATTCCACTGTCTGTTTGCCTTCCTCTTTACTATTATCAGAACCATGTTTCGTCCCCCCAAACGAGAAAGCGCCTCGGTCTCTCTTTCAACATGAAAAAGATCTTGGATAACTCACCCGGGCCTTGAAAATGGAAGGCTATTTCACAGCTACAGATTTTACACGCTAACTGAAATAGCCCTTTAATGCTTCCTCCATGTCTGAAAAGACTTGGTAGTGGCAGGGTCGTGGGGGGGAAGACTTCCCAAGGCTTAAGAGGTAATCTCATTGATATTTATTCGTCTAATGATGACTAAGAATGTAAACTGATGGCTACATTCATTCCAAGATGACCCCAATGAGTCTTTCATATTAAAGTAATGAATTGTACATAAAAGGAGCTCCAAATCTTCAAGTCAGACATAGAATAAGCTCTAATGCAGAGCAATCCCAGCAAGGTATTAAAGTTAGCAAATGGCAGATAATACCGCTAGAATCAAAGATGTATGTCTAACAACGGTTCTGTAAGGGTGAATTAAAGCTCCTGACAAATTGGATGTAACTAAGACTTAAGATATTGTAGACTCAAATTTATACTGCTACCCTCCCCCATGTTCCTTATTTGAAAACTCTCACATGGAATTTAGATATAGGCTAAAACAAATTCCACCTTCAAATAACTTGGTGTACATGTGATAATTACATATTTCCACAGCTCAACTATGATTTAGAGAAAGGAAAAGAAAGAGGATTCTTGAGAGATAGAGGAGGCAGAGGGAGACAGAGCTCTGGAGACAGAGAGTCGAGGACAGGGAGAGTGTTACTTTTTGGAGGGAGATCACTCCTCACGTCGAGTTCGAGCTGTCGTACCTGTCGCTGCAGTGCTGACAGGCGGTTTGTTTGGACGGGGGGTCAAGCAAGGAGCAGGGGAAGTGAAAGAATGCTAAGGACACTCAAAGTTAGTGATAGCAAGAGGGGATTGGGCACTAGAGGTGACATTGTGATTTATTGACTCCTCGGGAGGTGGGGGGAACGGGTCATCTTGACCTGAGTTTGAGGTCACTGTAACAGCCACGGGTATAATGGGGAATTTTCATGCTCTTTTTTCCTCACTTTACACAAAGTGCACAGCAATGCGTATCAACTCAACTCATGACTTTCAAAATTCACTTCAAAATGCTTTTTTTTAACAATTGTGCTATTTTATAACCCCAAAATGATTGAACTAAAAATTGTAATATGATACTGCTTCAGGCTTGCGTGAGTAAACACTGGTACAAACAGCTAATCTTGTGTTTAAAAAAGGTTACAAAAGCAGCCGTCCCACTCACTTCAGCAGATAGGCCTACTCCCATTTCAGCTGTTGTTTTGGTCATGTTTACTCAACATTCACTGGCGTCCATGTTGTCATCACCAGTGAAATGACTAAGCTCAGAGTAAAAAGCTCTAATGAGAAAACACACAAAGGGCGCTCATTTGGCATTGCAGTGTTACAACGAGATACAGTATGAACCAAATCCCCCCAGCTATCCAAACACGTAGCTTTTCATATGGCCTGTTGTTGGCCAGCCGTTTGGCTTGCGTGGCCATTGGGGCAGCTGTTGACACTGTTACCATTGCATTTCCTGTTTAAGCCTACCAGCTGCCTCTGCTCTATTCTCCACGGCCCCCTGGAAGGGTGGGTGAAACAAGTGTTACCAGCCGTCTCGACGACAGACAGCTCCTTTCTGCCCCTGGCTGTTACTGTATCACCGGGCTTCATGGCACAAAGAAAATCAGCGAGCGTGGAGACCACAATAGCCTCACAGCACACCTCACCAAGCCCTCTCTTATTAACACACAACCTCTGTGTGCTGCACGTTCGACCTACAACTGTGGAGGGACGTTTCGAGGGTGGACTGTATGCCACGCGCACAATGATAACATGACTACAGATGACCACAAATTGAGATGCAGCTGTATAGACAGGGGCTCATTAAGAAAAATATGTAACTAACTGTAACTAACAGGTAACTAACTGTATTCCCGTAAATAGGAGAAGAAAAACAAGAATTACAACATCAATCAGCAATACAGTAGATAACCTTGTTCACAAAATATATATGAATTCCTACTCTTTGCGTCTGTGTTAGGACTGCAGAATATCCTTATATGCAGAGAATAACTCAAAGAACATGCATGTGTTTGTGAATGTGTATAAGGGCCACTCCGTCCCCCTCTGACTTCAAATATTGACTGTCAGAAAGAGTGAGGAGTATTCAAGTAGTTAGTTTATATGCATGAGAAAGACGGTGGAGGACTTGTGATGTAGATGTTTTTTTTGCTGTGTTAGGGATGTATGTATAGCTTCTCAAAGTGAAGACAAAACAATGATAGCCTAATTTGCAAGAGTCTCGTTTTCATTGCACGCAATCGATAATGAAATCTGACCATCTTGATGGGACAGTGTGCTTTTAAGAGCAGACTTTGAAAAAGTCCTCATCGTTATTGATGGCGGCAGTTTTCTCTTGTGGTTGCGGGGGAGAGGGAGGGCGCTGAGAAGGTGTCACATGATTAAAGCAGCGATTGGAGATAGCAGGATCGGTAGGGTATGGGAAGAGATAAGAGGAGAGTAACCATGTTTAAAGTGTGCTGTGATCAGCCATTGCATGAGGGAAAGCAATGACAGGTGTACTGTAGATAGGCTTGCTGCGAGGAAAACAGGAATGGGTTACTCCTCCGTAGCTCTGCCGCTAAAATTAGAATATTTTAAAAGATGTGAACAATGGACTGTTAGATCAGGGGGACTGAGGATTCAAAAAAGTATTTTTACTCCAACTGATAATGACCCTCCCTGTTTTCGCATATAGTTAATTCAAGAACGGCGGAAAAAATAAAGCTTTACCAAGATGAAGGAGCTGTTTATTCTTGCTTAGGAACGACAAAAGTAAGGCCAGGCAAGACTGGAGGACAAAGCCAACCCCAAGGTAGAGGATGTGTCGGAGAGGGTGTTTATTTCGTACTTTACAGACCTGCCTTGTCAGCATATCACACTCCGAGCCAATGTCTCAAACACGAAGCCGCAAACGAGAGCGGCACCTCAACCGCTACAACACTCGATAAATATAATAAACATCTCCGTGAAACAAATTGTTCATAAGCTACCTGTTTAATTTTTCAGATCTCCTTGAACCATATATTTCCTTATTAGTTTGGAGACGTTGGCTTGGCTTGAGTGGATGGATGATGCTGTCAGGGGCCTGGGCATTATGGCGGCTCTGTGTGAGTGATTTCTACCAAGGAAAGCCTATTAGGCCTGACAGGGGGATGATGATATTAGGCCATCATCATTCAGGAGACACCGCCCCCACCAACCCCACTACACCCTCATCCATCAGACAGCCCAAAACACCCAGCCACGCTCCCTCCTTTCCCCTGCTCCCCCTTAGTCCCTTAGCCACCAACTCTCCCTCTTCACTCCTTCCCTTCTTTTTTTGTCCTCCCTCCCATTCCCTTCCTTCTAAGACCCTCCAAGAATTCTCCCTCACATTCTGTTTCGTCCGTTCATTCCTTATTTTCATTCTGTCCATCATATTCCCTCTCACCGCTTTTCTCTCCTCTCTCTCGTACGGCAAACACAAAGACAAATTCTGCCCTTTTCTTAGCCCATGAAACATTTAACATTTCATTCCCGATCTTGGCAGACGCAAGTATGAATGACCTAATGAATCTTACTTATTGTCTACCCCGAGTGCAATCACGAGCAAAATATGAGATCCCTGTCCCCCGGCCTGTATCCATTGTCTTCTTGGCCTTCCCTGTCCTTACTCATCCACTGCAGATTGAGATCTTTTTCTTTAAGCTACAAAAAAAATGTACAAGCCAGAAAAATCTGTACATTCGAGAGATCTTGGGTAATCATTTAAAGAATTCTTAATATGAAATGAAATTATTGGATATTTCCACTCCTTAAAATGTCACCTACGGAGCAACATGGTAAAAGAGTGTAGAGGGGCATTTATAATTTCGTCACCAATCTCCACAGGCACACAAATGTAACGACATATTGAAGCTACGGGAGATGAAATAACACATTTGTTGCAATGGCCCAGCAGTAGTCATGTATTCAGTTTTGAGAAAAGGCTAAAGTCAGTGACAACAAGTTGGCTTTTAGCTCCAGTTCTATAAGTGTGCATAACCCACCGCCACTGTATAAAGTAAGTGAAAGAATGCAAACAAAGTCAGTCTGGGGAATATAATTTAACTGCAGAAGCTGAGACAGACTGATCAAGTACTTCAGGCTAATGTTGCTGTGGTGCTATCAATTATTGAAATCCAACTCTGCACTGGAAATCAACTGCTATGCCCTTACGTTAAGTATCTTTACACGTATTCAGACAGGTTGACGGGTTCCATTCTCATATAAATCACTTCTAACTCAGTTGCATGACATAGTTAATAGTTTGTTTTCTGTGTAAATCCTCTGTTCCCAGAGGATTAGACAACAAACAACAAATGGACAAAGCTTTCTTGAGTAATCCATCTGACCGATAAGTCTCACTCTCTGCATCGCCACCCTTTTGTTGGAGTATAAACCAGAGTTGGGCCTTGCTGACCTTAGCTTTGGACAAGGTCGGCTGTAGCTGCGACCTCTGAGAGCCCGAGTCCTGCAGGGACCGGAGGAGTTCCATTGATGAAAGAGCTTGGCTGGACCTTCACCCTAAGCTTGTGTCACATGGTGATCAGGGTAGCCAATGGCCGCCTGTTGGCCTTGACAATGGTCGGTTAACATGCCAATAGTCAAATGGTATCAACAAGCCATTGCGCTCATAGTGACCATTGTCTGCTTTTTTCTGTTTTTCTGTAGTTTCGTTTAAAGCCTTGATCAAACATGCCATTGGTTTGGGTTTGAATGATCACTTCTAAATTCAGCAAATATGGGCATAGCTTCCTGGTGGAATTTTGAGTGTTATATACTAGTGCTGTCAGTTTAACGCATTATTAACGGCGTTAATGCAAACCCATTTTAACGGCGTCAATTGTTCTATCGCGCGATTAACGCTTGTCATGGCCTAGGAAACGTTGTGGTTTTTTTCACATGCTGTTGTATCAACTAGTAATGTTAGAACAACTGAAACACCACAAACTATACATATGGCTCGCATTTAAGTTACTGTCAATTCAAACGGAACATGTCCTACAGCGTAATTTCACATTAAAATAATTTAACTGGCGAAACGGCGAAACGTCAAGTCAAATCTGACTTTTATTTTGAAGCAGAAACCGGAACCTAGCACTTCCTAGCTCAGCTGCGCGACCTTCACTAGTATCGTCTTCCGTGTGTGACTCTGGGACTTCGTGGAAAAGAACAGAAAAGAAAGCCTGTCATTTGCATAAGTCCTACTTATAACCCTGCACGCACACCAACACCTCCATGAATGTTGGTGGCAGCCGCCAGTCATTCATTTTCACTTTAATTTTTCGCTACGAAGAGAGACTGAAGCCTCGGCTACAGCAGCGCCATGGCAACCACCTGCTCACAGGCGTATAGTGTGTCCACTCCACACAGTCTGAAATAAGCCGTGGATGAAAGACTCCCAAAACATTTAGGCCTACAACAACCAGTTTAATTTAGCCTAAATACTATTTGTTTTATATACCCTATGTTGTTTTATGGTTTGGTTTTTAAATAAACAAAGAAGTTCCAATTATGTTTGTGAATGTTGTTCTAAGGGTGAGGTGGGGGAGTGGGGTCTACATTGTTGCACTGAATTGCAAATTGTGATGTTTTGGAGGAGGTACACTGAATTACAATGGTGTAGACTCTGCGCCGTTGTGGTTCAGTGTATTTCTTCTAAAGTATCATAATTAGAATGGGTGTGAAAAGAGCATTAAAATGAGAAAAAATAATGGGACAAAGAAATCAAGGGACATTCAGGCTAGAATAGATAAAAATGCGATTAATCGCGAGTTAACTATGACATTAATGCGATTAATCGCGATTAAATATTGTTATCGTTTGACAGCACTATTATATACATACACTATATCACATAAATACAAACATTTGTACACACTTTCTAAATATACCCTATGCCAAATACTGTAGATAATGAGGAAATATTTTCTGCAACGGCTTAACACAAAAGAAACCGAGCTGTCTAAGAAACAATTTAAGTGGAGCTTATTATGCAGCACAAATGCATATTTGAAAAGATGATGTGTCCAAAACATTAAGGCCCAGCAGTCCCTCTGAATGATGTTAGCAAAGAACGGTCCACCACTAAGACAGTTTCTCCCAGGAGAGCAATCCGCATCTTCAAACAGCTTGCATGGTTTACTGCTTTCCATCATATGCTCTTTGAAAATTGTCAAAACTTCCATCATGACGTGACAGGGTTTGCTATGCAGATGCAGGTCAGATGCTTTTTAAGACGCCCCGCCCATAGAGTACTTGTTTTTGTCATCCTCGGAGAATGGCTGTGGGGTAAATGTAAAATTCCAGGCATTAGTCAATAGGGTTCCTGTATATTCTTTATGTTGATTTACCCAGTTCAACAAAAGTGGTATTACTATATTTTAAACATGATGTGATTGTAACAGGGGTTTTGTATTAACATGCACCAGCCTTCTCACAGACTCTGATCAGCTTCAGTCCTGGCCCCAACAATAGATTGGGGGATTACCTTGGATGTGAATATTTCATTGTGATAAAAATGAGAGAGGCAGACCACGTTGTGAAGCAGTGGCTTTAAAGGTTTTATGCAAAACACGATATGTCTCCCTGCCTTTCCATTAACTGGCTGTATTGAATTACTTAATATGGTATGGATATTTTGCCATGAAGTAATTAAAGGATTACTCGAATATAAATCGCACTGGCTGTTTTCTTATGTGCAAACCATTTATGGCTGAGCTGAAAATGACGACTATGTATGAGACATGCTAGAGCAGAAGAAAAAAACACTTATTCTGATGATATTTAGTTAGAATAACAAAGACATGCGCAACTGTCCATGGTAAATGAGTGTTGTAGCATTTCCAGAAAAAGTGACAAGAGAATTTGGCTACTGCAAACAACTTAATTTGATCAGCTTTATGTAACACAGTCATTTGAGGGGGCCAGCCGGTGAGAAGATTAATTGCTAATGTTTACAGTGGAATTTGGGCTGTGTGTTCAACAAGATAATCCAGCCAGGAACCAAACAAGTCGAGACATAACACATTAATAACAATGGAAGCCTTTGCTTATCAAACTGCTGTGTGTTTAGTGTGTGAGGAATCCAGATGTCTACACGTAACATGTTTATTTAAGACCAAACCATGGTTACTGGCTCCATCCAAGGAAATGTTTGTCTCATCCAAGCATTTTTAAAAGTAACATCTGTCAGGAGTTACTGACTGCAGAATTGTTCTTGCTTCTGTTTGCCTCAATGTTGATATTTAATTTGCAAAGAGTGGTAACAGAGAGATAATTTTTACAAGATCGTTATCTCCAGCCAAAGTAAAACAAAGGCGAGTGCATTCACACGTTCTGTGCCGTTCCACGACGCAAATGACAAGTGAGGAAGTACAAATCTGGTTGTTATGTGGTAATCAGCTCTGCCTTCAGTCGGAGCAAGGACATAATTAACCAATGTTGCATGGGAAGTAAACACAGCTCAATGAGCATTAAACCAACAAACAATTAGCATCACCAACCTCTGACCTGACCTCTTTACCCATGTTCCATTGATATAGGGAGCGAAAAGTAGTGAGCTCCTAAACTGTAACTTGAAAGACTGTAACTTGAAAGACTGCCATGATTCTATGTCCAGTTTTTTTAAGATTAAGATTGTGTTGATGTCTTGTGTGTGAGTTACGAGTAGCTAAAATATTTAGTTTTGCTGATCTTTTCAGCCATTGAAACAAAGAGTGAAAAGGCTTTTTTTGCCCATTAAATGCATATACATGCACGCGCACACACACACACACACACACACACAAACACAGACCACAGACATATTTAAATGAACCTTGTACCATGACCCTTTATTGAATGTGTGTGTGTGTTCGTGGCACCGCAAGAAGATGGTGTCAGTCTTTAGCCAACCCCCACCTCTTTACCTACTCCTAATGCCCCTTTTACCTCCCCATTTTCTTCAGCCTATTCAAACCCTGTCACTCACTACTATGAATTCCATTAAACCGAAAGGGCACCGCAAATTCACCTGAAAGAACGGATTGTTGGCGAACTCTCTTTTTATTTATAAAGAGAGACACACACCTACACATAACTTTAAATGTGTAGGTGTGTGTATCTTTTTATGAATAAAAGTAGAGCTCTTCTTCTTTCTCTAAGTAATAAAACTCCAAAACTAGCATCACACCGCACTACTGTCAGCCGTCCCACTTTTTTCTCCTCCTGAACGGTGAAACAAAAATCCTAGCATAAGGTCACATAATAAACAGGAGCAGAAATGAGGAGTCAGCAGAGCTCGCTGGGAGAGGAATGTGTTTCTTAGAATGAATGTGCTGAATGAATGAATGCGGGTCATGATTTATCGGGCCGAGAGAGCCACTCTCCGCCTGTCCTGCTGAGTCCTGATGGCTGCAGCTTTTATGTAAAACAAACCCAGCCTTTTCATTCTGCCACTCCCATAGCACCACTTTGCAGTGGCTACAAAGCCAGACTTTGCATTCCCCTAAGTAGCCCAACAGCCACAAAATTACCATGGGTTTCTGTTTTATTAATGTATGAGCTTAAAACGCCATTCCACATGTGAGACAGTTATAACACAATGTGTACTATGCAGAAGGCAACAAGTCAAGATTAAAAACAAATGGATGGTTCATTCCGAGCTCTGTCTAACTGGAGGGGGTCCAGGATTTAGCTGACTGCACGATGTATCTGTCATTGATCATGGTTCTGGCAACATATTAATACTTTCCCTACAGCTTAACATTTGTAAATTTGAGTTTATGTGAGGTAGAATTGGTAGCTACTGTATTGATCACCATTTTAGCATCATTAATCACAAGTTTGAACCTAAAGAGAAGAGGGGGGATTGTATATAGTTTTGAATATACATTCTGTGCCGATCAATCTCTCCTTTCAGAAACTAGAGCTAGTCTACTTACTCTGGAGGATCAGGGAGGAGTGTGTGCAGAGGCCAGCACCTTCCAACCCTTCCATTTAAACCTGAAGGGGCTTCTGAGTTTGCACTGAAAATGACCCCTTTCAGTTTAATTACTAACAATCTCATTGACCCGACATGTCCTTTTTTTGTCCAGTGAGGGGAGGGGTCGGTGCACAGCTACAGCCTACAGTTTGACAGACACTTGCTTACTGGTGGTGTCCGCGGTAACCCCGCAGCAGCAGTGTGTGTCCCCTCCCTCCACTGGCCATGCAGTGCTTCAGGGATTGACAAGTGACCAGGACAAAAGCACTCAGTCAACAAGCAGTTTAATATCCATTATTATGGAGTGAACATTGTGCACCGAGACAGGTAAACACATCTCCATTGATCCATTGATGGCAAGATAGAAATATTTTCTCTGGCCGCTCACCTCCATAAAGTGCCCCCTTTCACAAAGGCAGGGAGCAAACAAAACAGAGAGAAAAGCAAAGAAGCAAAGAGGATATATATATATATATATATATATATATATATATATATATATATATATATATATATATATATATATATATATATATATAGGAGCGCTGACATTCTGCTCCATCGGTAAATAATAGCGTCGGCAAACTGGCCTATCTGTAACCGCTGAAACTGCTGTCTGCCAAGATAAAATGTTGGGGCCTGTTTCTCCGGAGCCTTCGAAAAGAGATCAACAACGGCTGATGTGGTTTTATTTGTCTTTAATGTCACACTCAGTCTGGGCTCTCTGAAAAACAAGTCCCGAGTAAACACTAATGACAAGAATGCTCTTAGACACTTCAAATTGGACGTGAAGCACGGCGCTGAAAAGCCATTGCACCCCAGTGGATCGCTAATCTGTTGAACCTCTGAAGTGGATAAGACCTTGATGAAAAAAACCTCAGGAGCTCTTCTCAATACAGATTGATGATGCGTAGGGCAACCTTGTGTCTGCTCAAACAGTCAAAGAAGAACCAAATTCTTTTTTATTTTAACAATCCTTGTCTTTTCTCATAATTGAGTTCAAAATCTGTGCCATTTTTTTTCCATACGGAAAACGACAAATCGCATGTTTAACCACTGTAATTGTGCATTTTTATGTGCTGTTGACACCTTTTTTCCTCCTCTGCCTATCTTTTAAACTGTGTGCCATTGTGACTTCTCTCTTGTAAGCTGTGAATTAGATGGCTGCTTTTAAGTTTAAATGGAGGCGTATCCTTTTCCACAAGCTCTTCATATGAGCCCTCTGTCAAAGAGAGAGGGGGGACAGACACTTGGTATGCTGTTATTTTGTGAACTACTCCGCTTAGTGTGAAAGCAGAGGGCATCTCTTCCCAGCAGGCAGTGGACAGCTCTTCCCCCTGTAATGATGCATAACTAGTACACTTCCATTCATCTCTTGCGAGCCTCAATGAGGATGGCCTCTCAAACCTAACTATTATAGTCTAGCTAATGTCAGAGAGTCAGCCGCATTCAATATTATATTTTGGTCTTTTTTGCAGTTTGATTACTCTCCTTTACAAACACTCAACCCTCCCCCCTCAACCACGCCGACAATCTCATCTATTTCCCTCTGTCTGTCCGTCCCCATCAGACTTGTCTCTCTCTCTCTTTCAGTCTGTCTCTCTGGTTTCTCTACTGTCTTTAATTTCAAATAGGCTCGCTGCTGATTTTCAGTCCTGTTCGGGTGGTATAAACAAGCACAGTGGGTAATTCACACTATATTAAAAACAGTTGGTGCAACAAAGAACTATAATCAGTGGAGGCCTGCATAAGCAAATTATCACTGCTAAATTAAAACCCTAAGCACAGGCTAGATGGTAATAATATTGTGGATCTCTAGAGCAACAATCACAACCTGGGTGCTTAACTTTATTTATTTTTTACTAGGCAGGCTATCAGACTGTTTTAAGGGCTTTAACAGCATCATCGCAATGTCTTTATTACTGCATACGTATTACAGGTAATGTAAATTAGGATCTGTTGAACCGTACAGATGAGCACAAATGTGGAGCAGTGTTATGGCTTTTCAATTTTGGAAAAGCACCCGTACTATTTGCTAGATGTATGACGGCTCATGATTCTTCCTGGACATGTTAGGATTTCTATGGTCCAAGTAACTAGCATCTTTGTTTTCCAGAAAACCCACTTATTCACAGTGCAACATTAAAACACCATTACTGGGGTTTGCATTCTCATCAAAATAAATGTTCCCGTA
The DNA here is from genome assembly GCA_026929865.2 of Hyperoplus lanceolatus. NCBI lineage: Eukaryota > Metazoa > Chordata > Actinopteri > Uranoscopiformes > Ammodytidae > Hyperoplus > Hyperoplus lanceolatus. The sequence continues at coordinate 20,151,478 of CM049408.1, read as the reverse complement.
ACTGTTGATTGTTATTCATGCAATGCAAAATATAATGTCCACATTCCTCGCAAGCCAAACACTGATACAATCATAAACTCTTGTCTGCCTCCCACCTTTCACACAGCAGCTTAATGTGATAGCGTCAGGATTATTTCTTTTTTAAATTTAAGGTATCACGGATGTGCAGAAATGGGAAATTTGCATAAGCATCAAGAGTATCATCTTTTGGGTTTACAGGATTTAAATTTAATACAATGTTCTGTCCGTAATACATTTTATCCGGAAACCAGAAAATCATGTGTATTTTGGCACTGACTAAATCGTAGTGTCTGTGTAAACGCATTTTTACCAGCTGCTTAGGTAATAGGGTTTTCAACAAGTTTAGTTCTGGTCGCAGTGGGCAAGAGTGGAGGATTTCTAATGGGAAGTCGATCACATGTTAACGTACTACAAGAAAATGTTACCGTTGTACCTCTCTTTCAGCCGTGGCCCTCCTGAATTCAAGCCGATTATGGATAACAACGACATTACAGCCAGATACATCAAAGACCTAGCTTACTGCTCAGTGGGGAGCCACTCTGGCACATTTCAAAAATCTAGCCATTCTAGAGCTCTCACTGGAAGCATATTATGCATTAAATGTGTCACACAGGAAAGTTTTCTCTGATCCATCCGATTCGAAAGCTCACTGCTGCTTCTGACATTTACTCGTGCTGGTTTCATAAAAAAAAAATAAAAAAAACAGAAAAAAGAACAAACAGCAACAACAAATTATTGAAAATAGAAGTATGATACATTTAAACTAAAATAAAAGATGCATCTATTAAATGCTTATGTTAATTGTTTGGATTGATAACTGTGACAACTTATGATTTCAAGTCAACAACTGAAACTACTACATATTAAATGTTTCACCAAACATAGAACCAAGTTCTGTTATTGTTACCATTTTAATTCAGATTTCTCTCACTTTTAATATTAGGGAAAATACTAAAATTGTATTTAATTCTAGACAATTTTTTATGGCTGTACGTATGTATGCTGTCTATGTATAACCTTCTGCATCATGCACTATTTCTTTAAACCTGATGCATTTTGCAACTTTACTTTTTCCTATCTATGCAAGTGCAGGTGCATCTGGTCCAGTTTAATTGAATCAGATTTTTCTTAAATAATTGCAGGGTTGTTGTGTTAATAAGCAGCCGTTTTCCGCACGCAGGTGTGAGGACATTGGGCTACCCGGGTGTGTTTGTATATTTGCAAAGCTTTGCACCTGTTAATGAAAGCACTTGTTTTTCCAATGAATCTCCATGCTCCTTTAATAACACTCAGTTTCCTCCCACGTCTACCTTAATGACTGTTATCACACCACCTTCATAAACGGTGCAGGAGTTATAATAACCTATGTACTGTAGCACTGCTGTGTGTGTGTGTGTGTGTGTGTGTGTGTGTGTGTGTGTGTGTGTGTGTGTGTGTGTGTGTGTGTGTGTGTGTGTGTGTGTGTGTGTGTGTGTGTGTACTCTTAAACAGTCGCACAGGTGATACACGATTCATGCGAATTGGGGAAGGAGCCATGAAAAATGTCATGTACGTACGTTATGGTTCAGAATAACTTCACCATCTTTAATAAACATCAACACATAAAAACAGACATGTCGATAATTTTCTCAATAATTTTTCCTTAATGTATACACCCTATGGTCTATACAATATATTCATAATATATATTCAATATATATATTCATAATATATATTCATATATATTCAATATATTCACTCTACCTTCCCTTTATTTAGTAGGAAAAGGATTATTGAGGCAGTTTTTATGTCTGTCCTTGATTACGGTGATGTGGTTTACCGGCATGCATCTCATTCATGTCTTAAACTCCTAGACTCTGTTTTTCACTCTGCTTTAAGGTTCATCACAGGAGATGCTTATGACACACACCATTGTCTTTTATATGAAAAGGTTGGGTGGTACTCCCTTAAAGAGAGACGTGATGCACATTGGCATATTTTTATTTACAAAGCCTTGACCGGGATGCTACCTCGTTATTTAACAGAAATGTTGCAAATTTCAGATGGGCTTTATCAGACCCGCTCCACTGACATGCTCATGCTTTATGTCCCACAAGCCCGGTCTGAGCTGGGAAAGACAGCTTTTAGCTTCAGTGCCCCCGACTCCTGGAACAACTTACAGCAACAAATTAAATTAAATACCTTCATATCCTTTAATCAATTTAAACAAACTATCTTAAATCTGCCAAACTCTACCTGTAACTGTTTTAATTAGGCTATATTGTACTTTCACCCATTTCATTTTAATTGCTGCCACTCTTCACCACTATGTAAATGTTTCAATTGTTTTTTTTTCTCTCTTCACCTGTTGTTGTGTATTTGATGTATTTGCATTGAATATTGTGTATGTATTGTTGTTTTTCCTTGGAATTTATTTACTCGACATCATTGTAAATGAGGGTCACCCCTCAATTGGTCTCTCGAGGATAAATAAGAGTTAAATGAAAAATGAAAAATAACTTTTACTATTTATTTTATTTTATTTTACTTTACAGGATCTGCTCTATAGAAATCTAGCACTGACACTGACACATTTTGCAGGCGAGAACAGGCGAGGGCCTGCCAAAGCCTTGCCTAAACCCATCAACAGTCTTGTGAGCTCAGATAACAAGCAGAAGATGTGGAGATCCTCCTCTGGGCAGTAACAGAAGTCTCTGAATAGTCTAAGAATTTTCATCTTACCCTCACAAAGCCCCGCAGCATTTTGCCCATGACTTTCCACACCTGGAACTGTAGATATTTTCTACAAGCAGGGTTCTCCATTACCCAGGGCTAAAAACGTCATTTAAGTATCTATTACAACACCAAAGCTTTGCTGCCTCTGGCTGACCTCGCCTTGCCCTTATTCCATCCTCTGCTGCTCATTAAAATGGCATAATTGTAGGTAAGCATCCTGCAATATCAACACTCTTAATTACCAAAGTGAGAGAGGTTCATGGTGCCATATTGGCCCAAATAAAACTGGGTAGCAGTGGAATAAATAACGGTTATCATTAGCAGTCCAAGCCTGTTTCATTACTGAGGGCAGGGCCTCTGCCAATGTATCCTTATTAACAAAAGAGAACATGTTTTTCTGTATTTTTTTATTAACAAATTGCCAATTAAGTGATGATAGTATTTTTGACAATGCTAATAACATACTGTCTTCTATTTTTCTTATTTTGGTTTAACAATTACTTAATCATGCATGCATTCTAATCAAGAAATAATTCACATTTTTCAATCACGACGTGGCAACAGATATGTGCTGTGATTCCTTTACAGTAATGGGAAAAAATAGTTAATTCAACTGTTAGACAGGCTGGCAAACTACAGTGTAATTATTCGTTGTTAAGCATGTTGTTTTTGTATTCTACACTATGATGAAGGCACATTAGTTTTCAATAGCATGTTTGAGTTGAACAGAGTAAAATACATTAATTTTTAGCTTATACTACACTCCATTATCAGCACTTTCCCAGCTTCTAATTGGCTACTTCACACAATTTCTCTGGGATCGGGGGATGCTTAATAAAGAAAACAATGACAAGTGAACATCACTATTTTTTGATATTGTCAGTCTGCATCTCACTAAATTGCCTCCTATTCGTCATGAAGTTAAGGAAGCTACCGTTTTCTTCCCTTCACAATATTTTTCCATTAAATAAAATGTGTTAAGTTCAGGCTTGATAGACTATTCTTTTTTAGTTAATTAAGTTAAAGCTTAAATTTGAAAGTGACTAAATGGCATTCCACCATGTATATATATATATATATATATATATATATATATATATTAAAATGTTATTGGAATTTTCTTTATTGAACATTTTAGCTACTCTTAATAACTTAAAAGGCTGATTTAAATATAGGTTATTTTACTTTGAGATTTAAAGTAAACATTTGGGGGGTTTTAGTGTATTTCAGTGTTCAGAAAAAAAAACCTGTTTATTTCAGTTTGCTTTGTGTGGGGCACTGGATTATCATTTGTACTTTACCCCCTTTGAGAATTTCACACTATGTGCTTTAGTCAAGGATATGGGGCAAAGTTAAACATCGCTCGGGTAAATGGCAATCTGCTACATACTTTTATTTTTTACTTTTATTTTGACTCCAGTCATAAATAAGCCTCCACCTTCCCCTTCAAAGGCAGAGTATGATACAGGGTACGGAGCTGTAGTCCCCCCCTCTGTTCATGAGAAGGTTAACTATGGTGCTAATCAGCTCTTAGATTCCACTTTTGTCATCCGCCGTCCCCTAATATGCTCTAACTGGATATATATTGTATGGGAATGGTCTTACTTTTTTAACCTGCCTCTGAACCGTCAAATGTTCTGCTTGCCCTTGATCCGTCCATTTTATACATTTCAGGTCCTTTAAACCCCCACAAAGCTTCTTAGTAACAGTCGGTCGATCAAAGCCACCACAGTCTTTCCGTCCTCCCCTGAACTGAAGCACAAGTTTAAGATTGTCTGAAAGGGGACTTAGAGGGCAAAATAAAATGGCATTGTTTGCCAGGGCAGTGGCAAAATGTACCATTCTTAAGTTGAACCATGTCACATTGGAACTGAGAAGTGCTGGTTTAATTCATTATAGTAAAATGTTTGGTTTAGAAAGTGTTGGAATTGATCCAAAATTCTGCAGCATGATTGTGTTGTATTAAACAGTCAAAGACACGTACTGCAGGTACAGCACATCGGTGTCACTGTGCCGACTTAATGGTAGTACAATTAAAAATGCAAATTTGTATTTCTTTAAGCAGAGAAAATATTTTTTTACCGGGTTAACACCTAGAATACCAACACATATGCACTCTGTATCTCTGTGTGTATGAGCAAGAGAGGAAAGCAAGTGCACTAGAAAGCAGTGTGTGCGCGCGTGTGTGTGTGACAAGTGCCTGCGTGTGTCTGCATCCGAGTATGTGGGTGTGTGTGTGTGTGTGTGTGTGTGTGTGTGTGTGTGTGTGTGTGTGTGTGTGGGTAGGTATTATTTGGCAGACTGGGTCAGAGGAGGGGCAAGGTATGAAAGATCACAAAAAGTGTATGACAGCTGACAATTTCAGGCTTTTGATTAAGATTTGTTGATATGACCAGTCCCTGGGTCTTTCCCAAACTCACTCCAGGGATTCTAGGCTGCCTGGCTGTGCCGCAGACAGGAACAACCCGTCAGTTGACAGAATCAGGCAGTGCAGGCGCCTTCTCCTCATCGCCTGCCTTACCTCCCCGCTGAAACCCCAGTAATTAGAGTCTGGGCAACATGCAGAAAAAACACCTACAGAGAGCACAGTGTCATGGACATTGCCAATTATGCAGCCATTTTGCTCATGGATGCGACCAGCTCTTGTTGTAATGACACACAAATACACAACCGTTGGTGTGCACACACACTGTCTCCCATATACACATGATGCACATGTGGATACAATGAGATCATTACAAGACTCAGGTTTAATCGTGACATATGCTTATTATTTACCAGAATGTCATGTCAGCAGTAACACCATGAAAATATGATGTTGCTAATTACTGCTATTTTGAACAATAATCCCTCCAAAGGTCCTCCCCTTTAGTATTATATTATATATACAGTATATGTATTATTATTTTCACCATTCACATTAACATTTACTCGTATATTGTAGTTATAGTAAAAATAGCAGGTTGTTGAAAGGGTAAGAAGTAATGCTGCATGTTAAACCATAACATTGTTATGGATAGAAACTTGTTGAATGTTGCAAATGCATTTCAAATGATGACAGCAATTATGTCTAATGACTATCTTCCTTTAGATTTTTCAATTAAATCAGAATTGAATAATACAGCATACACTGGCATTTATCTTCAGCTGTAATATGCCTGACTAAATTTTGCAGTAGACAGAAGAAGATGCTGTTTGATGTTAAGCGAATGTCTTGAAAACACCTTCTCTGTGCTAGAGAAGAGGAAGAAAAGTTAATTGCTGCATTTGCTCATTGGGGAGACAGAGGGCCACTCAAACCGTCCCCTCATTTGTGAATTAGAGACACACATTTAGCCACAGGAAATGTAAAGTGGGATTGCTCACCATGAAGAGGAGGTTAAGTGCACTAATGGAAAGCAGTTAAGTGTTTGTGATTGTTGCTCCGTTGTTTCTTTTTCTATATTTGTAGTTTGTGTGCTGAGATGTAATTTTTTGGGGAATGTTAAATGGAAATTCTTTCATTAATTCATTCTATAATAAATCGTGCTGAAGTGTTACCGTTAAGTGCACTTCATTGTCTTGTCGCTCATAACTTGTCTATGCATTGCTTTGTTTTTTGTTGGTTATACCGTGGACAACTAATTTAAGTAATGTTAAGATGCCACTGGTACGCAGTGCATCATTTTCAACAAGACATAAAGGCCTTTATGTCACAACATCTGTGAGTCAAACTATTTAAATTCACAAGGGAGAAAAAGTATCAGTACTATAGTTAAGTCTATGCAAGTTAAATAGACTTTCTATATGCAAGTTAAATAACAGACTTTCTAAAAGGCTTGTAAGTGGTCTGTATTTTGTACATGGCCCCTTCATATTGCATACTTTGCAACACAAAGCCACCATCATAATGGTACATTAATGAATCAACTTATGCATGTTTGGCCTTTGAGGAATTTGGGAAACAGTTTTAGTCATTATTTGTGGGGCTCCCTCCAGTATAACTTGACACATATTGAAAATGTAATCCTGACGAAAACGTGCATGTGGAATTAGTATTTCAGTATTTTCTTAAACATGTTAATAGTATTTTCCCCTCACAGTGATTTCTAAAAGAGGAGGGAATTAATGGGTATATTGTGGCTACTATTATTGCCACAGTAAAATGCTTTTAAATTGTATTTGTCATGTTTAAACCTAAGTCAGCGGCATGTAAGAGAGTAGGTGTCAGAGGAGAGAAAATCCTCAGTATGGGCTCTGAGCTGTCTGACACAGATCTTCAGCATGACATCCAACCACTTCCAGAATAAAACAACCCCAGCAAAGCGAGCAGACTTACAGAGCAACCCCTTTTCTAATGAGAATTTTTGTGTAATTGATGTCAGGCTATGGCAAGATTGGGATCATTTCTCAGTTTCTTCTCTTTTATTAGCTGCCATTTCAGAAATACATCCCTGAACTTTAACAGTCATTTATTCTTTCATTTCCTTCTCTAAACAAAAGCGTGCCACTCTCCATGCTCATCACCTTGCCAGTATGAGGGAAACACCATCTTGTCACGCAATGTAACAAAACCATTAAATGTGCAGCATTAAAGGGAGACGAAATGCAATTAGCCAAGAAATTACTCTGATCTTGGTGACATTTGGGAGAAATTGTAACACAATATGCGAGGCAGACGCTTGATTGACAGCCTAATCCAAGTTTGATGGGTGCGGGTCCACGTTCACTGAGCAGAGCGGGTCGTCGGCAGATAACGAGTACAGCTGCAGCACTCTGATAGCTCTGTCCGCCATGATTCGTCACTGGGCAAATTCCTCTGGTTTAAACGATGATGAAAGTATCGACCATTAATGACAGGATCATCTCCCTGCCTGAAATAAACGCTCTAATCCCTTTTGCCAGGTCCATGAATTCCTAATATGAGTTATATAAACTGGAGCAATAAATCAGTGTTAGCTCAGTTGTGTTTGGAAAATTGTATCAAGGCTCTTTGCCCCCTGTTTAAAATGCAAGATGGGCAATTGAGGACATCTTTCGCATAAGCTGTAACATCCAATGGGTTTTTGCTAGGGATAGATTAACTTTCTCACAGCAATAAGAATAGCAAATAAGTCAAGAATAAGGTGGAATTCCCCTTTGCTATTGTGAGACGTGTTTGACTGCAATCAGTGGATGGTGATGAACATCACAACCTTCTCATTGGCCAGGACTCGAAATTGGTTGATTGCTTGAGTGATGGGAATATCACAGTCATTGTATTTTAACGACATTAATCGGTCTAAGGTAAGTGAGCTACAGAGGTAGAAAGACAAATTGGCCAGGGTTAACTGCAAAAATCTGAAATTAGTTTGTGTTAGTGGGTCACATTAGGAACTCGTTAAGTGTGCATGTGCTGGGGCCAAATGAAGCTAACTGAAGCACTGTGTCGACTGCCACATGCATTCATTCAAATGTATTTTATAATTTTGTGTACCCTGACACAAGTTTAATTTTGACAAAAGTAGTGTATGGATTTGATCCGTCCCCAAAAAAATTAGGCAACATCATAGAAGGGAGTGGAAGACCTTTGACTGACACTTTTATACCAGAATGAAAATGTCCGCCTGGCATAAAAGCAAGAATCCATTCACTAATTCACCTCCCCTTAGCAAGATGATTGTAGCCCTCTTTTTCTTTTCTTTTTTTTAAGAGGAGAGGTGACACAATGCAATGATTAGGGTGAGTGGAAAGCAAAAGTGAATGGCTGATGAATATTTCATAAATGTTAGCAGCACTTACTGGACACAAGGCCTGATTGATGGCAGAGTGGCTGTAAAGGCTTGGCTGCTGAAGGGCCTCAGACTTCTTTCACACCAGTGCTTACTTCAAGCACCATCGTTAATCGCAGAATAAAGATGTATTTAGCTGAAGAGCTCTTCATTAATGGCCTGCTTTAAACAAAAGTAGCTGTGTAGGATTTGAGTCGGAGTGAAATGCAAAGGACTATAGTGAATGATAGAAGGAGAACAACTGGCATGGTTAGAAGAACATAAAGAGAATACTTTGTTTTTAGTTTTACATCTGCACCATTTCCACTTATGTGAGTAATTATTCCAGTGCCACACTTCATGCTATCAACTGAAGTTTGCAAAAACATATTTCAGTTACAGCATTATTAACTCACTTAACTAGAATAAAGCATAAGTAGAGGGTAACACATGAATAGTTCACTTTTCTAACAGAGAGCACTGACTTCAAAAATTAAAAAAGGTCCCACTTTCTTGTTTACAATTCTTTAAAAAAGAGATCCATATTGAGACTGCATATTCTATGTGTTTATGATAAAAATCTAAATAAAAAATCTACTTTAAAAGGCTTCGAGGAACTTTGGCGGCTGGCGGCCCCTTTGGACAAAAGCGATTGTTTTTTTACGACGCCAGCTGTCGTAAAGCTGTCTTCTAGTATGTGCAAGCCGGTGCAAGTGTCAAATGATTAGGACGCAATATAGTGCATGTTCGTGTTGAAAGTGTGAGGGAATGGAGTCTTTTCGGCTCTGTGAGAGTAGTTAGTGACACTGCATCAACTAATGCCAGTCAGTGCCACACAAACCTGATCGCAATGAGTTGATGCAGTGTCACTAACCACTCTCATGGAGCTGAAAGATTCTGTATCCTCACAGAAAGCGAATGAACGAGAGACGGCAGTATGGATCACGATGAGCTAACGTGTTTATGTTGATGTAAATAATGACTATTTCAGATGAATAATGGTCATCTGATGATGATGAAGCAAAGTAAACTTTGTTTTAGTACCATTCATTCACTTAGGAGTAAACACTGCAGGACTTCTTCACTCCCGTTAAATTGTGTAGACACGTTGCTTGGCAACGCCCTCCTCCCACCCGTCTACCACTCTCCCTTTTAGCTTTTTTATTGTTCTTCATGAATTTTCTTTTTTTCTTTGATGGTTCTGCCCCTATATCAGCCATTATGACGACAAATAACCATCTCAAACAAGGCTCCCCTTCCCTTACCTGGAGGGATGGGCTACTCAAGTCGCGTTCCCGCGCTAGACTGAAATCTGTGACCAATATGAATATGTGAGCATAGAGCCTGCATGAGCAAGCCGAAAATCAGACTGGGTGTGCGACCAGACCAAAGGCATTACTAAAAACTAGGGCTGTCAAGCGATTAAAAAAATTAACCTAATTAATTACAGGCTCTCTGATTAATTAATCTAAATTAATCGCATACTTATATGACACTTGTATGCCTGCTTATAAAATACTGTATAGGCTACCGTTCGTTTCTCTCTCTCTCTCTCTCTCTCTCAGTCTCTCGTAACTTCTGTCTCCTCCCCTCAGTCAGGTTTCTACATGAAATAAATTTGGGAACTACTAGCAGCGGAAAAAAAACACAAAAAAACAAGCAGGCTAAATGACGACTGTCTATCTCCCACAACAGACAGCGCTGCACTGCCACACAGGTGAGCATAGCCTATGCCGACTCATTCAACATTTTCCTACTCATAGCCAAAATTATTGACACACACACACACACACACAAAGGAGGAAAAAAGACAGGCATATGCTAGGAAGAGTGAGAGGGGGCGGGTGTCTGTTTGCTGGAGACGATCGCAGCTAGCAAACAAAATTGAGACACAGAGGAAGATTGAGAGATACTGTTTTGAACCTACATTGTTAATTAGGCACCCACTAAATCAATGCACAGACACTGCGGAGAATAACATAAGATGTATTCCTATACCTTCATGCTTATTTGCCCGGAGCAGCCCATAACACATCCATAGAGCCCTCTCAGTGCTTCTGTCTTTACTCCTTAATCGCGTGCGGGCCGTGTGCGCAAGCAACAGGTGCAGATCCGCTATCGTCTCACCAGTTTTGCACTGGGTCAAAGGGCACTATAGAAGTGCGATTAATCTGCGTTAATTTTTCTGTGATTAATTAATCGAAATGAACGCGTTCATTTGACAGCCCTACTAAAAACTATATAAAAACTGCTTTCTTTGCACTGATGGTCTCGTTCGCTGTTAAAAGTCATTTATGATTATCATGGTAAAATTAGGCTGTTTTAAAGATATTTAAAAGTTCCTCGTAGACGCTTTAATCAGGCACTAATTAAGTAGAATTAAGTAGAACCAACCAACTGGGCAATTCTACCAAACCTAAATTATCGTTAATGGCAAGGTTTTTGAAAGGGTAAAAATACAGACAAACCTACATTAGGAGCACAGCATAAAAGTACAAGTAGTGTAATGTCAATAATTTAACTGTTTTAGCAAATAGGGATGCAACAATTACAGTCCAAGGAGGGAGAAGGCATTTTTTGATGAAACCAAAGTTTTAGTCTTGTGTCCCTTGGCCAACGTAGCTCTCATCAAACATAGTGTTCATAGTAAATGTATGTACCATAATGTCCCTTTTTTTAAGATATTTATTTTGGCATTTTTGCTTTATTAGACAGATGTGTAGAGATATGGGGCAAAGAGGGGAAAACATGCAGAGAACTGACCCGGGCAGGATTCGAACCCGGGTCTGCTGCAGGGCCTGGGACGGGGGGGACGCTCTACCCACTGCGCAACGAGCGCCCCATAATGTCCCTTTTTAACAACAGGGACAATGTAGCTGAGCCATTATAACCTAACAATGATGTTTTAAAGTCCAGTTCATAGGGAAATTGGTGAATCTCTGCATCCCTATTAGCATTCCAGTCTTTTATTAAATTATTCATATATACTATATAATTCTGGTTTCCATTCTTGTCTTTGTGGTTAATGAACTATAGACTTACAACTATTTTTTTCATATAAGCCATGAAAATGAGCATATACAGTTCGTGCTTTCTGCCCAATGCCTTGAAAACCCTGACTTTACAGATGTGGAGACACCCAAATCCACTCCAGATCCACTTGTCCAGCCCTCTTTAATTAAAGCATGAGCATTTTTCTGTTACCGACAAGTCCATTTGCAGAGAACCATCTATCAGGCATCTGCCCTCTCTCTGCAGGCATGTAATGAATTGAGCAAAAGTGATTTGTGGTGGTAATCCTTTCGGAAACTGAATAAAGTGTAAGCATCGCGTGTATTTTTTTACCCATCTCCCTTTATTCCTCTGTGGATGAATAGTGCCCGACAGGCATTGATATCGTATGGATGGCAGAGAACATTAAGTTGACTAAGGTTTTGGTGCTATAACCATGCATTTATAATAAAAGTAAAGCCTTAAGAATGACTCTCCGTCTCATTTTTCATTAGCTTTAGTGCCCTTTACCTGGAGTCCTTTGCCGATTCTTCAGCATTGCTATGAGTCTGCTAATAACTTAAATCTCATTCAGAACATTATGGGAATAGAGGATTTGTGCAGTTATAAATGAGGTATTAGGGCAGAGGGGGTGGATGGATACTGCTACTTGCCATAAAATCTGTCACAGGGGATGCCATCAACGATATGACAGTTTTTCTTATTATATGCTACTGTATATTTCTTGAGAGTGTATTTGTTTGCCTTTCTTCACCAAACTATCTTGCAACACTTACATTAATGTAAAGTACTCAAACAGTAGCAAGTGTATGTGTATTTATATGAGTACCATATTTGGAATTGACTTAAAATTAACCAGTGTTGATCATAACAAAGAAACATGTCACAGAGTGCAAAAGTGTGGCTCACTGATGTGGTTTTAATGCTTTTTGAGAACAATGTAGTATGTCTATGGTATAGAGGTATACGCTACATCAGGCTTTTATGTATTAATTTATTTTTATTTTTACAATTTACACTCACATGAATTTCAAAAAGACTGCAGCTGTGAAAGGATATGTGAAACCTTGCTCTAATGCGTATAATGGGAGTACTAACTAATCAAGAACACCCCTTAAAATGAGTTTGCTCGGGAGAGTTGTGGGTCATGAATGCATCCCTTAGTGGGCCAGCCCTAGACATGCCCAGCCCTGCTATGTCCCAAAGGCCCTCCTGTCAGCTGTGTGCCTCCACCACTGTCACTGGGTGTATATGCGTGGGTGTGTGTCTGTGTGTACGTATGTGTGTGTGTGGGTGTGTCCTGCCGCAGAACAAGACCCAATTTGATTTGCTCCACTGGCCTGTGAAGCTTGGCTGTGAGGCAGCACCTCTCTTTATTCCCCTAATGGCTTCCCTTCCCCACTGCTCCTTACTCTTCCCCAGACACCAGTTATGTGCACTCTTGTAAATATACATATACGCGGTGGGTGGGAGAGAAGGAGGAAGAGACTGTGATGTGTGGATCGAAAGATAGAAAAGGAGGAGAGAAAGAAATCGAGCGAAAGAGAGAGTGGAATAAAGGTGAGACAAAGGGTGCGGTAAAAAAAAAAAGAGGCAGTCATTCCCTCAGAGGCTGACCTTGGGGCTGGGGTCTTTTTAATCTGGGGATATTAAGGGGCTTTAGATGGGCAAGGCAGATGCAGTGGTGGAACCTATCAGAATGGGAGGGAAAGCACCAAAAGCAGTCAATTTCAGCGGCCAGGGCACAAGCCAGGTTTGTCATGGTGTCATTTGAGGATGAAGTTCAGGGGCAAAGGAGGTTAAGCTTTTTCTGCTGCTGTTGCCAACCACTTTATACCACTGCAGAACATACATATGGTATTATACCAGTGCTGTACTTCTCCCCTCCCCCATATGCGATCTAAATGCTAGCTCTAGTGAGTTGAACCATATAAGTGAGTGTGATGGAGAGACATGTAAATTGCATTGCACAGGACATGCAATTGGCCCATTCTATAGGTAAGTAACAGCAGGGTTCTGCTCAAATGGGTTCTCAAAGCGCCAATGTGTGACTTTGAGTTTAAACGGGTCATACCGTACAGGTACAAATCAATCACATATGAAATGAGTTTGCTGCAAGTAAACTTTGGAAATGATTTTCTTTGTCAAATCTAATGTATTTCATTCAGTGTGTGTGTGTGTGTGTGTGTGTGTGTGTGTGTGTGTGTGTGTGTGTGTGTGTGTGTGTGTGTGTGTGTGTGTGTGTGTGTGTGTGTGTGTGTGTGTGTGGTTGTGGGTCTCGGGAAAATTGCAAGTGCTGTGTGAGAGGGGGCGCTAATTTAAGAGGCTTAATAATGACCCCCTACTATTCTCTGCAGGAACTGCCTTTATTCGCCCATCACATCACATGCATGGGATGACATGGAAACAGGAGATGCATGTCATTTTTGACACAGCTTGGCACTTACTGGCTGCAGGGGAAACTTCTACATGAATCTCTTGCTGCAGTACCTGCCTGTTTCTTGGGGGGAGGAGGGAGAAAGGAAAAACTGATCTCTGCCAAGATGGAAAGAAACATCACAGTCTTTCTTACTATCAGAAAACCAAACTGAATATTCATAGTGTTCACAGTGTAGGCCAGGGGTGTCAAACTCATTTTGGTTCGAGGGTCACATACAGCCTCTCTGTTCTCAAGTGGGCCGGACCAGTAAAATAATGGCAAAATAACGTACATATGTCAAATCCAAATTTTTAGCTTTGTTTTTCAGTTATATGCTTTATAACTCAGCCTACATATGTAACATTATCACGGATCACAAGGGATCTCTGTAGCCCCCAGGAAATGTCTTAGTAAAGGTTGCTGCTGGCCATGGGAATAAAATAATAATAATAAAATAACAATAAAAATTTTGGGGGTATTTTGCTCAAAGATGCCAATACGCACTAATGAAATAAACAACTGTTTATTTGAATACACAAATACAACAGGCACTGACCTTACAGTTGTCCAATTTTGTTTACTATATGTACAGGGACACATTTTGTGCAAACATGCAGACAGTACAAAATACAATTAAATAAAAGTGCAACTTCTACTGTTTTGATTTATTTTTAAATACAGAGGTTATTTGTTGTTTTGGAATACGTTTTTCCCAATTTAATTTAATTTTAATTTTACTTACTTTTTTTTTAAATGCTCAGAAATGTGTGCTCTACAAGTCGCGGGCCGGATGTTTGACACCACTGCCTTAGACACTTGACACAATCAATCATCAATATTAGCATGCTATTTGGCCACATATAGTGGCCTATTTACAGCCCTCAGAAAACTGACAGCTCTTCTTAGATGCAAGTTCATCAATTCATGGCTTAAAATCCTGAGCTGTAGAACTTTCAGCAGACATTCTTAGCTGTAAGCCACATAAGTTTCCTAACAGTTGGGAGCGTATGCGACGTGCAGATATGGCACAGGCTCCATGAAGAAGAAAAAAAAAATTCAGAATTGATTCAAATCGGCCCGAATTCGCGGGCCAGATCAAAATGTGTCTGGCCTGCGGGCCTTGAGTTTGACACATGTGGTGTAGGCTAACTGGTTCATTGCTGTTAGATGAATTGGATACATTTTTGCAATGTTTGCCACTTTAAATGAGTTTCTTGAAGATTATGATACCTCTGTTTTTGTGAGAGAGAAAAAAATCACTGTATTGCCTTGTATGAAAGAGCAACTGCAATATCCAAGGTAAATGCAACACACCAAAAAAGACAACAGCAGGAATTATTTTTAATTGACAGGCTTTTGTCTATAACACCCACAGTACTAATGGAAGAGGACTATAAATAGACAAAATGGACTCTCTGGCCACATGGGTTTTTAGGGACAATTTAAATCTTCCATGCTGTTCGGACCCAATAGATTAATTGATCCTATCTGTGGTTGACAAATCAGCGTGAGAGCAGTTAGAGAAGATGAAATGTGAGCTGAGAGGGCAAGGCACACACCATGTTTGAGGTAAATATCTAGGGATTTCAAGAGCTTGGAAATCCAATTGCATGACCTTTTTTTCCTGGCTAACAAGAAGGAATAGTTGCTATTTAAAGGCTTTGAGCTTCTAGGAAGCACAGAGTATGTGTCTCATCAGACTGATAAAGTAAGGCGTGTCAGACACCATGAATGGACTACACACGAGATTTAATATTGTTGACAGGCAGTAAAATGTTGAGGTGCATGACATTAAGCTTTGGGCATTACTCAGAAATTTTGTAAAGCTTTAACTTTATACCAATGCTTAATATAATGTTTGATTTTCACACTTTCAATGTAAACATTGGTTCTCAATCTATTCTAAATACGTTAATCATTAGCGTCTTTTAATGTTTGTAATTCAGCTTATTTCTACGAAAATACTTTAGGTAAATAAGGTTTTTCTTGCTTGCCAAATCTGATATCTGATTCCATAACATGAGTTAGCAGCTCACTCTTAAATCTGGTAGGTTCTTTTTTCAGAGAAGACCAAAAACACCAGGGTGCATTGCAAATAAGAATGGGGCCCCTTTGCATTGCCCCTTGATGCACCAGTCACCATAATGCAAGTGGCATTGTGTGTCCGCTGTTAAACGATTCGCATGAGAATCTCTCCCTCCTTCTTCCCTTTGCTTATCTTAGTTCTATAGTCTTCCTTTCTTTGACCCATGTAGAATCTAGCTTCCCATTTGGGCCTCCATGTGTCCAGTCATTTACATTTCGGCACATTCAAACTCTCCTAAATAGGAGCTGAAAGCGTGTCATCACACTGACTGTGTCGGGAGAGGCAGAGCCCATAATTTAGTTTAAATGTTCATGTTTTTTGGGACATTTCAGTTCAGTGAGAGGCTTTTCTCAGGAGGTGACAGTTTTAAATGATTGTGGGCTCAAAGTGTAAATGTGAATCATAGCCGTCTGATAACAGCTTATAGTCTGAATAAAACCCAAAAAGGAATTCCCTGCGCAGTTGTAGCTGGGCTCTCTTAAGATAATTTCCTTCATTGTAAACTGCTGAATTGTAACCAATAGCTTTCATAGTTGGCCACGTAAAAAGGACCCAACGCGACAATTCCAGGCGAATGTTTGATATTTCATTATGAAACGAGCCAACTGTCTCATTTATATCTCCGTATATTCATACTGCCAAAATCAATGCAGGCTTGTCTGATGAGCTTGGACCCGGCCCTGGTTCATCTGGTTATCATCTGATCATCTTCTGTCTTCCTGCAGGGGTGTAAAGTAGCGAATTACATTTACTCGCGTTCCTGTAATTGAGTAGTTTTTTCGTGTACTTGTAATTTTTTAAGTGATTTTTAAAACCAATACTTTTACTTTTACTTTGAGTATGTTTATTTTGAAGTAGCCTATTGTACTTCGCTACATTTTATATCACCTGCGTTACTGAGTAAAAAAATAGATAGGGAAAGGAGAGAAAAGAAAAGAAATATCGCGGGGGGCTTTTATTTTCACGGCACAATACCGGAAACTAACACAGTGAATGATCGACAGGATCATTGCGACTAAATGATAACAAACATTGCTTCCCTCTATCATTAAAACAAAATAATCCTAGTTAAACTGTCATTGTACCGCACGTGAAGACGTGAAGGCTTTTAAATGCAGCAAACCTTTCATCCAGCTGTGCGATCGGCCCCTCCCTCACCTAGCTTTCAGTTTAACAGTGCAGAGTAGGATGGAGACGGTGCGTGTTGCCGGGAGCTTCCAGAAGACGGCAGAAAGTCAGCCTTTGCTCGAGAAGAAAGGTAAAAGTAATAGACTAAAACAATGTGCAAGATATGTTATGCGCGGACACGCGAGTCAGATGACATGCACGACCGTGAGAGAGAGAGAAAAAAAGTCATATGTGAGTGCGACCCAGCTGCACCTCAGAACATCACGACCAATTAGTTTACTCACTTTAAGTCAAATCCAAGTGGTCTATGACCAAGCAATAAAGGAATAAAAAACACTGGAAGTTTAAAGCTCCTTGACTCTTGCCACCACAACAGTCATCAATTAAGAACACTGTAGCCTACAATGCAACTTGCTTATCCAGCCAGCTCCATGAGATATACATTAAAATATGCCCTCACATTCTTGCTAGCAAAATAAGTGCCCTATCAACAACATTTGCAACAGTTTATTTTGATTTTGACACTTATTTTATTTAATTATAAAAAATATGTTTTACTTATTATATTATTACCTATTTGCATTTTCCTTGTTTCCAGTTCAATTAGGATATGTTTAAAGTCAAATGTCATGGTTTCAAATGTTAAATATGTGCACGTTGCAGTTCTTAAATCAATGAATAATTGTCTAATAATTGTGATTACACAATGTCAATCAAAATAATCATGATTATGATTTTTGTCAAAATCGAGCAGCCTAACCTTGCAATGTCCATGGTTTAGATCAATTGTACACAATTACATTATTAGAACTGCAGCTACAGTCTGTTTAGGTTTGTAGACCGGTTACTTTCCCATTCCCCCATTAACAGACTATTTGCTTCATATTTGCTTAACTAAAGTATAATGACACAGTATACATCCATACATGTGTGGTGACATGATTTGTTTAATTTGTGCACTTTAATTTGTAAAAGTGTTGCATTGATTAAACAAAACTAGTTTGAGATTTATATCCCCTTGTATATAGAATGCCCTACACAGAAGAGACCCCTGCCCCCTCCCGCTGTTAAAAAGTAACTAGTAACTTGTACTTTAAGTACATTTTAAATCAGCTACTTTTTCACTTTTACTTCAGTAGATTTTTAGACTAGTACTTTTACTTTTACTTAAGTAAAATTTCATCCAAGTAATCATACTTTTACTTGAGTAGAATATTTTTGTACTCTTTCCACCTCTGTCTTCCTGATGTCTATTTCACTTTCGACAACATTATTAAACATTTGTGTGGATCACAGATGGCAAAGAAGAGATGAGAAAAACTTAAAACTGTGCTTTCTTTGGAAATGTACATCCAGGATTTTTTTTTACATGGCTGAGGTATTGATTTCAGCAAAAATGATTAAATATGGCATATATATATATATACAGTTAGTGTATTTGACTGATTGTGCAGATGAATTGACCATCAAATGTTTTCGAAACATAAAAAAGAAAATATTTTTCACAACAGTCAACATGTGACTATGCAACAAGGCAAGGCAAGGCAAGTTTATTTATATAGCACAATTCAGACACAAGGCCACTCAAAGTGCAAAGAGTAACATGGCACGTTGGCGTCCCCTTTGGACAAAAGCGGTAGTATTTTTACGACGCCCGCTGTCGCAAAGCTGTTTTCTAGCTCGTGCCAGGCGCGCGAGAGTGAACTGAGATGGGCGCAATATAGTGCATGTCCGTGTGCAGGGGTGTAAAGTAGCGAATTACATTTACTCGCGTTCCTGTAATTGAGTAGTTTTTTCGTGTACTTGTAATTTTTTAAGTGATTTTTAAAACCTATACTTTTACTTTTACTTTGAGTATGTTTATTTTTAAGTATTGTACTTCGCTACATTTTATATCACCTGCGTTACTGAGTAAAAAAAATAGATAGGGAAACGAGAGAAAATAAAAGAAATATCGCGGGGTGCTTTTATTTTTACGGCACAATACCGGAAATGAACACAGAGAATGATCGACAGGATCATTGCGAGTAAATGATAACAACAAACATTGCTTCCCTCTATCATTAAAACAAAATAATCCTAGTTAAACTGTCATTGTACCGCACGTGAAGACGTGAAGGCTTTTAAATGCAGCAAACCTTTCATCCAGCCGTGTGATCGGCCCCTCCCTCACCTAGCTTTCAGTTTAACAGTGCAGAGTAGGATGGAGACGGTGCGTGTTGCAGGGAGCTTTGAAACACTTCCAGAAGACGGCAGAAAGTCAGCCTTTGCTCGAGAACAAAGGTAAAAGTAATAGACTAAAACAATGTGCAAGATATGTTATGCGCGGACACGCGAGTCAGATGACATGCGCGACCGTGAGAGAGAGAGAAAAAAAGTTATATGCGACCCAGCTGCACCTCAAAACATCACGACCAATTAGTTTACTCACTTTAAGTGGTCTATGACCAAACAATAAAGGAATAAAAAATACAGGAAGTTTAAAGCTCTTTGACTCTTGCCACCAAAACAGTCATCAATTAAGAACACTGTAGCCTACAATGCAACTTGCTTATCCAGCCAGCTCCATGAGATATACATTATAGCCTACCTAGGGGGCAAAACCCCTTTTTTTTGAAAAACAGACATGGAGCGTTGTAAAAGGTTGTTCACCAGAAATGATATCCAGGACCTTCCAGGATCCCAACCTTGGTGGACAACCTTGTCAACAAGCTGCTGGAAAGCTGCAGCGGGCCGACATAGAGCAAATCAGAACCACTGTTTGGGGGGTGGGCTAATAGGGAATTTTTTAAACTTATATATATCATTATGAAACTTTGCAAGTTGATTACTGACATTAAAACAACAACTTTTTGTATTACAGTATTTTCCAAAAGGTTTGAATAGATATAAAAAATCATCAATATCTTACTAATGATGCGTAAATTTGCATATCTGCAAAGCCCCAAAATCTAGATGTTGGACAAAAACAAAGTCAATTTATTTTTAAATTTTGAAAACAAAACAAGTGTCCAACTGCCTGAAGCCTTTCCTAATCACAGTTCAAATTTGATCAATAACCCATAGAAAATGCATTTTTACACTGTTTTTTCCAAGGGAATGTCTAGCCGTTTCCTAAAATACCAGCTGGAGACTCCAAAAGGACACTTTTGGTCCATAGCACATGAAATGTAACTGTGTAAAAAAATTATTTTCTATGGGTTAATGATCAAATTTGAACTGTGATTAGGAAAGGCTTCAGGCAGTTGGACACTAGTTTTGTTTTCAAAATTTAAAAACAAATTGACTTGGTTTTCTTCCAACATCTAGATTTTGGGGCTTTGCAGATATGCAAATTTTCGCATCATTAGTAAGATATTGATGATTTTTCATATTTATTTAAACATTTAGGAAAATACTGTAATACACAAAGTTTTTGTTTTAATGTCAGTAATCAACTGGCAAAGTCTCATAATGATATCTATAGGTTTAAAAAATTCCCCATTAGCCAATCCCCATTCACCCCCATTCACTTAAACAGTGGTTCTGATTTGCTATGTCGGCCCACTGTAGCTTTCCAGCAGCTTGTTGACAAGGTTGTCCACCCAGGTTGTGATCATGGAAGGTCCTAGATGTCATTTTTGGTGAACAACCTTTTACAACGCTCCATGTCCATAAAATCACTTTGCCCCCTGGGTATTAAAATATGCCCTCACATTCCTGCTAGCAAAAGACGTGCGCTATCGACAACATTTGCAACGGTTTATTTTGATTTTGACACTTATTTTGTTTAATTATAAAAAATATGTTTTACTTAGGCTATTTGCATTTTCTTTGTTTTCAGTTCAATTAGGATATGTTTAAAGTCAAAAGTCATGGTTTCAAATGTTAAATAAGTGCATGTTGCAGTTCTTAAATCAATGAATAATTGTCTAATTGTGATTACACAATGTCAATCAAAATAATCATGATTATGATTTGTCAAAATCGAGCAGCCTAACCTTGCAATGTCCATGGTTTAGATCAATCGTACACTATTACATTATTAGAACTGCAGCTGCAGTCTGTTTAGGTCTGTAGACCGGTTACATTCCCATTCCCCCATTAACAGACTATTTGCTCCATATTTGCTTATCTAAAGTATAATGACACAGTATACATCCATACATGTGTGGTGACATGATGTATTTAATTTGTGCACTTTCATTTGTAAGTGTTGTATTAATTAAACAAAACTAGTTTGAGATTTATATCCCCTTGTCTATATTTAGAATGC
Organism: Hyperoplus lanceolatus; assembly: GCA_026929865.2. NCBI lineage: Eukaryota > Metazoa > Chordata > Actinopteri > Uranoscopiformes > Ammodytidae > Hyperoplus > Hyperoplus lanceolatus. Next base: position 20,130,113 of record CM049408.1, on the reverse strand, counting down.
CCTACACTGAAGAGACCCCCGACCCCTCCCGCTGTTAAAAAGTAACTAGTAACTTGTACTTTAAGTACATTTTAAATCAGCTACTTTTTCACTTTTACTTCAGTAGATTTTTAGACCAGTACTTTTACTTTTACTTAAGTAAAATTTCATCCAAGTAATCATACTTTTACTTGAGTAGAATATTTTTGTACTCTTTCCACCTCTGTCCGTGTGTTGAAAGTGTGAGGACTCTTTTCGGCTCCGTGAGAGTGGTTTTGACACTGCATCAACTAATGCCAGTCAGTCCTACACACCTGATTGCAATGAGTTGATGAAGCAGCGTCACCTAACTACTCTCTCTCACGGAGCTGAAAGATTACGTGTCCTCACAGAAAGCGAATGAACGAGAGACGGCAGTTAGTATGGATCATGATGAGGTAATGTGTTTGTGTTGTTGATGTAAATAATGACTATTTCAGATAGTGGTTATCTGATGATGGTAAAGCAAAGAAAACTTTGTGTTAGTACCAACCGCTCATTCATTTAGGAGTAAACACTGCAGTCTAGTTTAGCTCTCGTGAAATTGTATACATGTTGCTTGGCAACGCCCTCGTCCCGCCCGTAGCCTATCACTCTCCCTTTTAGCTTTTCTTCATTGCATTCTCTTTTTTTTCTTTGATGGTTCAGCCCCGATATCAGTCATTATGACGACAAATAACTGTCTCAAACAAGGCTCCCGCTCCCCTTCCCTCACCTGGAGGGATAGGCTTCTCAAATCGCGTTGCAGCGCCACACTGAAATCTGCGACCAATACGGATATGTGACCATAGAGCCTGCACGAGCGAACCGAAAATCGGACTGGGTGTGCGACCAGACTAAAAGCAGTAATAAAAACTATATAAAAACGTCTTTCTTTGCACTGATGGTCTCGTTTGCTGTTAAAGGTAATTTATGATTATCAGAGGAAACAGGAGGCTGTTTAAAAGATATTTAAATGTTACTCATAGCCGCTTTAAAAGCAAATAAAAGAAGCAAATAAAATAGAAATTGCAGGTTAAAATGGAAACAAAGAAGTCTTCAGACTCGATTTAAAAGAACTGAGAGTTGCAGCAGACGTCAAGTTTTCTGGGAGTTTGTTCCAGATTTTTGGTGCATAATAACTAAAAGCTGCTTCTCCTTGTTTAGTCCTAACTCTAGGGACTGTAAGTAGACCTGTCCCAGACGACCTAAGGGCTCTGGACGGTTCATAACGTATCAGCATATCAGTAATGTATTTTGGCCCTAAACCATTTAGTGCTTTATAAACCAACATTAGTATTTTGAAATCAATTCTTTGAGTGACAGGAAGCCAGTGTAAAGACCTCAGAACTGGGGTAATGTGATCCACTTTTTTGGTCCTAGTGAGGACTCGAGCAGCAGCGTTCTGAATTAGCTGAAGCTGTCTGATAGATTTTTTTGGAAGGCCAACAAGGACATTGTTACAGTAGTCAAGTCTACTAAAGATAAATGCATGGATAAGTTTTTCTAAATCTTGCTGAGACATAAGCCCTTTAATTCTTGATATGTTTTTTAGGTGGTAGTAGGCTGATTTATTAATTGATTTAATGTGTTTCTTGAAATTCAAGTCGGAGTCTACGACAACACCAAGATTTCTGGCTTGGGGTGTGGTTTCTAACATAATGGATGTAAGCTGTGTGCTGACTTTTAATTGTTCATCTTTGGCACCAAAGACAATTACTTCAGTTTTGTCTGTTTAATTGAAGGAAATTTTGGCACATCCAATCATTGATTTGTTCAATGCACTTACTCATTGCCTGTATCGGACTGTAGTCTCCTGGTGATATGGTTATGTAAATTTGTGTGTTGTCTGCATAATTATGGTAGCATAATTTGTTCTTATTCACAATCTGAGCTAGTGAGAGCATGTAGATGTAGACATGTAGATTTTTCAATGATTTTACTTAAAAATGGTAGGTTAGATATGGGCCTATAATTTTTCATGAGTGATGTATCTAGATTGTTCTTTTTTAGGATTGGCTTGATGACTGCTGTTTTCAGGGCCAGTGGGAATACACCTGTCTGAAGGGACATGATGACAATTTGTAGAACATCTGAGGCCATACAGCTAAAAACAGTTTTAAAGAAGTATGTGGGCAGAATGTCAAGGCAGCTGGATGAGGAGTTCAGGTGTTGCATAATGTCCTCCAGGTTTTTGTGGTTTATAAGATAAAATTCTGTTATTGCATTTGAATTGATTTTAAGAGGGAACACATGTTGAACTTGGTATTGATGCAGTGACAGCTTGTCTAATTTTGCAGCTTGTCTAATTTTGCTCAACACAAAGCACTCCAAAACAAGGCCAACTTATCTCAATTTCACTCACGAATTCTCAATGTAAAAAAAAAAGTCGGCATGCCAGTCAATAAGGACTTTTTCCAGTTTTTAAATCTCAAGTATAGGTTGCCTGAGACTACTATTGAATTTATTTCTTTAAACAGCTTCCACAACTTCACTATGAGCATTTACACACACACACACACACACACACACACACACACACACACACACACACACACACACACACACACACACACACACACACACACACACAGCTCTGTTCCCCTTTGATGATTTTCTGAAATTAGCCCTCTTTAATCAAATGCAGCACAGTGTTCAGGTGTAGAAAACTCGCCTTTTTTCTACCATCTTCCGGAGGTTGTTGTTGTTGGAAAATAATTCTGTGGATTACACTGGCAAGCCACCCCTGTACCTTTCTAACTCTGTAATCCAAGGAGGAAGCATGACTCGTTTTTTTATCAGGAAGCTCAACAGATAAACAATAATAATACATTTCAGTTGATGAAACAGACCACGATGAATAGAGAGCTTACCCCGTGCCGAGCGCCTCAGAGTCAGCGCCATTTGTTTTGGAGCTGTTTGTTTTTAACTGCCTGCTATTGTTACTGCTTTTAATCCAAGGGAAATAAACTTATTTGAATGCTCCATGGATTAAAGAAACTGCGATTTTCCACTTCAAACACAGGCAGCATGGCGGGTGATAAAACAACCGTCTGCAGCTAAGAACCAGAGTTTCATTGTCCTTTTTTCGTCCCGTGCCAAATGTTGTTTATTTAAACCGTACCCTTTATTTTTTGGTTTCCAAGTGCCTGGGTGTCTCTGTATAGATGTCTTTTTTTATTTCTTTTTTTGGAGGTATTGTTTACCTCCTAAATCAAAAGCTGGTTTGAATAATCCCAGAGCCCACCTGCTCAACACAAATTACTAAAAATAAGGCCAGGTAGGTGTTTGTGTGTGCAGGCATGTGTGCTTTTCCTAAAACTACCACACATAGCAATAATACTCAGTAATTCCTTCCCTAGGTCTAATTGCACAGCAAGAAAAAACAATGGGCCCTTTTGAAGTTCTGCGGCCACTGGATGCAGGCTTTATTTGCATCACATTGATCCCTTATCTCTACACTGCCAGTCTTCCATCTACCCATAATTCCAATTAGCACTCTCCCTTTCTTTGTTGTATTAAGGAAGTCTCGTCAGAAGGCCACGGCAAAGGCCAACTCTGCTCCGTGGGGGAAAGCAACGCCAAGACCCAAGTGAAAGATGGTTGTCAGGAACTGTGCATGTGTGTGACGGCATGAGGGAGATAGAGAGTAAAATAAAGGAAGAAGAGAGGTTTTTGAAGTTTTCAGTTAATAATTTTTCTTTTTCCAAGCGTAAAATCTGCCCATAGTAACATAAATTAAAAGAGATATCCATCTGTGGCGAAGTTTGGACCAACATGATATTTTAAAGTCATATTTTCAACAGAAATGTTTAGGGATAATGACAATTCAATGGGCAGCATACTCCAGTAAAACAACTTTTGTAGACTAATGCAACTAACAAGTATTTTAATCCATGTTTCAACATTCTTGCAGTCAAATCTGCCCCTCCATTCCCACCAACACCGCTGCCACCCTTCAGGGCTGGGGGCATTTTAATTGGCCCACTTCCGAACTGTAATTTTTTTTAATTGCTTGGAGACACTCTGCTCTCTTTAAAAAAAATCAATGCAGATGTAATAATATCTGTAATTGTCTGCCACGCTCCAGGGACGCCACAAAAGCCTTGGATCAATGGAGGAAAGCAGGGAAGCTGGTAGGGGTTAATATTTCCCTTTCTGTAGGTAATGACAGGGAGGCAACGCTTGGCTCCTCGCATAGAGGCACAACTTGTGCTGTTCCTATTGTCTCTACAGCACCTAATTGGGCCAAATGTAGTTAGTTCCCCCTAGCAGAGGCTGTCGAGGTGGTGATTAATGAAGCCTCTAGTCACGTAACCTGATAAAGAGAAAAAGAAAGCGATGGCAGAGAGAAAAAAAATATCAACCTGCTTTGTGTTTTTCATTCTTTTTCCTTTCTTGCGCTTTTCCACTGCCAGTTTCAATATCTCCAGAACTTCTTTCTAGTAAAACAGGTGACATATTTTAAGTTTGCTAAGGTTTATTTCTCTTCAGCAAGAGGAAAGGAGGCAGGTCCATTACTACATAGTAAGAGTAATTAAAAAAAAATAGAAATTGGGAGAGGGAGGGGAGGTGCTCAGCTTGAATCCCAGGTCTTGTTTCTTGAAGTGTAATATCACACATTCTTACTAGAAATTGGCTGGAGCCTTCCGGCCGAGGACGACAGTGTTTGGATTATGCAGCGGCCTTTTCTTGTACAGTCTCCAGAGATGTGTGTCAGGAATCCAGGATCAGGAGGTCACAGGTATTAGCCTCCCAGGATCGTCATGGCCTTTGACTAATTACCTCATTAAGCTGCACTCCAATACTTTCCATGGTCTCTGTGGTGCAGACCTTGTTGCCATGTGAAAAGAGGACAGATTGGACACAGAAGTCATCTACAGTGACCTGGGTAAACTGACCGCAGCTTGTGGGTGGGTATAATAGGAGGGAGAAATCAATCCCCTGTACATATATTATATGCAATTATATCCTGAAGGACTTTGCCTAACATGTTTATGGAAGCATTAGGCAAAGTCTTCCTTTATCAACCCCCCTCCTCCTGGGCCATTAAGACAATTTTCACATGTCGGTGCTGTTGGGAAAGTATTGGAAAAAGAGCACAGGGGAGGAGTTACATGTCCACTGTTTGATTGCATTCAGGACAAATTGTTTTTTATTGGTTTTATAAGGTTGGTGTCACGTTGTGGTTTGCTGGCATCGTTATACGAAGGTCTAATGCAACATGGCAACAAGGCCTATATGGCGAAACCTTTATTTAACTTTTTCTAGCAATACCTTGAATTTAAAGATGTAATAAATTGGTTTCACACATCATATTTCCAATTTACAAATAGATGAATGCCGTACAACCTTTATATGCCTTCTATCACCAATTAATTCAGGTACGAATACATTTAATATGAATTACTATCATTTCTTATAGGGGAGAACGGGGGAATCTGAGGCATCGGGTAATGTGAGCCACCCCCTGTATCTAGGCAACGGAAAACATTTGTGGTCATGTGAGATATATGTTTTCAAGCCCCTCTCATTTCCCCTTGGCCCTGAAAGAGAGGACCTCATGGTGCTGTGGTAAGCATGTTTTTTTCACCAAAATAGGTATTTTGCATGTAAAAGTAAATTTTCTTACTGACAACTTAATCAACTGTTGTGCCAAAGCAAATGTATTCATGTAGGAAAACTTCTATCATACGTGTTGATGAACTACCAACATATAAAACCACATGATGTTATTAGCTAAAGATTAGCCTGAAATGCTAAGAGAGGTAGTTTGTTCTCAAATTGTGGTGGTGGGGGAAAGTGAACCAAATTCTGACCATGAGGCACAAGTTAAGTTTAGTCTTAAACATATTTTAATGTAATATTACATGACATATGTTTTATTTTAATGTCATACACATTGTAGAAAAGCCATCATGCCAAGGAAATACACCAGGAAGACGACCTGGGACAACCACACGGAAAGAGCACCTTCTCATCTTTCCCTGTAACCTTCAGGGCTGGAATGTAGAGTAGGCCTAGTTGTAGAGTATGACAGGCTGATGTTATAATCCAGTTGGGTCTTCTCCTGTGTTCTGAGTCCCAGGCTGTTCTCGCTGGTTCTGATTTTCCTATGCTTTGACCCCCAGACACTATCTGGCTCTAAGGGTCCTGTGTTCTGACCCCCAGACTGTGTTCTAATCTAACTGGTTCTATCTTTCATTTGAATCTTATTAAAACCTTTAGAATTATAATATGGTGTATTAGATTTTGTTCAGAGTTACTTTCAAGTGTTTAGAACATTTGCTTTGCTTAATTGACCAAACCCCATCATTCTTTTACTAGTACGACATTAGTTCTGGAATGTGTGGCTAGCTTTAAGGATTCTTACTGTTTCAATATGTGTTGTTATGGTAGTTTCAGAGTGGAAAAAGTAAGTGGATCAGTTTACCCCACAGCTGGGGTAAAGTGAGCCACATGACAACTTCTTTTAAAACAATCATATTTTCACTGCCCTTTGTCTTGAAAGAATTCTGCTAATGCCCATTTCTAGGAAACATCCTGAATTAATGGGAAATGTGTAAATTTGAGTGATAAATCATTTTAGCTCGCTTAGATGGGAGCAAATGTAAAAAGTGGCTCAGATTACCCCGTTCTCCTCTACATGATTTTTTATTTTTTTTCCAGTTCCTGTCAAAAAGAGGAATGATATCCTAATTTTCAACATTTCATTTCAGTACTTTGTTGTGTGATTATCAGCAGCTGAAATGTTGTCTCGTTGGATTTCATTAATGTTTTTATGTTCATTTTGTCTGGAATTACATAGGTACCCTAATTCCCTGATGGAAAAAATGCCCAATTACTATAAAAAGTATGACTGATAACTGTGGAACAATGCAATGTCAATAGCCTTCTGATTAATCCCTCAGTAACTCCCTAAGTGATAAGCAATTAAATCTGTTCCTAATTACTAAGAGGCCCATGTTGCCACTGTCATGATGAGATTTCGAAACCTCCTTAACCAGCCAAGGCTTATACATTTCTAAAAGCATAATTTTTTTCACTCTCTCATTTTGGAAGGTATTCAAGTCCAATTACTCACAAGAGGGCATGTGAGCTTAAAGTAAGAGGTGCTTGACAATAAAGTTTATCCCAAACAGCCAGCACTATGAATACAGGTACTATTTGAGAGGAACACAGCAGTTGTAGGCCTACTAATGGGAAGGCATGTGTGTGTGTGTGTGTGTGTGTGTGTGTGTGTGTGTGTGTGTGTGTGTGTGTGTGTGTGTGTGTGTGTGTGTGTGTGTGTGTGTGTGTGTGTGTGTGTGTGTGTGTGTGTGTGCGCGAGTCTGAGTGTTGTGTGCACGTGTCCCCATTGGTCTCTATTAGTATTTTTGATTATTATAAGGCTTTTTTGTCATAGGTTTTCAGAGCCAATAGAGCAGGTTTGTTTGTCGTCATCCATGAAATAGCCTTCTTGGGCCTACATGCCATAGATTCTTCAAACAGCCAGACTTTTTTCCCACCTGCCTCTTTCTTTGGAGAGGAGGTCTCAAATACACACAGCATCACACAGTTTTTTACCTCTGGGCTTCCTCGCTGTCACCCAACACCACCCTTAAGACCACTATTCTCCTTCTTATCCCAGACCTGAATTCTTCATTTGGTCACACTGCTTGCTTCTGAATAGTCACCTCTGAGGAGATTAACCCTTTCATTAAAAATGCCTGACCAGGGTCAATCTACTGCTTGGCTCTGCAGTCCCTGTGCCTTGCTTTGATCTATCAGCTATGGAGAAATTATTAGCAAACTTTAAGCTGGGCCATGTGATTTGTTTTTTTAAATTTGTAGAAATTATTCATAATCCTATTATGTAGCCAAGGGGCAAACCTGCATAAAATATATGAGGCCTTTGTTATCATGGGGAAGGCAGGAGGAAGAAATGTTGAATGTGGGCGCACTAGAGTTATGGGAAAGCAGAAGGGTTAGGGATCTGTCCTAATCCTCTGCACCAGGCCCTGTGCTTTTGATAAATAACTGCCTCTGTAACCTACGATTCCACTCTCTTAAAATGAAATAACTTGTGTCCATATTTACACATATCCCAACTGCATCCCAATCCTAAGTAAACCTCTATTGTCGCACACAAAGAATAATTGTGACGTTACAAACCTCAGTCTCAACCGCATGCATTATCAGGAGGGTAATGTGTTGCATATAAACCAAGGGAAGAGGAGAAATCCCAATTTTTACACCTCCCATCTCCCTTTCATGGGCCAATACTTTGCAGAACAAAAGTCAATGTCTCAGCCCAAATCTAGTCTGACAACGCGTAGCAGCCCGTGCTATTTTAGGCTCTTTGTGGTGCCAATCTCCTATCTCTCCCGTGACATTTTTTCAAAGAAAGAGTAGATTTCCTAGAGACTCTGCCCTTTGCAACTTCCACAGTGCATTCTTGCACATAGAGTAAGGGCCCTCCTCCTCACTCTAATGCCGTCGCTCTCTGCAGTGACCTGAGAAAGGGAAAATTAAGACAGCGTATCAGGCTAAAAGCCCTATCTTTAGATGGTCGAGTGAAAAGACGTGAAACAGATGCTTAATTCCCAGTTACACATTTGGAATAAAAGGTTGCAGAACCTGGGAAAATGTTGTCCAGGAAATACTCTGTAAACGAATGCTAAAACGAATGCTAAAACATAGGCCTACACAAATCATTGTATAGATTTGATAAGAATATTTGGCAATTTGCCCAAATAAAACATCTAACTTCACAATTTCCAACTGGTTACATGTTCAATTTATAATTGCTTCTCAAGTTATACACAAACCACACTCTTTCATTATCCTGCATTCCCTTCAGCAATAATTCACTGCTTATACAAAATTTTCCTTATCAATTTTAATGTCCTTATTTTAGATGGACTGGCTTACTGGCAAGCCACCGACTTCACATTCATTTGCTACAGTGTCTGAGAGTACAAGTCTTATCTGGGCCTGCTTTTATTCAGGGTGAAAAGCTGAGTCGTTCTAAATAACACAGGTCTAATTGGCTGTGTTTTGCAGTTAATTTCCATAAAGAGCCTAGGAGACTGTCACCTCAGTTTGGGAGGACAAGGTGCTGGAACTGGAGTCATGTTACTCAGCCAGCCGTTAATCAGGAAATACACTTTCGCCTGCTTTCGCAAAGGGCAGAGGTCAAGGAGGAGGGGCTGACACCATATCTGCATCAGAAAGCTATAATTGTAGGAGTGTAAATTGCTGTAGAAAAAAATGCCCTGTTTCTGAAAATTCAGTGAAAACTCATGGTGAGCCTCTGTCCAGAAGGATATAATGAAGGGCCAAGTGTCTCTCTGTAAGCAGAAAAGTAAGACTTGAATAACTTATGTGGCATGGTTTCGCCATAAATAAACAGATTGTAAAAAGGAAATGTAACAATATATTCCATTAATTATTTTCTTCCCTTCATTCAAATAATTGACACAATCTTTACAAAAAAAGCCTGACCAAAAATGTCTAATTTCATATTGCAACATTTAGATGCAGAAAACACGGCCGTTTTCTAGAAAGGAATCACAGTCTACTGCTCCAAGAATTTCCAAGTGTTGGTTTATGGTTTATGGTTTATGCTGTACAGTACCCTTGTTTGGGACCGGACTCTCTTTCCTAATGTGGCATGCTTGATCCCACAGCTGTGATTTTCCGGTTGCCACTTAGCATCCAGTGGCTCCGGGGCCATGAATAGAAGTGGTCTCAACTGAGTCAGGCCCCCTCATTTTATAGCTGTCTGCCTGTGGTCAACAGGCCTCTATAGATCACAACAGCACCACAAAGCAGAGAAAGTCTGAATTCCAGATTTGCCACATATCAAAGTATGGAGATACATACTCAAACATCTTGTGAAATAAACTGATTTCCTGTACTCTGTGGTGTTCATTTAACTTGTCAGCATACCATGAAGTCTATCAAAGAGTGGCAAAAATTGAGTTCAAGAAACAATAACTAATCTGCTTTAAACGCAAAATCTTGAGGTCAACACCTGATCTTACAGATGTAATCAATATAATCCACTTTTAGAATGTAAGGAGACAGGTGAACCGCATTAAACATACCCGTGTCCTAGAGGTCCACGTCACAACTTTATAGCACCACTTACAACATGCATGAAAAGCCACAATCAGAGCCGGCCCAAGCCTTCAGGGGGCCCTAAGCGAAATATGATTAGGGGGGCCCCTCTCCAATGTTAGCGCTGCTGAAACTATAGATCTTTGTTAAATATCATTCACACACCCAGTGTTTTCCGCTAGTGCCTCCACTGTGCAGCTGTGCATAAATATTAGACAGCCGAGATTCAGACCCTCTTAGGGTGGTCCGGGGGTATGCCCCCCCGGGAGATTTTTTTAACCTTTTTAAAGTGAAATGCATGAATCTGGTGCACTTTGAGAGGAAAATTAAGAGGCTAAATCTGAGAAATATTGTGTGAACAAATAATTTGGAGACACTGGGTCAGATGAATTAGAAGCTATTGAAGAAGGACACATGGATTTTCCATAAAAATATTAATATAAAATAAAATATTATGGGTTGGGCTTGGAGCTCTTTTTCTTTTACGGGACATATTTCTCTGTAATATAGTGAATGCATTTAAATGCAGTGTGAGGAACGAAGCAGAAGAACTCTGTTATCCAGCTACTGTATCTTTTTTTCCACAGACAAGGCTGACATAGGCTATAGACTATACACAGTGCATGGGCAACTGAGGGCAGCCCCATTTCCAATTGTTTTTAAATAAACTCAATACACACTGTGCATGGATGTGAACGTGACATGATCAGATAATTTCGGATTTCCTCCGAGATGAACTAATTAAATTTTTAGGCTATTAATTATCTAGACCAAAACATGTTATTCCTTTTTTTGTATGATAACTCACATTTGCATAGTATGATGTTAATATCAAACACACAAACTAAAAAGGGGGCTTAGGGCCCCCAGGCAGTCGGGGGCCCTAAGCGGCCGCTTAGTTCGCTTATGCCTCAGGCCGGCTCTGGCCACAATATTGGAGAGCAGTCTCCTTCACCAAAAAGGGCGCACAGCCTTGCAAAACTGGCTTTATTTGTTCAGTTTAAAGCTACCATATTGGGTCCATGTTACACACTAACCCCCAGTGGTATACTTAAGTGGCTCACAAAGAGATTCAGAGGATGGTGCTGCCAAGTGCGGCTTTATGGGGACAATTTAACATAATGGTCAAATAAATACTGTTGTAAAAAAACACCTGTGAACAGTGGTGGCAGGTTGAGGCCCATTACTATATTTTGTGTGTGACAGTTCAGCGGCGTACAACCGATTTCATTCCTTTTCGCTAAAAGCTGAGGGTAACATTCTGGTTTTATGTGCCAGATAGGAAATGCAGTTCAAGTACAGCTCAGTGAACCTTGAAAGGATGCAACAAGACATAGAATGATCTGGCAAAATAATGTAAAATGCTACTAATTTCCTCATTGTACTCGCTAATCATTATCTTACACATTACACTCTGGATGAATATCTATTCAAACTTGATGATTTCTCAGAAAAGTCTCAGTTTCAGAATCAGCTAAGTGAATTTGATGAAAATGAATTTGACAAACGGAAAATACATACACTTAAAGCACATATTGCTAATTAATGCTGCTCCGTTACTCTATGTTGGTTACAAAGTACAAGCCAAACCCTACTCACAGAAGTCACGGCTATTGAAAAAATACCAAAGTCCTCATGTTAATTACAAGGGGATGGTATGTTTTAGTAGGAAGATAGTAATTATGGCATCATAAATTTGACAGTAAAATATGAGGAAGCCAACATCACTGGATCAAGCTGCTCCAATTCTCTCTGTTGGTTCAGAAGTTTAAGCCAAACCCTATTCAGCGATGTCACGGCTATCACAAACATACCAAAGTATTTGTGTGAATTACAAGGTGAATGGGATGTACTAGTGGGAAGATGGTATTTATGACTGTCAAAAGAACTTGAACTTGGCACTGCGCCATGTTACTCACTGTGTATTTACCATTCAAATACTTTAAGGAAGGAAATGTCAACCAATTAAAATCAAACATGGGGCACCTTTAGCTCAGTTGGTAAGGCGTCCTCTCCATGGGCCTCGGCCAGCAACAGACCCGGGTTCGATTCCAGCCCGCGGTCGTTCTCTGCATGTCACTCCCCTCTCTGCCCCATTTCAACTCTGTCTCTACACTATGAATAAAGCATAAAAATGCCCAAAAAATATCTTGAAAAAGAAAAATCAAACATGTCATAAGAAATCTATATTCTTCAAAAATATGTCAGTATGATTGTGATACGTCATTCAAAAGGGTGAATACATTGGGTTATTTAATGATGTATTCCATTTGTCGTCAGCAAATATGACCCTGATTAAAAACTAAACAACACTCAGACTAGGTCAGTTCTGGTTAGGAGACATAAACAGTGGTCAGTGGCACAGGCTGTGATTACTCTTTTTCTGTCAGATTTCTTGGCACTCAGCTTAGTCTCAGGAGGGTCCCAGTGGTGACTGCTATCTACATGCTGTTAAAGTAGGCCTAAATTATCTACAAAAAAAGCTGAAATCAATACCACAAAATCAAAATGACAATAATGGCTGTGCCACAGTGCCAATAAGCCATAAATGAATTTGATGTTTTACTGTTCAATGGAGGACTCTAGAGTTGGTGACCATTTTTGAATTTGCAGTCATTTTAAACAAAAATGCCCCCAAAAAATCATCTCTCGTTCCAGCTTATGAAATGTGAATATTTGCTGATTTCTTAATGTTCTGTGATGGTGAGTTTACTTTTATATTTGGGTTTTCGACTGTTAGTAGCACAAAACAAGATATGTAATGATGACATTTGACAAATCATCAATTTAGTCATGGAGGAAATAATTGGCAGATTAAATCGAAAAATTTAAATAACCATTAGTTGCCTTCTTAGAGGGACCTTCTTGATACATTTAAAAGCTTAAGAAAAAAATAATAACGTCAAAGAAAAAGTTGTCCTTACTTATTATGTATTACTCATGTATAAAGCATTTCTCTTTTATAATTATTAGCAATTAATAAAGCCATTAGTTCTATCTTTAAAACATTATGCCTTATAAGAAACTTAAACAGCAATACAGACTGTGTCTTTCAGCTTTAAAAAGATATATCTTTAACTATGACATAGTAACATGACCTTAGAAATTAGTAAGAGAAGAAGTAACCAAGCCCTGATATTATCTCCTCGTCTCTATCTCTCCCACTCCTTCTGCTTGTCATACTTCTCCCACAATGCATCAGAGGATGACCCCTGCTTCACCTGTATGGCGCAGGGTGTGAGATGGGCGTCCCAGTCAGACCTGTCCTGCTGAATGCCTTATGACAGGTTGTTTGTGAAACTCTTGTGTTGTGTTTGTTCCCTCTCCCCTCCCCTGGCCTTGCTGAAAGTGTCCCCATTGTGAATGCCTGAAGGGCCATGCTTTGTTTTGCCCGCCTCATTGGAGCCAATGATAGTCCAGAAAGAGCTTGCATACATTCTGTTGACTTACCTGCCCATTATTCAACTATTTCTACCTATTAATCAACTTTTATGGAAGGTTTTGTGTGGTTTACTTTGGATAACTGTTGATCACTTTGTTTAACTGGTGCTGCTAATCAACACCCATATTAACATTATAGTGAGTTGGTTGTAATATATTTAATACATGTTAATCTTATTTGGCTGGTGGTGTCTATCCAATTGGCACACACACACAATATATATTAAGTTTTGGTTCATTATTCCCCATCACCAGACATCCAACATGTATATATATATTTTTTTTTTAAGATTATTTTTTGATCATTTTTGCTTTTATGAAATAGGTTTTGGAGAGACAGAGTTGAAGTGGGGAAGAGAGGGGAAGACATGCAGAGAACTGACCCGGGCAGGATTCGAACCCGGGTCTGCTGTGGAGCCTGGGTATGGGGCGCCACGAGCGCCCCCCTTATGGTTTCTTTTTAACACACCCGCAATAAATGATTTGGGGGGAAAAATACATTGAATAAAAGTATAACACAGTTAAATCCAGGCTCTACATTCAGTCAACTACAACACCCTCCCCCCCCCCCCCCCCCAGCCCTCCATCTCCTGTTCCTAACATCAGTGGGGAGTGTGGCTAATTTACGAGCATGGGCAATGCCAACATATTCTCTGAGGAGGGCCCGTTTTAACACCTCCAAATGCTGTAATGCATCCCAGCTGACCTTAATTATAAAAGCATGTGCCTCCCCAGTGCTTGCCCCCATGTAACCCCCCCCCCCCCCACCTCCTATATACAATCCACAAGGCTGAGGGTGTGAGCCAGTCTTCTTTCCTGCAGAAAACAACAGAGCAGCAGCCACCATAGCAGCTCAATGTTAATAGTTGCATCCTGAGAGGAAATCAATAAAGCTATAAAGGGTGATATCACAGTGTGTGTCTGGGCCTCCACGCACACATTCTCCCCCCTCTCTTCTCTCTCTCCCTCCCTCCCTCCCTCCCTCCCTCAGTGGGACCCATTTATGAGGGGGTCTGGTGGTTGGTGGCAGCAACAACTGAAAGGTCAGTTGTATGAGGTTTTGATCCAGGGATGAGACACCCTCCTTGGGAGTTTGGGGTAAACGGTGGAGTGGGACCCCTGACTCATCTGGAGAAGTGGATCTTTTAGAGGGCTTATGGCTGCTGTGTGTTGTCAAGGTAGCAGAGCATTAGTGCCTGTAAAGGCCCACCGATGCCGCCTGGTTACGATCAGAGGAGAATCCCAGGAGGTAAAATAGGGCCTTACTAAACTGCTGATGAAACCGTGGGAGATATTAAAAGACAGACTCTCCCTCTCCTTCTGTCTGTATTGCAGATTGTTGCCCATAATATTGATATACGCACAGCACGGGGCTCCAGCATCATTGGGCTGATAAACTGCTCACACAATAGATAATCTTTTATGTACCTCCCGTGCACAGCACAAATATTATGACTATTAGTACATTAATTAACTCACTGGCCTGGGGGTCTTCTGCCCAGCCAAGGTTAAGAGCTTCTTTAATTAAAGATCAATACAGTTTTGCAGTATATTTCTACATCACCAAAGGAGACGTGGAGCTATTTTCTGTCTACAGGTCAGAATGATTAGAAGTTCAAAAAATATGTATGTATGAAGAAAGTAGGGCTGAAACAATTCCTCAAGTTGCTCAATTACTAAAGATCTTCGATGCAAATTCTTGTTTGCATCCAAGCCTCGTTTTATTTTAACTTAAGTCAATCATTACTACTGTCAGACAGTGCAACAATGTCCAGCCATTTCAGAGTCTTTGCTGACATTTGCCACTTACTAATACACCTGTGCAGTGCACACTGAGCAAAGGAGGTGAGCAGTGATGTTGATGGTTGAGATCAAAGCCCAGACCATTCTCTGTACTGCCATCCTGATGTGTGCACCTGAGGATTTAGTCCTTATTTGTAGAAGTAAAGATGGCAGGGACCAATGAACACACCTTCACGCTTAAGACTCCAAAGTTCCCCTCAGATCACTGTAATCCGTCTGGACTATGTTCGACAGGGAAGGGATCCTCCTGCTGGTCTGCACCTGTGTGTGTTCTGGAGTAGAGTACACAAAGGCTGGCTAAAGCCATAGCTTTAAACCGGAGACCCAAACCAAGCACAAACCTGCATTCACCCATTAGACTCTTTGGAACATGGACCTTTTAGATGCAACCCTCACATTGTATCTACACCATGTTATATCTGCAGTTTATTAATTTACTGATATTCTTGAATCTGCACGTTCAATTAGTTTAGTGTTAAAAAAATTATATACACTGTCTATACAGTATTTATAATTATTTGTATTTTTTGTAACTTCACCATTTAACCTCAATGTACAACACAAAATAATTGTTTGTGCAAAACTTGACAGATTGTATTTTTACTTTAAATTTACAAACAAAAATTAAGGTCCTCATACTATATAATGGATAACCCATTGGCCAATTTGCAAAAATTACTCTGTAGCTGTCCATCCAGACGTGTGGTGTAATATGGGCAGTACATGAAGGTTGTAACCGCAGGAGGACCCAATATGATTCTGATTTATTATACTGAGGTACCCAGGGGAAGCCAAACACACACACACACACACACACACTCTCTCTCTCTCTCTCTCTCTTTCTCTATCTCTCTCTCTCTTATCAATGCTCAGCCGGCTCTGGCTTAGCCTACCTGAGTTGCTCTGGGCCTGTTGACCAGTCCCTTTTCCAAACCCTATAGCTTCCTCTCCCTCCCACCACTGCCCACACCCCTTTTGCCACACAAGACTAAGACAGGTTAAACAGTTAAACACCAGCAAATCCACACTGCCCTGTGGGAAATTTGCTTCTAATCCCTAACTTATAGGCACAGAATCAAAGCCAAAAAGCCTGAGCAACAAATCTGATCCTCCCCCTAACAATCTTGGGCCTCTTGGGAGCACAGGGAGAAGCTCCACCGACAAGGCTGAGATGGATAAATACCTAAATGATGAGACAGTCTGGGGACAGGGGAGTAGTGTCTGGCTATGGCCGTTCACCTCCAATTTGGCATCCGCACAATGAAAGGCAATTGGGCGGCAGCCCCCACACAGCAGCCAGTCCTTATTATTATATGTTGAAGTGTGGCTTGGGCAATGATTAATGACAGTGTCAGGGAGAAAACAAAGCACAGCGCAAGTTATCTCCAATCCACCTGCTCCTGTGGCCCGATTGGAAGAGAATGGAAAAGAGTGCAAGCAGAGCATGGATTGATAATGGGGAAGAGAATGAAAAGGAGAAAGAAGAGATGAGGGGGAGAGGGTGGGATGGAGGGTATAGTGAAGGGGACTTACTGACCATAGCAGGGTTACAATACCTTCAAGAGACACAGCACAAGCAACCAGGACCATTGACCAATGCCTAAGACTGTACACCGTATGCTACAAATGCCATCTCATATTCAAGTTTAAAATAATTCCTCATAACCCCGCGGGAATATATTCTTTGTGTCTTTAAAACTAACCAAATGCAAACTTGCAGGTAGTTTTTCCATGCGAGGTGTGAACATGCATGCTTGTGGCTTGCCTCGGTGATTGATTTGACAGAAAGAGTGGACTTTCATGGCGTCTGTGTTTGTAACATCCAGGCACACTGTCCCCTGCTGTATTGGTGTTGACATTTATGAGACATGTCGGAGGGGGCCTGCTAGACCTCACTAATGAGAGAGCCAGGGCTGACGACGGGTAGCACAGCCTGACACTGCCATCCAGAGGCTGGTCTGGTTAATGTAGCTTTTGGTATGGCGTTCAATTACCATGTTTACACTTGTTCCACATCTGTGATTCGTTGACGCTACTAAATTGCACTGCTTACAGTTTATCAGAATATTAACTTCTGATGTCTCCTATACAAAAGGCAAGTTGCACACCAGTAATAGTATTGTGTCAGTGAGCTCTCAGGTATGTATGCATTTATAATTGTGAACTGCCTTAATCGCGATAGTGAGTTCATGCCTGCGTGTGTGCCAGCCTCACTGTCACACACAGTCATTCAATTCAGGTCACTGTGAAACAGTAACTGTAAAAGGACATTTGCTGGAGAAGAGAGCTGCCCTAGATAATGTTACGGTATGCTACAGAATTTTATTTATGCACGCATCTCAGCCCTGAGATGCAGGAGACAACCCTTACTCGCTCATTTATCCAAGTAAGAAAGGAAAACGGTGATTAGTAACCTACTCACATACAGACAACCCGCACTATGACCAATGGGATTAGGGCATCGTCTGAGATCTGTCCGTTTTCCACAAAGAATGGATAGAAGAAGACAGTCATCTTATCCACATGTTTTAAGCCCCAACAGATGACAATGTCTGATCTCCCCTGGCAGTTAAAAAATGCCAAAACTAAAATAATCTGTAACAACCCATTACCCTTTTAAACTATAAACGCAGAAAAAAGAACTCCAAATTAAAAATAAGGATTCTGATCTGCGCTGTCCTCAATAGCTGTAGAAAAGAAAATATGCATTAAAGCCTCATTTTGACCCATGTGTGGACAGAGACTCTCTCCTTCTCTCTTTCTCTCTTAAAACCAGGAAATGAAAGTGCACCACCCACGGTTTCCCTAATAAATGTCTCTGCACCTCCCCCTTCCTGGAGGTACAATATACACACTGGCCATCCAACGTCTGATTTCCCCCCTCAAGTGATACACAAATATCTGTTTTGTGTATCAGTTCACTTGTTTAAAGTATAGGTTTGGCCTCAAAACAAGACGTTAGGTTTATCTTATATTAGGTTCAGAGGTCCTACATACTTGTTATGGAACAATACAGTAGTTGTAGCTATACATGTTAATGTCTTTGTCAAACATAGATGTAAATCAGTAAGCCTCCAAAGGGCCCTCGGATTCACAATGAATTCCCAAAACAAAAGTCACATCATACATATTTTTGTGATTCAGCTTTAGGGTGCCAGCTATGGACATAGGCGAGATCTATATTATATACAAGACAGTGGGCTTTTATATCCTTTAACCATTAGGATCTGTCACAAAGTCTCGACCAGGTGTGGGCGCAAAAACAAGCTGGAAGTAAGCAGCCCTCACGAAAAAGCTAGACACTTCTAAACATCAAGAACACTGAGGTTTTTCTGTAAACAACCTGCCAATCATTTCCATTAAAAAAATGTTGTCTGTTTTTTGTGAACACTTGTTTTGAGACTTCTCCAACTGTATGCTTTATTTGACAGTTCCAATCATGTAACACTGCATCTTTTCGCTAATAGACGTGGCAAACGGTGGCTTCCTGTGTAGTTTTCCCTTAGCAGTGTAATCTGTAGAGGAAACAGTAGTGTTTTTTAATGAGAAGCCATGGTCTCCTCTTTTCATAACAGCTCCTGTCTGTCTGTAGCACGGTGCAGCACAGCACAGCATGCTCCACTGAAATGTGGTCTGTCTATGTGGGATAGCCGGGCCCCTTTGAAGTACTGAGCTTAGGCTGTTTCCTTTGTGTGTAACAACGCACAAAATCAAACCTTAAACCAAAAACACCCATAAGAATACCTGAAAGGGGAACAATATAAAGTGCCATATGTATATGATGCTTTACACATCTCGTCTTTGTTTCATCCCCTCCCCTCTTGCCATGATTATGCAGGTCTTCTGTGAAGAGCTGCACTGCGTCTGGAGAGCCCTCTTGAATGGAAACGGCAAGGTACAGAGAGGCACATTAAAATCCTCTAAAGCTCTCAAACGAACAACCTAGGGACAAAACATGAATTCCATGCGGTTTCCTCCCTTGTAGTGATGTGGCTCAGAAAAGCTCACATTTAGCACTGACTGCCATCTCAGACAGTGGGTCCAGTGGGATGTGTAGCTATGTGTTTATCAGAGGATGAACTTCCTCCTATAAGTGGCACGTTTTCCCCCCGTTCTCTCCCCCCCTCTCCTCATAGACTGTAGTAGAAGGTGAAACACCCAAGTTCATAGAGCACTAGGAGCCACCGTCTCCTGAATCACACACTGCTCTGCTCTTGTGGAGTGCTAAGTATACGCTGTGGCACACTTACAGTAGTGAGAGTGTGCGATGCCGGAATATACGGTTTATTATATGATCATGGCCTACATACTGTCTGTGTTTTAGGGAACTCAACTACAGAATATTGTATTGCTAACTTGGAAATTACCTTGACTATTTTCACCAGGGACATTACATAATTAATGATACAACTAGAAAGGGCCACTAACGTGAACATTACTGTTGGAATCACTCTTTGATCAAATACACTTTATCTTTCACACAATTAAATCAACTAATATTGTGTTGTTTTCCCTTTGGGAGTATATATATTTGAACTGATCCAAAGCCTTAACATTTACCGACCAACTAAATTGCTCCTGCCCCATTGTTGCCCTTAAGTCTCTTTTTAGCTTGATTGAATTCAACTCATCCACTCAAAATTCTCATATTTGTATCTGTACTCATGTGGTTTAAGTGGTTTTCATACATTTGTTAAGCATTTCCTCCCCCATAATGGAGGGTACTTTAAGTAATAAACATTGTACAATAACAGGTGGTGCAGGTATGTTTTGGTATACACTTCTGTAAAACCTTATTTTTAATTAAAAGCTGGTACTCAGTTATTATACAATCTATGTTATTGCTTCTCTACTCTTGTTTGATGATCCAATATGTAAAACATATCAAATGTATATCATCAAACACAATGTTTTAATCACAGGACAATTTAAGGTCTGAATGTACTGTAAAACAGTGCTCAATCATTACAACTGTGATCTTTAGAGCATACGATTTAACAACAGTGTAATTCAATCCAGCATTAAGGGCGCTCTCTAGTGGACATTTGGCATCACTGCCACGATGGTACTGTGTTCACCAATATGGTCAATAGTTAAGCAGAAAACAACTTCAGGTTACACAAAGTTCAAACCCTACAGAAGTTCCTTGAGCTCTTTGTTATTGAATACCATTTCCAGGACCAACTGTGGTCTTCACAGACCAATGAAGACAGGAGATTGGCAAAAATACCTTCAAGACACAACAGTCCACATTCTTTAGATTTACTACTCCAGATATGATAATAAAGATGTCCTTATCGATGTTTTTAAGGCCCAAACCCTGTTCCTAGTCCTTAAATCTATCTCTCATACAGAGTCTGTTCTGTCACTAGAATTATCATAAATGCCCATTAAATATGTATCTGACACATTGAATTAACATGTAGCTTGTTTAAGCCTTCTTCACAAGTTAGTATTCAACAGATCTGTTTGATTTGAATACTGAATGCCCTGTTTCAAAACTATAAAAGTGATCAACTTAAATTATTGATAGGAATCAAACTGTTAGACTGCAACTCCAGAAACTGCCGTTAAGCGATACGCTACAGATTAAACATGGTGAAACAGAGCAAAATTAACTGGAAAAAAGGTTCAAGTCTGACACCTAGTGGGAAACAAACAACACCCAATGGTTCTAAACAGCAGCAAAGACAACTGCAGCACTGAGAATAGTCTTCATTACGACAAAACAACAGCAGGGTGTGTTTGCATTTCTAGCATTTCATGGAGTTCCAGGTTACTGTAGCTGCTGGGTCAGAGGTTCAGTATATTTCAGAGGAACAAACACTATGGAGGGTTTACATTATTTCTGAAAATCCTCTCCTGTAAATCTACTAAATAGCTGCTATTTAAATGTTGCTGTTGTTCAAAATGACAAAGTACTGTTTTTAGAAAAAAATGTGTTCCATGTGCACTTCACTGTGCTGCCCAGTATTTGGGGTAAGTATTATGCAGGGGACAAATTCTTCCAAAGTGATGTAAAAAATGTATCAGCACAAAAGGTCAACAGAGCATAAACTTTGAAACAATGTGAGACGGAAAGGTTATACAAATCCTCAAATGTTGGGTTTATAATTATAATGAAAAAATATTAATGAACCTTACCTGCTTCATTTTAGAAGCTTAAACATTAAAGAAAAATATTTCCTCTGTAAATCGCGGATTTATAATCGTATATGTCAGCTTTTGAGTTTTGATGCCCCAAGGGTAAACAAAAAATAATAATTAGTCCTCTTAAGAATACAAATCTCTCTAGTAAGAAAATACTTGCCCATACAGAGATGCCAAACTATTTCCACCCAAGTTGCATATTTGCAAATTTACTGCAAAAGTTGGAAGATGTTGAATTGAATGCCTCATACAAGTGATAACATTATTATTTTGTATAAACTTAAATCATATTTGCTTTGTGTCAATCATAAGCAGTTTTGTATTGCTAAATGCAGTTGGTTTTTCATAATAAGTTGTGTGATAAAGTAAACAAAACTAAACCCGTGTCCAGTGGTTATTCCACCCAACCGCTTCAAACCTCTACTTTTGTATACATACTGTATTTAAAGACCGGCTCAAAACAAACACTTGGTCTTTATCTGTTGGTTCAATGCTCCTATATTGAAGGAGTATGCTAAAAAAGGAGAATGAGGCAGAAGTGTGAACATCTGAACAAATAATTAATTATTCGTCCAAATCTAAAGAAGCAAACAGTCATCTTTTACTTTACTCTTAAAACAACTAAAAGCTTTTCCATTTGTGGCATCTAAAGTCATTAAGGCAAAGAACGTTCAGTTCAACTACTAATGAAAGAAAGAAGTACTCTCAGTTACCTCTAGCTCACGTAAAAGATCGGAAAGGAAACCTGAGGATAAAAAACAGAATAATGTTGATGTGGGATGTATCAAACATCAAAAAGACTCCCAGATAACGGGCAACATTTAAAAGTCCTCTTCGCAATCCCTCCTTCAATAGTTCACATGGATACATTTTTCTCTCCATCTTTACTGAATGCTAATGACCGGTTACTCTGCATCTGGCATGTTTCTCTTAGCCCTCCTTAACGTCAAGGTTAACACAGGTTCAAAAGAAAGTCACTCATCAGGTTGACAAAGTATACTTGGAACAAACATACACGATATTACAGAGGAAGTTTGGATGTTCTCACCAAGCACTTGTTTGGCATAATTTTTCCTCTAGATGTTGATGCGATGGACAAATGCTTTGCCAATATGCCACACCCCGACAGTCAAGAGTTGATGGTGGAATCATAGTTCCTGTGTGTGCATGTGTGGTTTCACACATGTGAATATCTGTATGAAAACTGCTGTGTGTCTTTCTGAGGTGGTGTGTTAAATGACAGTGACATTCATCCCTTCATGGTGACAGGATGAACACATCACTATGATCAAAGAAGTGGTGACACGCCTTGAGGAGACGTGTGCTTGACGTGTTAGGGTGGGGGTTTGCTATCCATGAAACAATTCAAACTAAGTATTTTCCATCAATAAACATGTGTTTGTCTCTGATAAGGTCATCTATCTCACACACAATCGTATTTGTTCCCTGTATTGTTTCTGAAGATTTAAAGCTCTTGACATAATGCTGTATGCATTAGGGAGGTCTACACAATAACACAGCTAAAGAGTAAAATAAATATTTAAAGGTGCACTAGATAGGAATCCAAAAGTGGTTGTTCTTTGCGTTCCAAGTGGCCATTAAGTCACATGCAGGCAGCATTCTGAGACTCCCACTCACGGTCATGCTTGCGCTCCATGAGTGTGAGCGTGCATTGACCAAAACAGTGAAGTCACTGAACAAGGTCTATCAGCATAATGTTGACAGACGAGGTAAGTAAAGTTACACAGTTTTACCGTTTGTCAAACTTCATATTTATTGGAAATTGTATTTAAAAACCATTACATACTTATATGCTTGTTGGCTTGCACAATACAAGGTAGGGTTATGGATCTTGAACTAATCACTTATTGCATTATACATTCATGGGACGTTGGCTTGCTACTAGTCAGCTTTATCAACGACAATTCTAGCTTTCAGCGTGAGTATCAGCAGTGTACAACACGGCTGACCTAACGTTTAGTGAGTTAGTTTGACGCAATATATTATAGCGTTGGCACACACAGACGCACATTTCAATTACCACTCTCATTTAGTTGAGCTGTAGTCTTGTAGTCAACTTTTACTGTGTGGACATGGTAATGTTTTGACGTCCTGCTGTACACTCTATAACAGGGGTATTCAACTAAAATTCAAATAGGTCCAGTTAGAGAAAATGTCCTCAAGCAAAGGTCCGGAACATCATAATGTCTTAACTTGCGTTATGATTCAGTGTGATATATAGTGAAGTAGCCTTAGTAGTTGTATCAACTTCTGCATGTAATCAACAACTGTCTGTCAGATCAATATAGGAAGAACAATTCAAAAACATTTCGACAATATTTATTCTCACTTTTAAACAATTATACAGATATATAATACTGAAGATATAGGGGAGAACGGGGGAATCTGAGGCATCGGGTAATGTGAGCCACCCCCTGTATCTAGGCAATGGAAAACATTTGTGGTCATGTGAGATATACGTTTTCAAGCCCCTCTCATTTCCCCTTGGCCCTGAAAGAGAGGACCTCATGGTGTTGTGGTAAGCATGTTTTTTTCACCAAAATAGGTATTTTGCATGTAAAAGTAAATTTTCTTGCTGTCAACTTAATCAACTGTTGTGCCAAAGCAAATGTATTCACGTAGAAAAACTTATATCATACGTGTTGATGAACTACCAACATATGAAACCATGTGATGCTGATAACTGAAGATTAGCCTGAAATGCTAAGAGAGGTAGTTTTTTCTCAAATTGTGGTGGTGGGGGAAAGTGAGCCAAATGCTGTGGGGGAAAGTGAGCCACTGTCTCACTTTCCCCCACCATAAGGCACAAGTTAAGTTTAGTCTTAAACATATTTTAATTTAATATTACATGACATATGTTTTATTTTAATGTCATACACATTGTAGAAAAGCCATGATGCCAAGGAAATACACCAGGAAGACGACCTGGGGCAACCACACGGAAAGAACACCTTCTCATCTTTCCCTGTAACCTTCAGGGCTGGAATGTAGAGTAGGCCTAGTTGTAGAGTATGACAGGCTGATGTTATAATCCAGTTGGGTCTTCTCCTGTGTTCTGAGTCCCAGGCTGTTCTCGCTGGTTCTGATTTTCCTATGCTTTGACCCCCAGACACTAGCTGGCTCTAAGGGTCCTGTGTTCTGACTGTGTTCTAATCTAACTGGTTCTATCTTTCATTTGAATCTTATTAAAACCTTTTGAATTATAATATGTTGTATTTGATTTTGTATTTTGTTCAGAGTTACTTTGAAGTGTTTAGAACATTTGCTTTGCTTAATTGACCAAACCCCATCATTCTTTTATTAGTCCGACATTAGTTCTGGAATGTGTGGCTAGCTTACTGTTACAATATGTGTTGTTATGGTAGTTTCAGAGTGGAAAAAGTAAGTGGATCAGTTTACCCCACAGCTGGGGTAAACTGCTTACGGCTTACGGCTAAAAATATCACGAAAATCAGTGAAAAATTACCTTCAAAGCTAGACTTCGACTCTATTACCTTCCTATGCTTTGTCTTGCTAAAACCGAGGCTTTGTCAGACTGCTGTGGGGAATATAAACAGCGTGTTATGAGCAAAAGCTGGTTGCTTGTCCCAAAGCTAATAGCTATACACCAGGCAGTCAAAAATACCAATAAAAACAATTATTTTAGTTTCACCGTTTAAAAAAAAGCACAAGTAGCTTCCTATCTGTTGTGTTATTAAACATGAGGCATTAATAGAATGCTGTGGTTAAGATAAATTAGTGGAGTATGAGCAAAAGCATTCTGTGTTGGTGTATGTAACATTCAGGCTGTACTATGGGCATCTTGTCGCTTAGCGGGGACAGCAACATGGCTGTCGCTCGGAAAATTTTCGGGGCCGTGGACCAATAAGAAATGGGGGGGTGGGGTTATCATACGGTGGACGTTTCTGGTTACTAATGTGGGGGGAAGCATGGACATATAAAGAAAATATGGGGATGTGGCTGTGCCGACTGTGAGGTAATAGTCGGCGAGAATTCTGACTCGAGTATATTGGGGGGGAGGGGAAGGGGGTTTCAGAAAGGGGGAGAGTGAGAAAAGGAGAGATTGTTATTGTTATTTGTCGTGGACCCATGGATATGTTAGAACACATTTAAAAAGTGCATTTAGCATAATATGTGACCTTTAACAACTGGACTAAGGGACGGATGACCACTCACTTTCGCTAATGTTAGTGGGGCTGCTAGCCAAATATCTTGCTAAAAAAATTAACCTTTATTTATAAAATTATGCCATTACTAAGAATATGTAACACTTAAAATGTAGATAATTGAAACTACATACAAAATGTATTATTTATTTTTTATTTTCCTGTTGCTGTTGTGGGCAGTAGTGCTGCTGGCGATGGGTTATGATGCATGTCAATCTTATGTCTGTGGCATTCACACATAGGTCTACATCGGTCTACATCAGGGTAATAGCGAGTCCAAATGATTGTACCTTGACCGGTTTTCGCCAGTTTTACAAAAAGGGAAAAAACTCAGCTGTTGATCGCTCGTTAACTCGCTCGCCCGCTCGCTCGCCCGCTCGCTCACCGGCTCCGTGTGTCAGCGAGAGAGAAAGCGAGAGAGTAGCACCTTAACAAAAACTACAGCAATTACATATATATTTATAAAACAAGTCTGTCCTTTTTCCCTAATTGAAGATGCAGAACTAACATTTCAATTGAGGGTGCATTGCATGCTTATGCACCCCCGTAGAACCGGGCCTGCTCAACACCATTACAATTGAACAGTTTTAGCTTCTCTTTCTTTCCCTCTTTTATCCCACTCCCCCACTTTCTGTTGTTCAGTCAGTGACAGAACTGAGCTCTAGCTTGTCCTGCCAGGAGTTTAAATCTGGGCTGGAAGGATGTCAGGGCCATTCTCATGCACATGTGTAGGTGCTCATAGGTGAGCCTGGATCGATAAACTTTTAATTATGTTCATGAGACGGACTGGTTTTGTGTTTCCAGTTGGAAGAATGAACATGAATGAGTCTGTCCATTCTGGATTGAAGGCTCTATTTTCGCAGTCTACTTTTCTCTTCTTAGAGAGCACCATTTGTAGTTATTTTTCTGTCTCCGGCTCACTCTGTCTCTTTTCTGTCTCGCTGTATTTCTCACTCTTCTCTGCCTTCTCCCGCTGTGTAGCCTACTCACTCTCATCCCGCTGTCTTATCGGCCTTCTCCCGCTGTCTCTCACTCTCCTCCCGCTGTCTTTCTAACCCCTCTACCGCTGTATTTCTCACTCTTATCTGACTTATTTCGCTGTAATTCTCATAATTCTTGCACTTCTCTCTGTCATCTCCATGATCGCTCACTGTCTCTTCGTCTGTGAGCCAGCCTGAGCCAAGAATGCACAGATTCAATTGGCTGAGTAGCAGGAGGCAGGATGGCTTAACTCGAATGCAATTGGTCGGTGGATTTCCTGATTCGCTAAACCAGTACCGTAAAGTCTAGAAAAGCTGCGCCGGTCAAAATAGAAGCGCCCCGTCAAAATTTTAAATTTAAATCATTTATTGACTACAGGTCCGGGTCCGTATAGGACGGCGTCTGGGTCCGGACCCGGACCGCCGTCCGCCTGTTAGTGACCCCCGCTCTATAACATTAGTTGACAGTGGCATTTTACTGTCTGGTTTTTAATTCACATTTAGTGTTTCAGCCATATGGAGAGAGAACAAGGCAATGAGACAAGAAATAACCCAGTTTATGGGTAGTATTTAACCCAACAAGAAATAACCCAGTTTATGGGTAGTATTTAACCCAGCAAGAGTTAATCTAACCCAATAGGTTGGGTCAAATGAATAACCCAGTTTATGGGTAGTTGTAGCCCAGCATAGGTTTAATCTAACCCAATAGATTGGGTCAAATGAATAACCCAGTGTATGGGTAGTTATAGCCCAGAATTGGGTTAATTTAACCCAATAGGTTGGGTTAAATGAATAACCCAGTTTATGGGTAGTTATAGCCCAGCATAGGGTTACCGGTAATTTAACCCAATAGGTTGGGTCAAATGATTAACCCAGTGTAAGGGTAGTTATAACCCAGCATAGGGTTAATTTAACCCAATAGATTGGGTCAAATGAATAACCCAGTTTATGGGTTAAAAACTGTAACCCAGCCCTAGGGTCAATTCAACCCAGCACGTGTTCTGTCCAATAGTGACCCAGGAGTTGGGTTAATGTTGGGTTGTTTTTTAACCCAGCACTTTTTACTGTGTGTAAGTATGGACTGTTTTTGGATGTTGTTTATGAACACTGGGTGGCATATTTGTACAAGATGTTACATAAGTGAGCTCACCTGTACAGGTGGCAGTGATTGGGGCGTAGTAGTCTAGTGCAGCAAAGAAGATTATTGCTTCATACAGTGAAGGAGAGAGGGAAAACCGCTAGCCAGCATAAATCAGAACATTGGTCAAAGAAAAAAAAATTCAAGATAACTTCAGACATACAGTATGCCTGTTTGCACAATGCAGTCATATAGAGGTATCATATTGAAAATATTGCTATAACATTTCTATTTCTACATTCACCTCTAAAACTAAAAAATTACACATAATGTATTAGGCCAGATCATATGTGACTGAAAGGTCAGAAAGTTCTAATCGTTCAGCCAGCGTCTAGTGACACTAGTAGGACCAGAATGTTTACTAGGTATAGATGTGGTTGGGCCCTGGATTGCCATTCCTGTGGATTTTGCATTAATAGCTGAAATGCAAATAAAATAATATTCAGAATGCAAATAAATTACAATCATATTTATAAAAACAGCACTTTCTGTAATGTTGCTGACACATGACACTTTGTTGTTTACAAATGAACTGTGCACCACAGATCGTGTTTTTTCTTGTAGGAAGTCCTGGGGATCAGCGGTAGGTAGAGTGCAGCTCTACTAAGCGTTCATCAATCTGGGGTTGATTTCCTGAAACATCAGCTAACAAGGTCATTTTCAAACAACAAGCACCCCAATTTCCTAGTCATATTGGCACCATTGGTCGGGATGATTTAGCTGAAAATATCCACCCAATATAGTGTATTGCTATACCGTAGCAAAAATTATTTATTTTGCCTACTTTGTTTGTCTGCCTTAGCAAGAAAGCTAACTGCAAAAAACAATGTGAAAACCAGTATAAAAATTATTTACGAACATAACTATTTCACATGCTTTGTCGGTAGTGCTATCTTACCTGTCCAACAGGAAGAAAGCCACATCTGTGTCATATATATTTATATATAACTTTAACTTCAAAACAGAGTGAAGCTCCCCCAAGGCTTGAATGCATAGTAACAGTTTGTCTGCCTTAGCAAGAAAGCTAACCTGGCTAACCTGAGGTAACAGATGGCGAAAAGCACAATATAAAGTTATTGACAAACATAACCATTTCAAATGCTTTGTCTATAGTGCTATCTTACCTGTCCAACAGGAAGAAAGCCACATTCGTGTTAGCTTCAAAACAGAGTGAAGCTCCCCCAGGGCTCAAATGCACAGCCAATTTTTATTCTGCTTTACTTCCGACGTCGGTCCAATTCTCGTTTCGCCTGGCGGGTTTCAGCTGATAGTATTCTCTTTTTTGTCCTACGTGAAGTCTGACTTGGAGTGTGTCTTGATGAGGATGCCGTTATTTTGCTAGCAGTCTCCTTTTACATGTAAACGCAACGCTCTATTGCCAAAGTATGTTGACCTAGCGAGAGCCTAGCTGAAGAAGGAAACCAAGTCGGGAGCGCGCCCACACATCAATCACTATAGATCACTCGACCCGAGGCACCTCAAATGAGCTAACCACAGTGAGCAACGGCTATAATAGAAATATCTCATTTTATAGCGTATGTAACGGCCTGTTACACTTTTGTCACACAGAAATGTTGACTAACACACCTTTAATAACAATAATTACTGAATACCATGAATAAAACTTTTTTTGAGGTTGATCACAGCTGTTGACCATAAAAAAGGGTAGAGCCATTGGACAAGAACAGACAGAGAAAGCAAAGACTGCTGTTTGTGAAACATGAGACACAGCATGTGTCCTTAAAAGGGATAGGTTAGAGCAGTATTATTGAAGTGGGGTTGTAAGAGGTAGTTTTGCATAGTCAGTGTGTTACCTTATGGAGATGGCGATCAGCGTGGTCACTTTAAGGAGCTTGGGGGAGACGTTGCTTTAGTGGAAGTCAGTGTTGTAGGCCTATTGAAGAAGGTGCCAGCAGTTATTTCACTTTTCGCTTATTAAAACATGACTGCCCTAGTTTGCCATGACACAGACGTTTATTTGTACACTTTTTTTCAACCATAGCAGGGCTGTACAGTGCGACAGTTTTGATCGCATTTCCTACTGAAATTGATCACGTGCGATGATGAATACAATTCCACTCGCACGAGTGCGACAGCTTGCTAATGAGCAGATGCTGTCCGTCTGAGACACAGAGGAGTGCTGCACAACACTGCTTAGATTGCTCTACATTAACACTCTCCAAATTCTGGTAAATGTAGTCTTAGGCAAGTAAGTTATTGAGTCCACCCTCCACTTTGGCTGGTGAAAGATGTGTGCTCGGTACCTATGCTTGTGCGGCGATTAATACACTTCACCAACGGTAATAACCGGAAGGAGACGGCACACAGTTAAGTTAGCGTGTGTGCAAACAGAACATTTCCTGTGCGCCTTCACATTAAAAGCCTGTTACTAGTCAAACGTGAGTTGACTTTTATTTTGAAGCCGGTAAGAACAAGAAGTTAGCGCTTCACAGCCCTGCAGTGCGCTAGCTTGAAAATCAACTGCTTCAGCTGCAGAGAGCAGTGAACAGTAGTCTTTTTAAACAAAGTTTGAAATAACTGATAAGCCACTGAAGAACTACTCCCAACACATTCACAACAACCTATTTAACTTATTCCAAATTTTACCAATATGTATAGGCCTACTTATTTATTTAATAGGCTATGTTTAATGTTTTAAAGTTTTGTTTTAATTAACAGAAGGACATGTAACAAAAAAAATATTATTATGAATATAATAATGGTATATATACAGAAAATATATAGATATTAATTTTATGGGGAGAAATAATTCTGAATCAGCAAAAAATTTCAATTGGCAGGTTAGATTTTTTTGTCTAAATTGCAATCAGTGCACCCCTATTAATTTTTCTACAATTATTACTGCACACACTAGGATATGATATTAATTGAGAATGTCAAATGAGACCAAGATGACAGGCTAAAAGGTAATTAGAGCGAAATGCATGGGTTAAGGTTATGCAAGTTTTCGATCATACTTTGTGTGCTACTGAATTTATTTTTGTGCTACTGATTGTTTTTGCTTGCTAGCACAAGCGTACAGCCCTGCATAGCTTATTTATTTATTATTATTCTTCCGGACAATTACACATAATACATAATTTTCACATTGCATATTCATACATATTACTTTGTGTTATCGTCCGAAGGGTAGCAGGAGAAGCCAAAGGCTTATCGAGTCCCGCCCCCACTGCCATAAGATTCAGATACACAGATACACAGCTACTGCAGTTAGAACACATTTTTTTTTTTCTTTTTTTTTTCTTTTTTTAAGAAGATTCATTCTAATACACAAATAATTTTAGGTCTCTATTTTCCTCTCTCCCTGTGACAATGCAGATATGGCCTTGTCCATTTCTTCTCTAGTAGCCTAAACACCTCTGCAAAAGTATTCAAAACAGTCAGTGTGTCTGCTGACCTTGGCTACAGTCCCATAACATGCAGTGTATTTACAAATTCTTCAGTCAGAGAAAGTCATCCAATTTTAACTCGGGTGTTCTGAACACACAGCTGATAATTAACATGTATCTTTCATTTAAATTTCAATAGTCACGCATTCCATTAGGTTATCAATAGCAGAGCACATTGTATTTACAATTTCAAACCATATATTATGACACAAACCATTTAAATCCCTTTAATTCAAAGACCATGCCAACTTTAATTCAAATTGTCCATGCTTTAATGTCATTTGGGTCTGATAATCTAGGTTCCTCGTAAAGATTAGCTAATAACTTATAACCCTTAAGATCAAAGTCCATGCATTTGCCTTCCTTAATCCATGTTTCTGACACTGCAATGATGTTGAATGGGTTGGAGAATTTCTGTAAGTATTCCTTAATATGCAAAAAATTTGTGTAGAGACTTCTGCTATTAAAATGAATTATGGACAATTTCCCAATTGATTGAAAGCAACTGATGAATTGATCCTCTGTATGATACTGACAGTCTCTTTTCCCTCTATTGTAGAAATGATTATCAGGGTCAATAATGTCATTTTGGTCCGATGATGTAGGATCCTCGTAAAGATTAGCTGATAACTCCAGACTATCATGATAATTTATCCCATCAGTTGTGTTGCTCATTCAAGCTGCTTGGGTTGATCAGGTCCTCTTCCCTCCGGAATTGAACCAGATCCTCCTCCGTTCTGATTTGCACAACTTTGGTTTCTTCGGGTGTAGCTCCATTCATTTTGATGAAGATTCTTCCATCTCTTGTCCATGTTTGTTGGACCCGTCCACCTTTTTTTAACCCTCTCGCTTGGTAGGCCAGGTTAGCATTTCTCTTGGTTAAGTTTTCACTCATTCCAATTTGTTCACCTTTAAGCTTCTTGCCTTGACTTAGCAGATTTATCTTATGCTTTCTACTCACAAATTTCAGAATGACAGCACGCTTATTGGCGAATTTTCCCTTCGGGAGAAGAAAACAAGACTCCACGTTCTCCAGATCCAGACTAATGCCTTTGCTTCTCAGGAACTTTTCAACCTGGTTTTCCACCGACACATTCCTTGTATCTCCCTCATCATCCCCCTTCATGGCAGCTGCATACGACCAAGGTTTAATATCCATTCCTGTCATTATCACGTCTCTGTTTTTTGATTGTTGATCTTGGTCTTCAATTTTATCTCCAAGCTCTTTCAAGAGCTGATCTTTCCTCACATTCACAGCTTGAAGTTCCTTCAATTCGATCGACATTGGCTTCAGACCAGCAGTCAGTTTTTCTTCAATTTTTGCATCAAAACGCCCAATCCATTCTTCCATAATCCCAGCCAGCTCAGCTTTCAGCAGTGCTCGCTCCGTCTCCCTCTCACTTTTCAGCAGTGCTCGCTCCGTCTCCCTCTCACTTTTCATTTCTTTCATCAAGTCTGCCAACTGTTTTTTCATCTCTTCCGCATAATCTTTGTCTTCCTCCTTCCCCTTATCAGTGTTTTTCCCTTTTTTGGACATCTCCAAAGATTTTCAGAGATTTTTAAGGTTGTGAATCTGAATTCTCCGCTGCTCACGGTAATAGGTCTTACCCCACGGCAAGCCGGAAGCACGAAATGGTCAAAATGTCTTATCTATCTTATCTAAATGTCTTATCTATGTATAACGACGCCTGCTCACTCACGCCAATGTTGTGAAACAGTTCAAATCACCTATTCGACTCAGAGCTACCAGGCTTATCTATCTATCTATAAAGCAAGAAAACTCTGTCTGTCTGTCTGTCTGTCTGTCTGTCTTTGGCTCGCATATCTCTCTGACTTTTAGTCAAATCGGCCTGAGCTTCCGGATATGGCTTGGCACGAAGGTGTGCATCCTTGATTTTGAAGTTTTTTGGACCAAATATATAGAAGTTATCATATTTGTATCATGCTGGCCAGTGTTGGGAAAGTTCTTTTTCTACGTGAACTAGTTCAAAGTTCAGTTCACACACTTTAAAATGAAATAGTTCAATTCATAGTTCATAATTAAAAATTCTGAACTAAGTTCACAGTTCAAAAATGAACTAGTTCATAGTTCTTTTTTTTCAATATGTTGCTGCAGGCTGCTATTTTTCTAAATAATTGCCACAAACCATATAGAACCAGACAGAAATTATTTCAATAACATTCAGTCCACACTAGAAGCCAGCTGCAGCTTTTACCCCTACAGTATATTCTCAAAAACATGAGGAAAAAGTTGCTGTTTGATGGTCTTTTTAATGAAGAATTAATCAAACAAAAACGGTTAAGGTGCAAATGTTTTTCCATTTTTATAATTGGTAACACTTTATAATAACTATCCGTTGTAACTCGTTAAGAGATCATTAGTAAACTCTTAATTAATGATTATTAATGATTTGTTAAGTGTTTGTTAGCAGTTTGTTAAGGATTTATAACAATGGTAGATAGTTAATAGCTTAATAATTGAATCAGTTTCATCTGGGAGGTAATCCGAGATTAACTGATCACGTCACGTTCAAGTCCATGGCATGCACAGTGTGTATTGAGTTTATTTAAAAATATTTGAAAATGGGGCTGCCCTCAGTTGCCCATGCACTGTGTATAGTCTATAGCCTAGTTCAGCCTCGTCCCAGATGAACTGATTCAATTGTTAAGCTATTAACTATCTACCATTGTTATAAATCCTTAACAAACTGCTAACAAACACTTAACAAATCATTAATAATCATTAATTAAGAGTTTACTAATGATCTATTAACGAGTTACAACGGATAGTTATTATAAAGTGTTACCTTATAATTTTCCAAACCTGGAAACAATTCACATGAAATTTCATTCAAAGAAAGCAATACTGAAAAATATACCAGACAGGTTCTACTGTACAAACAAATTAGCCTACAACTTAAAATAGTAAAACCCTCAAGGACAACAAAGTCCAGAAGATGTGTTGACATACACAAACACAATCTGAGGTAGGTAACAATCATACGAAGAAGAGGTAGAACTTTATTATACTATCTATGGGTAGAACCTCAGGCTAGTTCCATGGTCTGAGTCATGGGTCTGAGTAAGCCCTGCTGCATTAATTTGTTTTTGTTTTTTTCCCGCGGTGTTTCGCATTTTGATGACGCAGCGGCGGTGCGACGCTGTGGTGGCATGTGTTGCCAGATTGGGTGTTTTTCAGCTACATATTAAGGGCTGTTTACGATGTCTTTTAGCGGGGGTTTTCTATGGAAATCTGGCACTCGATGAACGATTGAAGGACTGTAAGAGCGCCGTTCTCAAACGCCAGAATGAGCGCGTTCGCAAAAACGTTCATGAGGCAGAAATACATACGTTCAGTTCACGTTCGCCCCCAATATGAACGAGTTCATGAACGAACATTCATTGAACGCGTTCAGGCACAACACTGATGCTGGCGGCAAATACGTGCCCGCACTGAAGGCCACAGTGAGCTCTGAGCATGAAGGAAGACTAAACACCGCCTCCCTCAGATTTGATTGGCTGCTGCGACCAAAACTTGCATTGGCGAGCGGGACACACACAGCAGACACATCAGCTATATCCCAATCCAGAGGATGCGGTCTACGCGGTCTATGAAGGCTATAGCCTGTGAAGGCCGATTTGAAGGCCGAAAGAGCGTTGTTAAACGAGACGGTCTCCGCAGGTCTCCGTTTACGAGCATTTCCGGTTTGCGTAACAAGCCGTTACCTTGCGTGACGACTTGCCGCTCCTGTGCTGCCTAGCAACCCTGATTGCTGCCAACGGAAACAGCCTTGTCAACGGAGGAAAAAATAAAAAATGTTGCCTACCAGACGAAAAGCAAAAAAAGTACAAGAAAAAAAGAAAGGAAGATAAAAGTTAAGAAGATGGAGCAACACGTTGCTGTTTTGTTATTTTTTATCTATGAAAAAAACGCAATGAATCTTGGGATATGTAAGGATCCATCTGGATGCATTTCCGATTCGGTGCACCAATCTATTCAGAACCTACAAAGCTCTTTTAACACCCTGCAGGACTGTCTAGTGGACCTCAGGCTGGTTCTAAATACAGAAAAAACCAAATATATGTGTTTCTCCAGAGCAAGAACTACAAATTTGAATGATTTTAATATTTTTACAAAGAATGGATTTTTAATTGGAAGAGTCACAGAGTACAAATATCTCGGCATCTGGTTAGATGATAAACTCTTTTAATTTTCATATAAAAAAATCTTGTTTGTCGACTACGACAAAAAATTGGCTATTTTTATAGGAACAAAACCACCTTCCCTTTATTTAGTAGGAAAAGGATTATTGAGGCAGTTTTCATGTCTGTCCTTGATTACGGTGATGTGGTTTACCGGCATGCATCACATTCATGTCTTAAACTCCTGGACTCTGTTTTTCACTCTGCTTTAAGGTTCATTACAGGAGATGCTTATGACACACACCATTGTCTTTTATATGAAAAGGTTGGGTGGTCCTCCCTTAAAGAGAGACGTGACGCACATTGGCACATTTTTATTTACA
The DNA here is from genome assembly GCA_026929865.2 of Hyperoplus lanceolatus. Classification (NCBI taxonomy): domain Eukaryota; kingdom Metazoa; phylum Chordata; class Actinopteri; order Uranoscopiformes; family Ammodytidae; genus Hyperoplus; species Hyperoplus lanceolatus. The sequence continues at coordinate 20,094,377 of CM049408.1, read as the reverse complement.
AAGCCTTGACCGGGAAGCTTCCTCGTTATTTAACAGAAATGCTGCAAATTTCAGATGGGCTTTATCAGACCCGCTCCACTGACATGCTTATGCTTTATGTCCCACAAGCCCGGTCTGAGCTGGGAAAGACAGCTTTTAGCTTCAGTGCCCCTGACTCCTGGAACAAATAACTTCATATCCTTAACCAATTTAAACAAACTATCTTAAATCTGCCAAACTCTACCTGTAACTGTTTTAATTAGGCTATATTGTACTTTCACCCATTTCATTTTAATTGCTGCCACTCTTCACCACTGTGTATATGTTTCAATTGTTTTCCTCTTCACCTGTTGTTGTGTATTTGATGTATTTGCATTGAATATTGTTTATGTATTGTTGTTTTTCCTTTGAATTTGTTTGATCTCGACCTCTTTGTAAATGAGCGTCACCCCTCAATTGGTCTCTCGAGGATAAATAAAAGTTAAATGAAATGAAAAATCTGTTGCAGCCTTCAGAACCGTGAAACGAAGGCTGCATTTTTCGGCCGCATATGAAGGAGCCTTGCTAATGGAACAAGCCTTTACGCGCCGCTATGACGCAATCGGTCTTCAAATGCAGCCTTCGTAGACCGCAACCCCTGAATTGAGATTCACCGATCTTGTTGTTACTTCCTCATACAATACACCCAACTTTCTAAAAAAAAAACGTTCTTAAACCTTTCCACAGACATCAACATCTCCTCGAACCTGTCCGCTTTAGTGTTAAATATCGCACGTTACGCTATTTTCCCTGTTATAGGCCTACAGTTAATGTATAGTTAAACACTTCTGCGACAGTGATGCTAATGTCAGTAAGCATGTCAATAGCGTTTTCCATTTAAATAAGCACGGTCTCTGAGTATTTGGATGGAATAAACCTTCAAAACTATAAATTTGTAACATAAAATAGCCTAATATTTGGATGGAATCAATCTTTATAACTACAAATACGTAAATTGGTTAGTAGGCCTAGCCTATTTGGGTGGAATAACCCTTTAAAACTAAAAATATACTAACACAATTGAAAGTAGCCTAGTAGGCCTATTTGGGTGAAATAGGCTTACTGTAAATCTTTCAAACTAGGCTATAACATGTATTTGGATATAATACTGTCTTGTTCGCACTTTTGCGGTCATTCAATTTGGTAGAACTGCTCCAGTGGGCTACTGCAGGTAATATTCTATCAAACCGGTTTTAAACGATTATACATTTTCATAAAGCCATCGACTTGGACACAACGATGCCAAATGCAGTAGTAATGGGCACACTAATTAATTATACATTCAAAAGGCAGAGTGTCACCGTGGCAGACAACACAAGGATTAGGCCTACTGCTTAAAACAATAAACAAACTGTGCAGCCCGCAGCCCTTATGAACTTACCGCCTTCGTAGCTAGCGTCCTCTTTTCCCCTCGTGATGACGGTTCAGTTGATCAAATACAGTTTTTTTTTTTTGGGGGGGGGGGGGGGGCTTATTTCTCCAAAAAGTATCTGTGTACTCCTGTTTTGGTTTTGAAGTCCGGTCGTATGCTAATAACCACTTTGGCAGTTTGTCAAAAATTATCCTGCTTTTCTTCTTCTTTGTGTTTTTACGGCAATTGCATCCATGATGCTGCGCACGGTGCAGTGATTCGAAATTCGAATAAAGGTAAGGCGAATGCCGATGCAGTCAATGGGTGAATGGTGTTTGAGGCCGATACCATTTACCCACATTTAGTAGGCCTACCTAATTAACATACAATAAACAGCATGGTAAACTTGTAAACAACACGTTGGTCTATCCACCTGCGTACGTATTGATATCTAGTGCGCAAGTGAAGCGGAAGTAGCCTATGCCTAGGACTTTTTTCCATTGTGCTTTTTATGCTTTTTCCCCCCTAGGCCCCTACTAGCCTACTTCTTATATTTTAGCTCGTGTTGATTTGGTCAACGCTCCTGTGTGCTTGTCGAGACTTGTGTGTTTACCACGTTGTGATATATATTTTTACACGTTATGACATGTAAAAACGAAATACTGCAAGGAAGTGCCTGCAGATGGTCACGTGTATTTGATATTAATGTGGCATAACGTGTAAAATTAAAGGGATGTTGTAAAGTTTATATTTTGACCTGCTCCCCTTGACTACCAGTGTTTGAGCTAAGCTAACCTGGATGAGCGACCTGTGCCCATTTATAAAGCTTCGAAAATAATTAAGAGACGGTGACCAACAGATTTTTCTTAAATCGTCATGTCAACATTACTTAATGGAAATGCTCTTAATGACAATATTCTTATTGTGAATTTGGTAGAAATGTTGTCAGTAGTTTAGCCTATAGTGTAAAACCAAAATGTCCATTCTACTCAAACATATGCCTATAAATAGTAAAACAAGAGACTGAACATTTGGAGAGGTCTCTTAATTTAATTAAAATGTTAAACTATTCCTTTAATGCTTAATTCCTAAATCAGCTTTATAATGTATCATCATAATGTTGAAATCTAGTGTTTGTTTTTGTAAATTGTATTTAGTTATTTTGCCATTTGAGTACAATAAAGAAAAATAAATTAATGTTTTCACAGTTCAAATCCAAGCTCAGCAGGGACATAGGCTCAGGATAATGAAGCTGGGGCAGAGGGAGATGAATAAACAGAATTGAGAAAGACCGGCTGCATTTATGGTCTCTCTCTACTCCGCTCGAATTTTCTGCACCCTTGGTCACCTTCAGCCCCTCCTGCCTTTCATTTATTTCAAATCTCTGAACGTGAACCACGTCTCTCTAATAGCGGGCAACGGGCCGTGTAATTCATCTAATAAAATCGATCTTTAAATATTCAATCTGCAAACACTTGGCCTGTTTAGTTCATACAATCTGTTTATAACTAAGAGATTTGCTGAAAAAAGTTTTGTATTTATTCGTTGATCACTTAGATCACTAGATTATAAAACGCTGTTTCCTAGTCCAAAGTAAATATTCATTGAACTAAGTTAGAAATTAAAAAAGAGAAGAAGAGATAGAGAAAACAGAGGGAGAGCGAGAGAGAGATAGCGAGACAGAGGGAGAGATAGATAGAAGAGGGAAATACAACGGGCGAAATAAATCTTATCTAGATCGATAGATCATAAAACTTAGTTTTAGTTAAAAATAATAAGGGAGAAAGAGATGAAAAAATTAAATAAAGTGGGCAATGTTTATGATTTACTGGTCTGTTTCTGATTCTGAATGTTCAATGTCCCACAATCAAAGGTGTAGGGGCTTAGACAGTTCATACAACTTATAATTAGAGAAAGAAACAGATGAGAAGTACAGAATGAGGTAAATACATCTCATTATTAATTATGTGCCAATATTAAATCAATTTGAGGCTCTGAAGGGACAATAATTGTTGGTGAAAAAATATTCAGACATAATTCCAGCCCACTTCTGGTTTCATATCCTAATACAGATACAATAGGCCACAGATAATTTTGTTGGTTGAACATATACAGATAATGACGTCTCAGCACACCCCTATTGCACATACTAGCACCAGGGCAGCCACCTGAGTAGGCTACACAGAGGCATTTGAGTCCACACACAGTCTGAACTATACGTGGAACTATTCAAAAACATTATAAACAATCAATTGTTTTGAGCCTTGAGTGTTGTGTAACAAAGTACTTCAACTTCAGTACTCCAGTAGCCTACAAGTCTGAGGCACTTGTAGGCTACTTAAAGTACTGGAGTTGTGTAATAAAGGACTTCAAGTAGCCTACAGGTCTGAGGCACTTGAAGGCCTAGTTTACTGTATTTTACTTTCATGCTACTTTCTACTCCACTATAGGCCTACAAGCACTGATAAAACATTGCAGTCATTTTAATGCTAAATAAACTGTGTCTGAATTTAATTCCAGGTACATAGCCTGCTTTTACATTAATGCACAAGTAATAGTAATAGGCTACTCTTGATAATTTAATTTAATGATTTTAAAATCAGATACTTTCTCACTTTAACTCAAGTGGTGTGTAAAAGAAGATTTGTAACTTGTAACAGAGTACAGTTTCTAGTAAAGTATCCCTACTTTTACTCAAGTATGTTTCAGGTACTCTTTGCAACACTGCCGAAGATGTACAAATACTTCCTACTAAGTAGCCTACTAATCTGTTTTATAAATGGTAGCCTGTATATTTTATTCACTCCGGCCCTGAATGTTTCTATTAATTTATTGTGATATATCTGGAGTTTGTTAATGTGTATTTCTAAACAAAAATGTTACCACTTGTATAGTATTACAGTGTTGAATGACCTATTTCCAAATTGCTAGCCTTATCTTAGCTACACATGATAAACAATCTCGCTAACTAAAAATATTATCAACCATCTTGTTCTGCCACAAGGGGGTGCTACCAACCCTTATGTCACAAAAAGGTCAACTAAGCTATATATATTTAAAGAAAGATACGAAAATTTCGTTCTGCACTTGGGCAAGTTTTCATGTCTTGATCTTGGTACATAATTAATATGTTTGAGTCAAGTGATGCATCTCGTACAAATGCATAATAATATGATGAGTTAGAATAGTAGTTAATGACTAAATTACAGCGTTAAAATACATCGCAAGACCCAAGAGAACAACCAGTATTGAGACTATTTAAAAGCAAGTCAAGTTCAAGGTGCAATGTTACGACGAAAAATATAGTGTGTCCTAATTGTATGCATCCTGATGCAAACTACATACTGTTCATGGGCAGCTGCAGTATGTAGTATAGTAAAAAGAAATTGTATGCAGTTTGGAACACAGGAGGGTTATTAACCTTTGGTCCTTTGGTCTTGTCCTTCTAGATACGAGCTTGGGTAGAGCAGTATGATCTTCACCCACTTGATGGCAGTATAGACCAAAAGACGGCGCTGACGATGAAGTGGTTCAAAATTTCACCTAGCAACAGGGCTGCTGCTGGTTCATTCACACGCCTACATGGTTACACGTGATGCCTCTTCCACTTTCACATGTACAAACAATCTATCACAAGTGCATACAAGCACACTAGCTGCAGGTACAATTGCATACATATATAGGCAGACGATGACTACATAAAACTTTAATCATCTGCAAACACTAACATGTACGCACAGATAAACGGTGGCCTCTCCATACGTAAACAATAAACAACGTAATTTAAACAAGTGTAAATCATCATAGACAGATAGAGAAGGCAGTAGCGCTACAAGGAAGCTGTGTCCATGTGACACCAGGGCTCATGCCTCACAACCCAGTGCTACTGTTAGCCCACACAAAGCCACTTTCAGTGTGAATGGAAACACTTTGATTTGGCTTTCAGGCCACGGTTAGAGTCAATGCAACGGTCTCTAATAGTAGAATTACTCCCACCACTTTACCCCTTTGGTTCTCCCACTTTCCACCATTCACCCTCATCGCCAATGTCCTTTCATTATCCTCCCTTCCCTCTCCCCTTTCCAAATAAACACACAGGCCCTTTTTATTTGTCCCATTTGAGAAAACAGTCCAGAGAGGCCAGGCACTGTATAAGAGATCAAAAAAGCAATGCAAAAATCAATTGGCTCTGCAAGTCTCAAGACTGCCATGCAGTAAATTGGCTTTGAATGATGGTACTATGTTGATTCTTCTTCTTCTTCTTCTTCTTCTTCTTCTTCTTCTTCTTCTTCTTCTTCTTCTTCTTCTTCTTCTTCTTCTTCTTCTTCTTCTTCTTTAAAAAAAATTGTGAATTTGGAGTGCATAACTTCAGTATTCCTTTTCTCTATAAAATCCTGTCAACTGACTTTTGACCGAAAGCATGTGATTGGTTTTGCGGTAATGTCATTTCTGAGTGGCCAAATTTACAGAAACTAAGCTTCTGTGGTTTTTGATAATGCTTACGGGAATGAATAATAGTTGTGTTACATTGACTCCATTTTCTGTACAAATACATCCAAACATCTTTTCAAACATGTGGTGTTTTCAGAGAGAGCGGAACCTCCTCACAATAGTCAAATTTGTCAGGACCCTGAAAAGCCCTACTCGCTGTAGGAAACAGACTAATTATTCCCGATCAATTAAGAGACCTAGTTTTCCGGGCCGCATGTGTGCTGGCGGGTGACAGACATAAACCATAGAGGCCAACTTCCCCCATGCTTCCTTTGCTCTTTAATTAACTCTTTGATCTGAGTGCTACGTAGTGAGTTCAGGCCAGAGCCTGCTCCGAGGGCCAGACAGGGAAAAGGATAGCATTTCACATACAGCACACCAGAGAAAGAAGGAAAGTTGAAAAAGCTGATCTGGTCTTTCTTCGATCTAAATGAAAATATATATCTTTGTTTACTTCGATTCAAGTTTGATATTCTGTGGAAATCCAGGATAATTGTGCTGGGTTTACACTGTTCACTAAACTAAACAGCCCTTTGAGGTCAGCTCTATACATGTGGATACGATATATGATGCAATTGTTTGTTTCTACTGGAACATTTAACATTGTGGTTGCATCTAAAGTTTAAAAAATTGTAAACAAACACTGAGGAGGACTTGACCATCAGTATTGGGATATAAGGGGGTTGAAGTGAGGGGGGAGTAGATCTGGCAACTTTTAAAAGGAGAAGTAAGCTCACTTTGTTGGTTGCAATTTGCAGCACCATGGAATGACTTAATAACAATGCATGAAGCAATGAAAATTACACAGCTCCTGCTCAAGAGGAAAAATTAATTGCTCTCAGGTTGCACACTAGAGAAGTTTGTTCATTCAAGCATGTGCATGCTCACACTCAAACACACTCATGTGCAGGCAGTTTTACACCCCCCACCAACCCACACAGACACACAGGTGCACATGGAACCTTTGCTGCGAAGGACTCTGTGTGTGTGTGTGTGTGTGTGTGCGCGCGCGCGTGCATCCGTGCGTGTGCATCTGTGCTTGCGTGCATTCGCGTGTGTGTGTGTGTGTGTGTGTGAACCTGAATCTCTCCTGTGCTGTGCAGTGGAGAGAAGAATAGGGCCTGGGCCACATTCCAGCCCTGCCTCCCTGGGCGAGAGACGGTATTCAGCATTCCTATGCCTGCCTATCAGGCCAGGTGCATTCCAGAACACACGCACACATTTGGACAAAGACGACACAAAGTTCAGCAACACACGTTTATGCTTGATCACACATATAACTTTTGTGGGCATGTGGATTTGTGCCAATGTGTGCATACATGCATTTGGTGGTAATGATCATAGTACAGCCAGGTTCATATGTTGACATTTTGCAAAATAGGCAGCATGACAAACCAACAGGAAATATCCTACTGCTTCATTGATATTCTGCTGAAAACACACCCACCTACATCTGCGCAAGACACGCATAGTACATACTGTACATATATACATGTGCTACCTCGCTCACATGGATACGCATAGGCTTAAACCAAGACAAACTAGCATTGTTGGTGCTGTGAACTGTGTAGGCCTACTTAACAGCATGTGTAAAGATGTCCTCTGCCTCTTTAATTCTATTATGATTCAGTAATTTTTAATGCATGGATTTTTTTTGGTTTGGAGGAGGCTGAGCTATTTAAAGAGCAGTGGTTGGATACACTGTGAATGTACAGCCAGCCTCTTTTTGAAGATCTTACGGTGCAGCGATGCACTGTGAGTCACACATGACAGTGCAGACGGGGGTGGTGTGTGTGTGTGTTCGTCCGTCTGTCCTTCTGTCATGGTCTTTTTTTCATTTATCAGGAGATTTGTTAGGTTATTTTCTCTCTCTCTACCTGACAAGATGAAATAGAAATGTATAGTATAGATAAGAAGTACTTGAAAAATCATATCTTTCCAAGGGGGTGAGGTGGAAAAATGTTATGGGGATACAATGGGTAACTGGGAGAAAACCATAGGAAAATGGTATGGAGAGATAGATGGATTGATGTGAGAGATATGTTTGACCAAACGTTGATGCTCGCAAAGTCAGTTTCATCTGCAGGCTTGGCCAAATGTAAGGCATAACAACCCAGAACAAAAGCTCCATTCAGTGTTAACGCACTGCTTCCCTTCCACACTATTCCACCATCAGACAGAGAAAGAGGTTGTTGGTTACATGCTATTTGACAGGCACGGGACTCCATGCTTGACAAGCCATGAATCCGACCATTACTCTTTGGCATTCCTACCTCACCGTTACGCTTACTTCCCCTATTCTTGCATTCCCCATCATTATCCTTATCCTTTTTTCCCTTCTCCTTCCTTGCCTCTCATCCCTCACCTCCCTCCCTTTCTTCCTCCTCTCTACATCCCCCGTTCATGTCTGCTGGTAGAGCAAGCCAATTCCCGCCCTTCTCCCACTCACCTCCTCACCCCACCCCATCTACATCCCACTTCTCATCCATTTCCATGTGGCGACTTTTCATCAGTGAAGTGCCTTCCTGGCCCGACTACCCCCCCTCAACCCTACTCCCTCCGCCACTCACTGAATGGATGCAGCATTAAAGAGAGAGGGACAGAGTGAGAGGGAGAGAGAGAGAGGGCTGCTGTAACCGTCCTTCCTTCCGCCTACAAACGCCACCCCTTTGGCTGTCGCAGAAGTGGTACGTTCCACAGTGAGGACTGCAGAAGTTGAGAGAGCACATTGTTTGTAATCTGGCATTGCAGGGGTCACTTCCTGACTCGTGTGTCCGCTCCCTTAGCCCCTCTCGCTCCCCTCCACCCCCTCCTCCATGTGTGTCCATCGGTTGGCCAAGTAGCCTAGGGCTTTTGGACAAACCCTGTTCTTCCCCTTTTGTGTAGGAAAGCTTCAACATCTGAAAACAATCAAATAATCTGGGCACAATGCGCCTCTTCATGGAGGGGTGCTGGTGGTTCCCAGATGAGCGGGAGGATTAAGTGGAGGAGGCCATAGGGGAGAGAAAGAGAGGGATGGGGATGGGGGGGCTCCACAGCTGAGCGAGGGCGTTGGGAAGGACTTATTGTTACTAGATTTTCATTGCATAAATATGTGTATGTGTGTAGTTAGCTGTGCGCGAACGGATGGGATGGGAACAGGGATGACATCTTAACACGTTCACAGAGTAATATGAGTAGTCACGTCTGACTCAGAGGTTTCACAGTTATTGATTGCTTCTCGTATGATGCAGAATGGAAAGATTGCAGTGAAACAACACAGGGAAAATGAATTGTTTGATCAGAAAAAGCCTCTTTATGAAGGCCTACCTCATAGTTGCATTTCTTGACAATCAAAGCATGTAAATGGCAGGTAAATGGTCACAATAAAATGTATTTACAATAAGATGCAATGAGTCAAACTAACCTTATGACCTTTGTGTAATAATGGTGTATTACTTTAAGGAACAGTTCGGCATTTTGTGGGGGGGAAAGCGTTTATTTTCTGTGTTGTAGCATGACAGTGCATGAAGTTGACCCAGAGGAGTGGGTCAACTTCACTCTAATGGCGGGGTCAGCCCTATGTTCCCAAAGCCCAATGGTCCCACAGCCCTATGTTCCTGAAATTGGTGATTAGGTTCAGGCATCACAGCTGGGTGGTTAGGGTTAGGGAACAGGGAGAGGTTACAATAGGAGTGAGCCCGACACACACACAGACATACTATACTCTATTATATAGTTAGATTATTTATAATGTGGGAACGGCTGTGGGAACATAGACTCGCTCCCCTAATGGCTGTATGGATAAGAGTCAGATAGTTAGCTTAGCTTAGAACGAAGACTGGAGACTTTGGGAAAAAGCTAGCCTGGCTCTGTCCAAAGTTAAATCATGTTGCTTCTTTTTTTTTCGTACAAAAACTGACTATACAACTACACGTCTAGCTAGCTGTTTCCGCCTGTTTCAAGTCATTGTTGCTAAGCTAACAGGCTGATGAAATGGGAATGGAATAGGTTTTTCCATTTAATCCTCTGAATGGAAGCTTATTATTTTATAAAATGAATACCAATATGAGATCATGCAGAAAAAGTATGTCTCTCTAGCTCTGTCTCCCCACTCTTCATCCTTGTGTACATAAATGCACACACACACAACCACACGAAGCATGCATGTGTGCACGCGCAAACTTCTTCTCCTCCTGCGCCTCTTGTGCTGTTCCTTCACATCCCCCATGTGAATGGTAAATAGTCATCTGTAACTTCCCCTCCAACATATTCATTAATCCCTTCTATCCTGTGGGGCTGGATGATGATTACAGGGAAGCCAACTGAAGCCGCCCAAATAAACACCCCTCAGGCAGCAACAAAGGCCTGTCCACCTCACCCTAAACACAGCTTCCCCAGCAAGATCAGGTTTCAATCAAGCCCACGCACAACATGCAAACAATAGGAAGTAACAGAGTCTCGAGTGCAGAAAAAACTAGCTGCGGCTGAAACCAATTTAGTTTCCCATTTTCGCAGTTAAGACATTTGACTGGTACACATCTACTCTAGAGCGTTAACTGTAATCAAGCCAAGTTTCAAACCCAAAATAAATTCTAAAGTGGAGTTGCCTCGCTTACCCTCATACCATTTGTAATGTATAATATATTAAAAGCTTTGTAATACAGTTTTAAACAAAACTTTACTTAAACGTACAGTGATACACTTTTGGTTTCTGTTCATTTTAAGCACAAGTATAGCACACAACGTGTTTCCCCCTCTTAAAACACACTCCACTGTGTGTTTTGAATGCTCAAATTCTAACCATTTACAGAACTTAGAAAATCCCAGAGATGTGCTAATATCAAGGGGCTTTGCAGCCATAATGACCTTCCTACTGAACCGACATCCTTGTGCATGGTCACAAGACCGTCTCTTTAAGCTTGACAAACATAACACGTCTAGTTATCCACATCAATATCTCATCGTGCTGCTTTCTTGAATAACATCAAAGATTCCTCAGCTGGTATTCTGAGGACGATTAAGCGATATGGTAAATGTTTGCATTTTTCGTTCTAAACATGGTCAAACAGTCTGCATGTACAAACAGTCTGAAAAGGGCCGGGACAGTTAAGAGAGATCTAGTACACAGCACATAGTCAAACATGCCTGAAGGCCCTCACACTTCCTTCCCCTCCAGCCACTACACCTTTTCTACTCACCACCCTACAATTAGAGTGCCTCAAAGTCCAGGCCCACACTAATCATAGGTGTGTGCATTGTTGTTTTCCGCTGCCAGGCCTTTAAAAATCAGCACCTCCTGTTTAAGCTACACCTCTATACGAGCAGCTCGCTGGGATTCCACCCTCATTGTCCGAGGGAGGGTCGCACAGACAAGCCGGAGAAACTCAGTTGTATTGTTTTTAAGTATGGAAGGCAATAACATTTTAGCACTAAGAGTACTTATAGAAGTCCAAACACTGACCATAGTTACAATAACCTGAAATATTTTAGTATTTTTTTTCAACATGAAATAATGGAGAAAAAAGGGAATGGAGGTAGAACAAACATAGGGGGAGAGGAACCTGAGATTAGGTTATTTACTGAAAGCTGTCATCAGCCATCTCCGGCCTTTCTCACTAACTGCCCTGAGGTCCCGGCAGACTGTACGGCGGCAACTATACACAGACACTGAATTTCCTTTCCATAGTTGCTGTTACAAAGAGAGGCCTTCACGTCTCCTCTCTTGTGACCAGAGGCTGCTTGTGCTGCTGGGAGCTGGTGATCACATCACCTGTGTTCAGAGGTCGTCATCTGATTTCGGTCATCATGGCCTGATAATAAGAATGAATCTCTGTTGCTATTTCGAAAAAGGATTGTCCATGGAGATATGTTTCTGGGTTGTTGTTTATTTTATGGAAAACTAGTTTTCTTATGATATTTTAAAATGTCTCATTCCTCATACTATGTTAAAAACTTTATCTGTGAAATTTCTATAAAATGTAAAAATTGCGTCCCGTTTATTGTCTGCAGCTCTTTCAAAGTAAGCATTACAGTCCACTCCTAACCTACACAGACTTATTCATGTTGACATTACAAAGTCACAAGTAAGCTTTAATTTATGCAATTCAATTTTTTTGAAGCATATGTCAGTTAGAAAATTAAAGCTCTCGAGTTCTCAAGTGGTTTATCAGGCCAAGTACAAGAAAAGCTCAAGAAGTTTGTAAAATATGTGTCAATGAAATGGGAAGGAACTTAACTAAAAGAAATCTCATTGGAATACTATCTGCAAATTATTTCAGTCATCTTCCTGAAAGTCAAGTAAAGATTCTGTTTGTGTAAGACTGCGGAATGAGGTTTGTGCTGTGCAAAAAAAACATCCTTTATTCTGCGGTGGCTTGCTGGCAACTATGGGAATGTCAGCTTGTTTACCGTCTTAAAGAGAATTGCGATGACCCTGATTGCACTTAGTGAGGGAAGCCAAGGGATGCCTCTGTTAGCTAAACATCCTGTTGCCTTGTTTAAGTACACTGCAGTGTGTTGTGTTCAGCGTGTGAATAACACAGGAAATGCACTCGGCCATCCACATTTGTGAGATGAGAAAGAAGTCTGACTTCCTGAACTCTGAATACTCTAAAGGATACAAGCATGCTAGTGGGAAAATCCATGGTTATTGCTTGTTGTTCCGCTCTATTTGAAACAAGGGGCGCTTTATTTGGGCGTGTAAGCTCGATCTTGACAATGGTAACCCAATTCAAAAATGGAGAAGTGAAGACAAGTGGCCACATTTAATGAAACAAATTACATTATTACAGAATTTGAGACTTTTGAGCACACATAATATTCATAGAAGCATCACATTTGGTGATAAAACAAATTAACATTAGCTCTCAGGCAGACGTCAGGATGGCAGTGCACACCTCACAGAAAATCTAATCAAAGGAAGCGCAGACTATGTGTCAAGGTGACACATAGGGTCCTGTATCCACAGGCTCTCTATTTCCAGTGACACAGACGGGTGTTTTATATGGCTGCAACATAAGGCCGTGGCACAAGTATGAAAGCCACAGAAATACAAAGAAACTTCTCACACAACATGCTGTCACTATGACAACCAGGCAGAATCATTTACACACAGCACAGAAATCCAATAGCATCTAAGTCTTATGCAATGCAACCAAAAAATAAAAATGTAAAAACACATTTGCAAATAAGATTTAGGTGCATGCATGAAGTTGTCTTGTTACTTCTAAGACTGTTTTATTTTGGAGGGTGCTCCAGCTTCCTTAGAGTTTGGGGTGCAAGGTGGGGCCGCCTCAAATATAGCGGACAAGACCCATACGAATAGCATTTTAATCCCCTCAAACAAATGTGCTAGTTTTAACTCAAACAAATGTTTGTGGTTTATTAGATGGAGGTTAATCTTATACTTATTTTTTTATTAACCCTTATAGGCTATTGTATTACTGAAACCAAACCACACTCTGACATTTATAACAAGGTTATATCCATCAGCATGGATTACAGTTCTGTAGGCTATCAGAAAGTAGGCCTGTCCTTTTAATGAATTAACTTTTTTCAGCCTTTCACTTCACGTTGTGGTGATATGTAGGCTATTAACTAAAAACTAAATAAAATAGATCGGACTATTCCTTGCAATCCCCCCTTGGCTTTAGACCATGGATAGAAGCTTTAGACACATGATTCATGAAGGGGGATCTAATGTAATTCCACGTGCTGCAGCAGTCGTTGCTGTGCATTCCCTGGCAATTTGCCACAATTTTACATTAACATTTTGAACAAGCGGTTGGGGGCGGTCGATAACGGCGAAACCTCTTAATGAAAGAAAATAACAGAAATTGTTAATGGCCGAGTCCGTGTGTCAGCCCCAAGTCCTTCCTCCAGATCATTTTCTTCTTTGCGTGCTATCACACAGACGCTTCCCTCTTGTATCAATGCGTGATTGAAGGGAAACTTCTTTTGGGAAGTGCGGGGACTACTTTAGATCAACTTTGGAAAGTAACACTCCTAATGTAATGCCCACAGCAACACGAGAACGCATTAAACTGCGGTGTGTGTTATTCTTTGATAAGATCCGATAAATTGTGCGCTGACTGAGCGTACTTTATCGCAAGAGTGTTGTGTTTTCACTACGTCGCGGAAGGATCTAATTTTCTCAAGCGAGGGTCGACACATCCGCCCAGTTTTCCGATGTTTCATTCCCCCCGAGTTGAAAATGGAGTTCGATTAAAGCAGATGTCCACCAACTTCTCACGGAAATTTCACGTCTTATTTCTTTTACTTTGCGCTTCTATGCTAATATTGAAAGCATTTTGAACGTTTTTTTTGCGGCTTTGGATGCCTTTACTGCAAATTACTCGGACACGTTGACGGAGCAACGCTCCACAGCGCTTTTTCAAGTGTTGTCCTGGACCTGAAGTTGGCGAATGGATGCTCGACAGCCAGCCATAAATAACCTGCCAAACGCTACAGCCCGAACAATTTCTACGTTTTCTGAGGATCTAACCACATTTTTTTATTATTTTTTTCTGTATAGCGAGGACCGGTGTTTTGTTTAAGATGATGATGCCCATGGCCCATTTGTTGTGGTCGGATTTTACTTCCAGGGAGGATAAAATCAATCAACGATTGTCATTCCTCCTCGCGATTTAACGTTAGTTCCAGCCAGCAGAGCTAACGTTGAAGCTAGCTTCACTTGGTTCATCACAGGGACGCTAAGTCAGGAATGCCCGATTGTACACCGTCTACTTACTATCCGAAATAGGGGAGTAATTTCTACATGTGAAGAGAAAATGGTGATATTCGTGGTATTTTGTCCCGCCGTCGCTGCGTCGTCGATGCTATTGCTAGGTTTTGGATCCCCGTGAGGAAAAAAATGAGTGAAGATTCATCAAATCCAAACAACGAGTGAGTACTGTCTATACATCTCCTATGTTTACAGATACAACACCCAGCTGCAATAACATGTTCTTACATAGATATTATTAACACACGCTTTACTCGGCGAGCTGTGCACCACCAGTTCGCAATGACATCTCTGTAACGGAGCGACGCTGGGGTTTCATCACTTTACTATCCTTATAATACCAACTATAAGAAGCACATACTTATAATCTGTTTGTTTGGGTAGTTTTGAAAGCTTAACGAAATGTGCTCTATGGATTACATTATGAAGAACAGTGTCTGACAATCAATGCAATAGGCCAAATTGTAAGTTAATACATAGCCTAATATGATAAAGATTTAACTAACTAACATGTAGGCTAGCATATGCAGTGGCAATTCCTATTAGACCACAGTAGGCCTATATATGTAGATTAATGGTTAACTGTGTATACTTTATTTAACAGGGCCATTATATGACCAGGATGTTTATTATAGCTTTATAGATTGGCAGTTATAAGACAGTTTATGGGGGATCACTCGTTGTAGACATGCACATAGCAATTGTACAGTCCACATGGGATTTTATAGACACGTCTGTTGAGTACATCATGATCAGAAAGCTTCCCAATTGACAAATCCAGATTTGGATGTAACTGCTGTCCGCCATGATTTCGGTACATGATTTTCGATTGATAAAAATCCTGCGGATCATGTTTTGTGTTTCCATCCGTCTAGCCTGTTTCTTAAATGAAATCCCCGTCTGAGTCGATTGCGGCAATGTCAACGTTGAAAAGCCGAAGATGCCATTTTTTTCTCAATCACATTCATTTACATATCACAATGTCCATTCACAAAAACGCTTAAAAAAGGCGTCACACGCACGTCGAAAATCTCCACCACCCACGGGTACAATAGCACTCGGTACACGGTGTGTTTTTGTGCACGTCGTGCCCTTACCGAGTTGTATTTTGCTATTGTTTTAATGGGCTGATCCCTTGTGTGCGCTTGTTGACAGTCAGTCAGTGAGAAATATCTGCTTCGGGAGGTGCTGCGGTCACATGATCCCCTCCATTCATAAAGTACCTGCCTGCCCATTCACAGCACTGTACACTGTTTCGCATTGCACCGACGGATCACACAATGATCACATTTCCTGCATTTTGCCGTACAATGAATGAATCGCGCCCAAAGACCAACGCTCGTCTTATTATTGTTAGTCTTATGTCATTTATGTGTTGTAACCTAAATAAGCGCGGAACATGTTTTTATTAAAGAGACGTTTTCTTCTCCCATCTCGGAGGATTCTCTTTCATAATGTATTCGTCACAGAGGTAGTCATATGTCCCTTTCAGCCATTCACAGTGTCATGGTTGAATGTTCTAAACACACCCATGTTTTCCCCCATTCTATCATAGCCTTTATATGAGGATGATTGATTTAATAAATGTAGGCTTTGTCCTTGAACTACACTTCTGTTTTTTTTATGTAACATGTCATGGAGTGCTTTTTCCTTGCATCAAGCCACACCAAATAGAATATGATGTAAGCACTCACTCTCAGTTAAATACATTATTGTTTTTAGGAACATTTATGTGAGCTGATTCTTATATGTCTCGTTTAACTACAAATTGTGTAATAACCTAGCATGGGTTGATGCTAGTAGGAAAGGTGAATCCTCTTGTTTTCGAGCAGTCATCTCGTCCGTGTGTTAACCTCTATGCAGCAGGGAAATGAAACCATTCCTGAATTTCCTGGGACTCCCTGGCATAACCTCAGGGACTCCTCCAGGCCCCACTTTGGGAACTGCTGCCACAGCCTGAAGATCCCCAATGGTGTGCAAGACACTGTATGCTGGCTGAGTTTGTTCCACACTGTACCGTGGTGGTGGCAGCAGCTAAGATGGCGAAGTGATCCAAAACATTGTTGCTATGATTCCACCACCTTTCTGGCTGTTGTATGATTCATACTAGTAATGGAGTGAACAGAATACCAAGCATTGCATTGTCTCCTTAGTTTTCTCTTGTCTATTGACACATTTTACAATAGAATCATATATAATAATTTGTATTTTTTAGCATCAAGGATAATAATCAAAATATTTTTTCCTTTTTTTTCCACAGTTGCATTAACATTGTGCTATTGTGCTCTCTACCATTGATACGTTACATTCAGACCTGTGATGAGTCACTTGCTGAATCCTATAAAGTAAAAAGCTGCCTTTTCTTTAAAAGATGTACAGCATTCTTAGTATCCAGGGGTTATCATTTGAGTTTATCTTTCCGTTTACTAGCTTAATTCATTTTAAAAAAAATCCTGAAGTCCTGAAGTATTTTTCTTCTTCTGAATGATATGTGGTAAGCCAAACTACACATATCACACCCTTTTGCTGAGAACATGTTACTTGGGCTTGGTGCAACTCACAAGGCTGCAATGACAAGAAGGCACATAAAGCCTGGTCAGATTTTGGTTTTGCGTCTGCTCTGGGATCTGTGTTGGTGTGATGTGAGGCTAATGTGGATTTTGCAGATGAGGACTATTGTAGGAAATATATCAACATATATGGGCATTGGGCAAGCAGCCTCTTTGCTGAATGTCACGTACTATAAATGATTTATCTCAGGGTTCAGAGGTCTATTAAGGTGCCCATTATCTGTGTACTTAAGATACTCTTTATAGTTATTGCTTAATGTGTTGGGTACATTTGAATAGTTATTGTTTTAACTCATTCTAACATTGAATGGGTATAAACATCTCAGTGCTCCCTCAATGCTCATCATAAGAAAATAAACGTCCAACTTATCATAATGTAGATGTTTTGTAAGTCTGGGGCCTAAAGACCAGAATAAACAAATAAATCCCTCGTCCATTTCTATATCAGTGAAGGTGGTTCGCCACTATATCCCGTTGAACACTTGTATAGGGTATGGCCTCGTGGTTGTTTATAAGATTCCTGCTGTTCACTGGTATTGTCTGTTGCCAGTCAGGTGATCCTCTGTGATTCCTCTCTCTCTCTGTGTCC
Source organism: Hyperoplus lanceolatus (assembly GCA_026929865.2). Classification (NCBI taxonomy): domain Eukaryota; kingdom Metazoa; phylum Chordata; class Actinopteri; order Uranoscopiformes; family Ammodytidae; genus Hyperoplus; species Hyperoplus lanceolatus. Next base: position 20,076,633 of record CM049408.1, on the reverse strand, counting down.
TCTTCCTATCTGAGTGATTGATTTGACAGCTCAGCGTTTTATCTGCCAGTGTGGGTGTCGTGATCTTATCACCTGAGGGCTGTTTTGCACTCCCATTCCTGTTGCGGAGCTTTCCAAACACATTCCTCCTAAACAACCCCCATCATGTCCTAAAAACGACAAAGGCAGACAGCTACTTCAGCTGTTAGGGCTAGTGCTTTATGGCCGGGGGTAATTGCCTATATCCTGTGGCCCTTATGTTAAGCTAAATAATTTCCTGGACCTTTTTTTTATATAATCGTCAGTATAATTTGGGGGTTATAACCAGTTGTTGGAGATGACCTCCATGGACACTTAGCTTTACTAGATGAACTAGTCGACTCGTCATCATGGCTACAGACCTCTACTAGCTTTTATAAAGTCTGCTGAGCTGAACACATCTTTGGTTTAGCTTCTGTATTCTTTTTGGGGAAGTGTTGCTTGTGACCACAGTGGTTTTTACGGAGACTTATGTGTTATTTATTTGACAAATACATTAGGGAACTTGTAACAGCCTACTGGTTTTCTCACATTTTATTAGGATAAGACGTGTGTGTAAGAAATACATTTAAATTAAAGCATTTTCGCGCTAAATCCCTCTCGGCTTTAACTTAATTTACTAAGGGTGAAAAGTTGCATAATCTAAACATTTGTTTTGCATACAGAACAGTTGTTCCCCACTGTCTGCTTTTTCCATTAGAAGCTGTTGTGTTGTTTGTTTGATTAATGACAATGATCCTCTGTGTAACCAGAGGGCCTGCACTGTCTGTAACTGAGACAAGCCAACAAACTGAACAGGCCTTGTACAGTGGTGGACTGTTCCATTCCCATGGCCAGATTTAGTCCTGGATTCTGTGTATTTTAAACCCGAGCCACTTCCCTCTTATAATTTTCATTTCCTCTTCAAGTATTTTAGGAGCAAGCACAAACTGTCATGTATGTCAGCAGTGTATTTAGAGCTTACTTAAAACAAATGTTCTTATTTGTGAGACCAAGTCCTGATGTGGACATACTGAAAAACTTGTGTCTCCATCACATCATCCAGATAGCAGGGCTTGTCTTTATTTCTTTGTCAAGAAGGGCCTCTGATGTTCACAGGCCATATCTCAATGCCTTTAGCACTAAGTGTCTGAATTGTGGATATTGTTTTCAGTTGTGCTTCATGCGGGAGCATCAAGGCTGGGCCTTATTTTGAGCTCTTTGCTGCAGCTGGACTGAGATGGTTCTTTCCTGTGAGGCCACAGACATAAAAGGGCACAGATGTAAATCCTAAACCTTGTGTCTTTGATTGAGTTTCCAAACACTTTGAAAACAGGAAAGGGTTTCACACACGTGTATGATTATGTCCCTCGGAACATTTGGCATGTGTATGTGTTTCTGGGGGGGATAGGCCCCGATCCTAGATGAATAGATTCAAGCAAACATAGCTTTATGTCATAAGTGAATTAATGAGTCAAGTTTTTAAATAGGATTTCATTGGAGGCCCATAAGAACATATATTTTTATCTGCTCAGTAACTTTTTGATCATTTTGTCCTGTATAGTTACTATATTTAGCGTTTGGAACAGGCTTTTATTGGTCGGTAAAAGTGTTCCCTGATTCCTCCACATCGTCCAGGCAGAGAGTCAATGGAAAGCTGCTTGAATGTGAATCCAATTGATTTTCAAGACAAGCTAATAGGTTGGTTAGTGATGATGATGATAATGTTATGTTACTCCCAACAACAGGGCACGCACTGAGGGTTTACAACTTGTAACAGCAGTTTCTCTTTACGTCCACGGGCCATCATCATGGTTTGGTGGTGTATCGACTGTTTCTCCCACAGCTAGACGGCTGCGTTGTTCCCCTCAGTCTCCTCCTGGGTTTGAGAGTAACTGACGAGTCCCGCTCCAGTCCCTGGAGACTACTCTTACTTCAAAGAAGACCATAGACGCCGCAGCAGTCGAAATTTGTGGTTCCCCTTTTTCTTTTTGGTAATGGCAAGCGCAAGGTTTTAATTTTCCAAATGCTTGTGGTTCAAATTAAGATCATCTCAATATGTGGCTTTGATTGATGTTTGAGAATACTTTTTTGGCATTTGATACACACATGGGACTCCTTTTGATTTATAGAGCCACGGCGCTGCGGCGGCACCTAAAACATTGTCATTGGGGTCGCAGGCCCATTCCGGTAATAGAGGGGTTGGTTAAGAATCAATGTTAGAAACGCTGTTTGAGTGAGCAGTTTTGACATTCATCTGCTGGTTTAGGGTCTATATCTTGACGGATGCTACCAAAAGAAGTGACTGTGATTGGTTCATTTGTCATCATATTAGGTGGTATTTCTGTGAAGGGATGGTGGCACATTTTGAAGTGTAGCTTCGCTGTGTGGTGCAGCAGCAGAGTAGGCTTGTTCTGTTTTTTTTTTCCTGAGTCAGTTGGTAAGCTGAATGTTCTTGTGAGGGAGATGACTCACCAGCAGCCCGAGGTGTTGAGAGGAGATAGGGCAAATTTCTCTTTCACTTCTGTTTTCTATAGCCAAACGTATTAGTTTTCACTGCGGCTAATGTAGCGGGGCTTGTGAGGCCGGCCGCCTGTCGGTGTTCCTGTCGCCATTGTCCCATTATTTGTTCTGTTTTATTAATGGTGGACAGACAGCCTCATTCAAAAGCGTCTTGTTGTGGCCCTTATGTCATAATTTGCACTGCGTCCATGTTAGGTCATGTTGGTGTTTGTTTTGGGTATGTCTGTGCCCTTGAGTTTGCCACTGGTTATTTAGGGGACTTGAACCGTGGCTAATTGGCCAGCTAGTTTGCACCGTTCAGATTAGATGCACTGCTGGAATCGACGGTCGAGTCCCAGATTGCATGTTATTCATTTATTCAATGAGGCGTGATTACAGCGAAGGAAACTGCACCACTTTATCCTCTTACAACTTAAGCCCCAAGTTACCATCTGTTACTCTAGATTTTAGTTTCAAAGGGAAATATTATGGTGGATTACATTATTATAAATTCTTGACTGATTCTTGATATTATATACTTCTTTACAAGCCTTGGATTTATGTAGATCTTTGGGCAACTCGATCTACATTGAATACATCAGGACCGCTTGCATTTTAGGTAAATGCGCCACATTTTTATCTCTGATAACAGCTGTTAGCCACACGTTTTAGTAAGCATAGAGAATGAGTCATACTCAGAGTAGCTTTTCACGCCACCTTCCATCCCCCCCACCACCCTCTACTTTTCCTGATTGCTTTCCTTTTGGAGGATAATCTATAGAATCGGATTGGAATAAGTAGCTTGTATTTATTTTCCCAATGATATTTTAATGATTCCACCCTCCTCCCCCTTTTAAAAGTCCTACGAACCAAAGTGGTCTAGTGAAGCTTGACCGAGCCGGACAGCCTTCCTCCGGTTTTGATACAGGGGAGAGATGGGGAGGAAAAAGGGCGATGGAAAAAAAAGAGGTGGGGGGGGGGGGGGACTTTTCTCCCCTTTTCTGATGCTAATGAAAGGAGGAATGGTTTTCCAGCTTTTAGCTTGCAGAGTGTGTCTCCCCTGCAGCATGCTCCGCTGCCTGGACATTGTGGGAGGACAAAACTCCAGGCCCGGGATCCAATAACGTGAAATTTCAGCAGAGAAGCGGCCATTGTGTAGAGAGAGGCAGCCGGGGAGGGGTTGGGTAGAAGGGGGAGACGGAGCGGAGGAAAGGGAGGGTGACTTGGCGAGCACCCAGGGCTCAGTCCACATCCTTTCTCTCTCTCTCTCTCTCTCTCTCCTCTCCTCCTGCACTCCTCCTCTTCCTCTCTCCTCCTTCCCTTCTTCTCTCTCCCTCCTGTCTTCCTTTCAATAACCCCCCCACCCCCTCATACCCTGGCCCTGGCCTCCTCTCCACCACTCCCCTCTGTAGTGTGAAGCCCAAGGCTGAGACAGGAGCGAAGCATGATGGCATCCTGGAGCCCAGTGAGCCATGGGCCGGAGCAACAGACAAACGGCCACTTTGTCAACTTAGGAAATGGTTGTCCCAGGATCCCCTTTCTCCACCATACACCGGAGCAGCCGGCCTCGAGGCCCAGGCCGGCCTGGTCTGCACGTGCTCCCCCATCACGCCTTCTCTTCTCTTCTCTTCTCTTCTCTTCTCTTCTCTTCTCTTCTCTTCTCTTCTCTTCTCTTCTCTTCTCTTCTCTTCTCTTCTCTTCTCTTCTCTTCTCTTCTCTTCTCTTCTCTTCTCACAATGTATTTCAAGTGGTTAACCTATTATGCAAAATGCACTTTTTCACTTTTTCTCAACATTAACATTGGACCCCAGTGTGACTACAGACTCCCAAAGTAGGAGAAAAAACAACCCTCACTCTTTTTCTCCACCGTTCTGGAAACCTTTATTCAAAAACCCCAGTCAGATATTTGTCCTGTTATGACGTCATAAGGGGAGAAACAACGTTGCCCCCATTACCAACATAACTTAGCACTATGTCCAACTGGGATAAGCACACCCCTAGATGGGCCGATCAGAGCAGACCGAGCTTTTTGGAAGGCGGGACTTAATGAGACCGGCTCTAAAACAGAGCTTTACAGACAGAGGCTGAAAAGAGGAAACGTTTTTGGGATATCACACCATGAAAACTGTTTCTCGTAGAATACCAAATTCCAATTTAGACCTAAATATTAGTATTTTGTATGTGATCTTAAGTATTTATACTTAACATATATATATTTATCATTTATAAAGATTGCTGCGCACCAAAACCTTGCATAGCCAGGCAGAAATGTGTGGTCAAATTTGCGGTGGTAAAAGTTGGTATTTATTGAAAAATTATTTGCGGAGAAGTGTGCGTATTCCCACGCCAACTTTCGACCATGCGGAGAGCTCACCGCAAGGTTGTCCAGACTCGGGGAATCAGCGACACTCAATGGCAACACCACAAAATAAAGCTCAATCATCAGAAAAACACAGACAAATGACTGTGAAATGCTTGGCACCCAATATATTTAGTCAATAAAATGTATAAGCTTACCTATAGTTGTTAATATAGGCTACTGTAGTCTATGGCATGCAGTTGTGATGTAGGTTGAATTACTTATCAAGTAACCTAGGTCTACATGTTTTGGTTATATTGTATAAGTTGAATCTTACAGCTCTACTCTATAATAATATCCTATACGTCGGGAGGTGTTTCCGTGAGTGGCCAGCGGGAGAGCAAATTTTAAACGGTGTGTAAAAAGTAGTTTTGTACAAAGTTAAGGCCAACAAATATTAATTAAAACTGTATATTTCGTTAGATAAAATCATGTTATGAATTTAGCAGATTATTACACACATCTTTTGCCATAACAATTCACCCTGGAAGTTTAAACTATAATCTGACGTTGTGTGACGAAATGTGTGGATCTCACGGGAGATAAACAATGCTCTCGAATAGACTATAGGCATTATTTCACTTGTCACAACATATTTTATATAGGCCTAGGCCTGCAGGTACACTAATATGTGATATTTCATACAGACAGTACAAAGTTAAGCGAAACTGCTTTACAAAGACTATAACGAATCATGATATGTGATAATCACGTGCATGTGTGTTTGTGTGCCAGTTACTACAGCACATGCACGTCACGGGCTTTCTTCCTTCCCAGTTGCTTTCTTTGCGGCCGGTTGCCTCCCTTTTTTCTCGTGTCAGTCAAAGTTCTGTGCTTATTAAGAGTGTCACCATCTTCAGGAGCTATTTAGCATTCGCTATTTATGGTAGATTGTGGGATGAAACTGGGAGGTGAAGTGGGAGGACACGGGGCAGAGATCGTCTGCGCAAAATTCACCGCAGATGGGTATTTATAAAGGGAAGATTGCGTGCAACTGTGCGCTGCACAGTTTTACAAATCAAATTTTTTTTGGCGCAGCACATTCTTGGTTTTGTGCGGATGCAATGTCTTGGGATGGATTCTACGCACACCTTTATAAATGAGGCCCCTAGTGTTTTGTTTGTTCCTTGCTCTCACTTAAAATGAGGTTTGAAATGCTAGGTTAAATCTCTATATTGCCTCCTCCGTCATAAATTGTATGGATGCCATAAAAGCCGTGGCACACACTTCTTGTGAATAGAAAAGGTGGTTGGGAGCTGTTGACTGTCACCTTGATCTCCACCCTGTTCCCATCCACAGCCACATCCTCCTCCTTTTCTCCCCCACAATCCTCCGGTACACTCCCACCCCTCCCTCTGTTTGTCTCTCCTGCTTTTGGTCGGAAATGAAGTCAGTCATCCAGCAGAATAACTTGGAATAATTTGGAATGGGGGGCTCCTTTCTCTCTCTATCTCTCCCCCCTCTCCCCTCTGCTCGCCGGCCCAGGCCAGCTGATCTGCTTCCGCTCTCAATTGTGTGTCCAGTCGACTGTGTGCTCCCAGCGAGGGGAGTGGAGGCCAGCTTTTGTCTCCGCTATCCCACTCTGAACTGTGTGTGTGTGTGTGTGTGTGTGTGTGTGTGTGTGTGTGTGTGTGTGTGTGTGTGTGTGTGTGTGTGTGTGTGTGTGTGTGTGTGTGTGTGTGTGTGTGTGTGCGTTTGTGTGTGTTGCAGCAGGTTGCATATTTTTTAACCCTTTACTGTACCATAGGCAAGGAAATGAGGGGAAAGAGCATGAGCCAATGGAACCTTTTACTCTCTTAGATATGTTGTACTCTTGTTGGTTGTTGTTTACTTTCCAGTTTGAAATGTTCATATTTTTGATTTCAACGCCCCTTTCAGATCAACGTCAACCAGCACAAACACCCATTAGTAAAATATTTTGTCCAAAAACCATTATTACATCCATAAATCCCTACTGCTGCTGCATCATTTGGAATGCGCTGGCAGATGTATCTATTTTATTTTCAGTGTATTTTCCATCAAGTTTGCATGTAAACATTGCCAGACACATCGGTGTGAAAATGTCCGCTACATCTTAACCTTTGGTCTGACTACTCTTTTGAGCCAACAAGAGCTTCCATGTCCTGTCAACAGCCGACAATTGCCAACGAGGGTCTTCATTAAAAAGTAGTTCTTCTTTTGAGTAAAGACTGAAATTGGTTGCAACTGAGTTGACTGGCATTTCTTGTATAGCAAATGAGATTCTGAACAAACTGGTATGCTGCTTTAGTGGGAAGCTTCAAAGGCAGAACTGGGGAGAGGTACCTCAAAGGCAAGCTTCAGGCTCCCAACAACTTCTGTACACATGGCAAAGGGCAAAAGTTTTTGGGGAGTTTTAGTTGTAAATAATGTAAGCTTACATAGTCTGATGTATGTTATTACTGTTTATTACTTATTATCCTAGGTATGTGACCATGGTTTCTATGGGTCATTTGAGAATTGTTATCAAATTTCACTAGGTTCCGCTTGTGGCTGTGGACCCATTGACTTTTCCAGCTTATAAATCCCAGCTATACAGTAGTCTTCTGCAAGCATCTGTGTGCAAAAAAATAATTCATAACTTCAGTGTGGTCAAACTTCAATAACTCAGTGCCAGTGGTAGCGTGGTCAGGCTAGTATGCTAGACTACACTTTTTTTTACAAGAATAGTTTTTCAAGCTTTATTGATAGTTTGGAGAGACAGAGATGAAATGGGGTAGAGAGGGGAATGACATGCATATTACGACCACGGGTCTCGGGGGACACTATAACCACTTCACCACGAGCGCCCCCTCCCCCCAACACACACACACCACACACACACACACACACACACACACACACACGCACACACTCATATTGATTGTTACTGATGCTACTGTTGTATTTAATAAAAGAACAGCCTCACAGATGACATGTACTCCAAAAGTTTCACAGCTTACAATTTACTTTGGGTATGCCATTTTACAGGACTGCTAAGGAGTTATATACTGACCATATAACTTGCAAAGATGTGTGTATATACAAAACGTCCACTTAACTTCCTCTCTGGGCCCAGCCCCCCTCCCTGTGAGTGTCATGGTGGCTGGCATGTGTGTGATGGTAGGTCTGAAGGGTCAGGCCCTGGTCATTGTGCCCTGGTCATGGCTGAGCGACACCACCGCCTGCCTTCTGTTCACCCCAGGGACCCACTGCCTGATTGACAGCCCCTCCTGCAACCATCAACCGCATCCTTTATTGGGGGCCATAGAGGGGTCTAACGGCTGCAGTATTTCCCTCTTTTACTGCCTGTTATACTGCTCAAAAATGATTTTTTTCCCCCCGCTGTGGCAGGGGTCCTTGTGTAAGGTTAAGCACTGCTTTTGTGGCACTGTTATGAGGTGAAACCAGAAAGGGTGTTACTAGAGGTTGCAAGGAGGGAGTAGGTTGTGGTTGTGTTTGTCTGTCAGTCTACCATGACCACCAGTTAGTGTTTAAGTTCAGGGGCAGCACGTGAGGCAGAAAACGGACATTTTGATTTGAGTACATTTAGGTTGATAAGAGATTAATGGTGTAGGCAATTCAACCAGTTCTGTCTGTACCCGTCACTGTCCAGCACCACTATCCATTAGTATTTTTGTACATTTATTTGATTGGTAGAGTAGCTTATTTTTGGATCAGTTTGCTCATTATGGGGCAGAAAAATCACAACATGATATTTTAGAATGTCATTGGAAATAATCATAATTATAACAACATACAGCTTTGGAAAAAAATTAAGAGACCACTCCAAATATTCAGTGTCTCTCGTTTTACTTTTTATAGGCATATGTTTGAGTAAAATTAATATTTTTGTTTTATTCTATAAACTACTGACAACATTTGTACCAAATTCCCCTCAAAAACATTTTCATTAAGTAATGTAGAGATGAAGATTGAAGAAAAATCCAGGTCTCTTAATTTTTTTCCTCAACTGTATAAGACTTCCAGTGTGGTCCATTTTAGTTTGGGCGAGACTTTCAAAGCTTGCTGAAACGGATGGGCACATCAACAAGGTGGTGGTGTCCACAGGTCTCAGATATTAAATATCATTGAAGGGTTTGATTGATAACCCTTCAGTCTGAACAAAGGATTGTTTATTAATTTGTGAAGAGTTAAGGGAAGGTCAAAACAAGGAAAGATATTCAAGGATGTATAAATATTTTATATTAGAAGTTGAACATGATATCTGCTTGTGATTAGAAGTAAAGTGATCAATGATTTTCTAGATTCAGAACTTTAGTTTGAAAGCAGCTGTAGCAAGGTAACTCAGCAGCACGTAAAACTGTCCATCAAATTTAGGAAACAATCAATAATTGTTGATAACACATCTCTTTCTATTTTGTTAAAGAAACCAATGAGCTTGAGTATAACCATAAAAGTGTTAGCAGACCAGTTCAGCTTTTTCTCAAATATTTATTTTTCATGCTTCTAAGAAACTAACTAGCTCTATTGATTATAGCAACTTTAAAGGTACTCCAGGGAACTTTCAGTTTGTGTTAATTCAAGCGCCCCCTTTGGACAAAAAACAACTATATAAAAATAGCATTCTTTGCACTGATGGTCTTGTTTGCTGTTATATGTAATTTATGATCATCAGAGGAAAAATTAGACTATTTCAGAAATATTTATTAAGTTCCTCGTAGCACCTTTAAAATGTTTAACAATGCTGTTAGTGATTCATGCATACTTTTTGTATATATTGATTTATTTACTTAATTACATTTGTCTTTAGTCTTTAAAATAATTGCGTGTGTGTGTGTCTGAACAGACTTGGCCAGGCCATCTGTTTTTATCAGTTGGTTTTAAGTTTACTTATCGTGCTGATCAAACCTTTGTTGGAACTTTGGATAACTATGTCCAGGTGCTAGGATATCAAAGCTTTAACATGCAGGGACAATGCAACAAACTAGCTTCAGATTTAATGCTCACTGGCTCATAGATGAATTACTAACTAATAACCTGGGTACAGAGGTTTGCCAAGGGTGTGTAAGGCAGGAGGGCAAAGGTTAGTCTTACATAGAGTATAGGCCAGAATGCAGACAGAGGGAGCAGAGGCAGCCTGAGCTACAAATTATCTATGTCATATATTAGATGTTATCAGAGAGTGACATTTTTTCCCTTTATCACTGTTTCATATTTGGATACTATCTTTTAGAAGACATTTCTTTATAATATCTTTTGGACCCTCTGAAGTCATCTTCATTGGCTGACCTGGAAGTCGGCCCGAGAGCGACGTGTCACAGACATCTGGCAGTCACATTCTTTACTTTGCCCGTTTTCTGTCAGCTCTCTCAGATTTTCCCCAGTCTTTAATATGTTACCAGGAGTCTCTGCAAAAAACGCTGCCCTCAGCACACCCCGACCTTTGTCACTTCCGGCGTCCCGATGCCGTCTGTGTTATCTAATCAGTGTGGGGGTGGGAAAATCTGACTCTTGAGTGAAGGAACAGAGGAGGGGCAAAGGAGGTGGGGAGACACAGAATAAGATGTTGAAGTATGATGTATATTTAAGTCGGTATTTAGTTTCAAGCATACTGTCTGCTGAAACACTGTATCATCAGTTGAGGACATGAGAAAGGTGTGTTAGACAGGCAATAGCAGTATCATCTGAATGCTGGAGCCCCCTGTCATTTGTTGTCTGGTCTGAAACTACCCGCTTTATAGAGGTAAAAGTTTGAAATCAGCTGTGACCAGAGCCTGAACATGGCCATATGGTCAGTCAACCTCTGACCAGGGTTAAACATACACAGGCGGCTTCAGACTTTAGAAATCAAAGCCAGTAGTGTGCTGTATCATGCAACACAAACATATACATTTAATCCAGGGCTGAATCCTTGACTTTGCTCCTTTAGTATATTTCTTTTAATTTTGTGGCAGATTTTAGGGCTAGCTTGTTCCTAGTAAAAGCTTCTGCCACACCCTAGATTTCCATAGCATTTGTTTCATGCAATCTCACCATTGGTGTTAGTGTGATGTGGCACGTGGTGGTGGGTGACCTGTGTTTAAAAGTTGCTGGACAAATGGGATGTAGTAGACATTTAGCACCGGTTTCCTCGCTTCATCTTCTCCGTGTGTCTGTATAGTGTTCCAATACTCACTACACGTGCACTGACCATATTGTGTAGACTACATGCACTCTACTACGACTTGTTTAGGCTGTGGTTCAACAGTATTATGGGGGGGAGCTGATGTGTCATGTAGGCTGTCTACTTTTGATCATATTTTTGTCATCTAAGTGAATTCTAAGGTCACCAGAAAAGACCCTCAAGGAGAAGACCCTTAAAGGCAAATAGTAAAGCTATATTGCTTACATTTTTCATATAAATGAATGTCAGTTAAATTCAAGCCATTGCCAAATGAGTTGACATGAATTTGATTAAGCCTATCAGCGCTACAAAACTCTCTGTGTATTTTTCAGTGTTCCAATCATTAGAAACTGGTGTCTCCCTCCCCCCCGGATACTGGCGTAGGTGCTCAAGAAGCGCCCACGAAATGTTTCGGTTGTTGATTCTGCTGCTAAGAAAAAACCTGGACGGTACAGCAGAAGGAATAAAATCCATGCACGACTACCAAAGGCTTACCTCATGTAGATGCGCCGACAGTGTTTTTGTAATTACTCAGAATTCCTCATGGGGGCAACAGACTTATAGCTTTAAAATACACGTTTCCACTGACTATTTTCACTAAAAATGTGTTGTTTTTTTCTTTTGCCCCCCCCCTTTTTTCCCCTACCCTTCTTTTTCCTTCCACCTTCCACCCTCCTCGTCTTCCTCCCTTTCCTCCTCCACAGTGACAGTTATGCGCGTGTGAGAGCAGTGGTCATGACTCGGGATGACTCCAGTGGTGGGTGGCTTCCTCTGGGCGGCGGGGGCCTTAGCTGTGTCACCGTCTATAAGGTCAGCCGGGCGGAGGACAGCGGCAGCACCCACAGTGGAGGCAGCGGAGGAGGAAGCAGCAGCAGCAGCAGCATCAGCAGCAGCAGCAGCCTCAGCCCCTGTAGCCCCAGTCCTAGCCCCAGTCCCAGCCCAAGCCCCAGCCCCACCGCCGTGGAGTTCCACATCAAGGGCGAGAGGCTCAAAGACAAATTGGTAAGGGGAACTATTTATACCGATACACGTAACTCAAAGGCCATGTAATACCCCAAATCCACAAAATCCTTCTATGGATGTAATTTGCGGAGTTATAGTTGCATGATAGTTAGCATCTGAAAAGCTTATTTTTCAATCAAAATAAAATATATTGTCATTGAAGTTTGATAAACTTTACAGAAATTTGGTATAAATGGGGGGGGGGCTTTGCCCTGGTTCTTATTACACAATAAGTACCAATCATGACCGTTCTCTGCCCGAATGCTCTGTAAAAACAATGACTGTTGCCATGGAGACAGTTTGATGCGGCCACGCTCACACAGTCCTGTCAAACGGTAAAAAATGTATGAAAAAATAATTCAATCAGATTTTGGAAAAAAAGCTTATTGAGACTCCCAAATTTGAAATCGTATATAGATTTTTACTATCTAGACCATGTTTCCAGGGGCTTTAAATGTTGATGTTGGACACTTTCTGGGTTATTTAGTCATTCTGTCTCTCTCATGCACATTCAGGTGCACAAACCAAAGACTGTACATTCTGTTGGATGAGATCACCCCGAGCCCCCATCCTCCAGACTCCCCCCTCTCTCTATCTCTGTCTCATTCACACACTCACACATACTCACAGTCACACAGGAAGTGGTTGTTTGGCTTTCCTCCATGGCGCAGGTAACTGCAAATAGGAGCGAACTGCGTGATGCTGTGATGCATGATGATATCATCAGGGAGAAGGGCAGGTTACTCAGGAGCAAAGAATGTGGGATGAGGGATGTGGACACACAAAGAGCTTGGAAGAGACCCTAAACGATGGAATACGGGCTGGAAATTCACATTCACTCTGGTTTCCCATAAGTACACAAGTATTTGCACACGTTTTTTATGAGCATTTCCTTTTCTTAACGTGTGATGTAAAGACTGTATGTGTCAGTTAATTAAGTCAGAAAAAATATTCTACAATCCGAAATGTTTTCGATTAATCCACTACTATTTTCATCTCTTGTGTAAAGTCTTCGCAAAAAAAAATAATGATGAAGAATAAAATAATCCTTGAAGAAAACTATACTTTTGCTTGATAAAGATTTACAGAATCAAACAAATGATTCACTTTTATAAGCACATTTTGACAGAAGTATAGAGCTTCATTCATAGATGGAAAAATGTCCTACACAGCTCAAAAAAAAAAAACTCAGCTGCAGCGCTCTACTTTGGCTTTATTACAGATGTGTATGTGTTGCGTCTGAAGGGCTGTGCATCAGTGTAATACAATTTATTAGATAAGACATGCATTGGATTACTAATATCTCTAATTACTAACATATTTAACTATGGGTCTATTTACTTTCATTTTAAATATCTTAGTTTAGTTTTTACCAATATTTATATGTGTACATACATAAACAAACACATAACCTGCAAAGTCGGTTAGTTAGTCTGTTTTCTCTGTTTGGGCCATTCTAATCCTTATGACTTGTGCTGTATAGCTGCTGTCAAGCTCGTGACCTTCTTGTCTCAGGGCTCTGTCTGTGTTGCAGATGTAAAACAGATCCAGTAGATGCACTGGGTGGATAATCCTGGTCTGTGGTGACGAGAGTGTAAATCTGTGCGTGTGTGTTTAAGCGCTCAAGAGAAACTCTCTTGTCAGATGTCAGGAGACCGAGGAGGGCCACCATGATGCACAGAGTCTGGTGGCTCCTGACTATCCAGCATTAATCTTCTAAATCACTTCAAATCTATTTTTGACTGAACGCATTTTATGTTCGTTTGGTGTTTTACGGCGTGTTTGTGTGTTTGTGTGTTTGTGCGTTGCTATCCAAGCGTGTGTGTGGCACAGGAAAGGGTGTGACAGGACTGCTGTTTGTTCAGACAGCAGGGTTATAGACTTGGTGGCTCAGAGAATCCCGGCAACTCTTCTGGGATGTGGTAAAAAAAAACACCCCTATCACCGCCAGCGTCTATCCCCCAGCCACCACAACAAACAGCCCACCATGTGTAGGTCTATCAGGATGCCACCCAGTGCCACGGGGAGGGTTGGCTTCAACCACAGCGCTAGCAACAGTCTGAGGGCATCACAAGAGAAGAGGCTGAGCGATGAGTCCATGAAAACAACAGCAATAGACAAAAAACACATGCAAATTATGTTGTATAAAACTTTAATAAAAAGAGACCCAAGGAAGAGCCTCTAGATTTTATAAAAGGTTTGATTTGTTATGACTAAAGCACTTCAAAAGAAAATGCGTCATCTCCTTACAAATGTGTCATTTCGGTGTCTTTTTTAATTCAGCCAGAAATGAACAGAATAGAAATAGCACAATGACAGTCCCACATCCCTGATGGGGAAGGAACGTGAACTAGACGGAAGGAAAAAACAGATCTGAGATTAGATTTGATTATTTTGAAATCACAATGGCAACATATTTTGGGCTGGTGGGAAAGAAGGCGCATTAGATTGGAGATTAATCAGGGAAAGAGATGCGTGTAGTCAAAGAGCAGGAAGCAGAGGTGGAGCCAGATAGACGGGAGACGGAAGAGGTGGAGGGGATCTGTCTATAAGCGCAGTGATGCGGCACAGAGTGTACTGGTGATGACTCAGCTGGCTCTCCATATAGCTACCAATCACTCTCCTCCCTGCCTCCCCCCCTCCATCCTCTCTCTATCCTTCACTCCCATTCTCTGACTCTCTTAAAAACTACAGATCTAATTGGCTGATGATTACTTAGCATTCCGGCTCTCGGATTATGACAAATCTCTGGTTTATCTCTCACCTCGTTTCCTTTCGTCAATAGTTGTGTGACTCCCCCTGATACAGCTGTAGATGGTGATGTAGTCGAGGCTTACTCCAAAAGGACTTTGCCTTGGGGGAAAGGTCCCACTTGATACAGTGGTTTTGTTTCTACTGTTAACCTTACAATTCCATTGTTTTGAATTACAAGCTAAATCTGGTTTATTAGCTGAACAAATGTGTATTAATTGCAGCCAGGGCCTCCTACTAAGCCTTCAAGAGAAAAAAATAAAAATAAATAAATCTATATTTATATTTCTGATACACCAATTAATCAATCATTTTATTCCAAGCATTGTTATATTAAACTGTCTGGAAATAATGATCAGGTTTACAATATTGCTGGCTAAGGCCGGTGTTCACAGGATGTTGTAGCCTGATTTCCCATGTACATGTAATAGTAGTCTCTCTCTCGCTCTCTCTCTTTCTCTCTCACGGTACCACTTCCCTACTCTCTGCACGTCTCACCTCCGTCCGTCCGTCTCTGTCCCTCTACCCCCTCTTAATGTCTCCAGCCCTCTATTTCATTATCTATCTCCTTCCTTTTGCTGTCGGGGCGGCTCCTCCTCCTCTCTTTTCTCCCAAGCAGAGTGTGGAATGTGGTGTTAAGTATCGTCCTTCCATGCAACCGTGATACTTCCTCCTGCGTCTGCCTGGCTGTGTGTGCGCTCACCTTACCTGCTCCGGCTCCATTCAGTCTCGCCTCTACAATCAGCCCCAGAGGCACAGCGTAGCCCCCTCCTCTTCCTCCCCTCCCTCCTCTCATCCACTGGTTCAGGATAAACCATGGGATAAACTCACAAACTTAACCTTAGCCCCTCCCTTTTCTTGGGGAGGCTTGCAGTACTAGGGACACCAGGCCAAACATTCTGGGACACATCCTCATGCAGAAAAATGTTGCGGGTACACTTGCAAACCTAATCAACGAGCGTAAAAAAAAAGAAAACAGCTCTCACTCGGGTCGTTCAGAATGAAATGTAAACCTCTGTGCACCCGCGCTGACACACATATCGCATATCGTTAACCTCACATCCAGCTGCCAGGCATCAGCCTCTTTTTAAAGTGTCCATGTTGACTCGTGTCCAGATCCGAAGGGGAACGGTGCCATCTGCTTTCACTCTCCGCGTAGTATCGTTTCGTGATCGCTATCCTTCCGACAAGGCATTTTGCACCGCGAAAGATGCACAGTGTAGCACTTTGGGTCATTGAGCTTTTCATCACACCAGCTCCTGCTATACACACGCGTTTCCTCTATGCACAGATTGACGTTCACACACATTCACACCCCATTAAAAGCACCTCTCGTGCACGTCTGTAAAAAACCTCTAAGACTGTAATGGCCGTCTCTCATTTCATTTAATCTGCCTAGAGGAAGGCCGAGAGGCGGCCCAGTAGCCCTGATTAATAATAGACTTTTGGAAACACAGTCTTTCTCCGCCACACACTTTGTCTGCCTGGCTCCAAAACATACTCGGGGGGCCCCCCCTTCTTCTGCCACCACCACGGCTCTCCAACTTTGTCATCATCTGTAATGAAAACCCCACCATTTAGAATGTGTTTTACAAATTTACAGAAAAGTATGTGAAATTGTTGGATTTAGGATTATTTATTTTTTTCCTTTTTAGAGACTCTGGAGCTACGTGTGTTGTTCCAGATGCAGGCCTCTGCTCTTCCCCTCTACTGCCTTTCTCGTGTTGCTGTAGAATGATTGAATGTGACATGTTTAAACAGCTTAGGGTGCGGAGTAAGATGAAGGATTTACACATGCATTTTTTCCTAGTTAGTTTCTTCATCAAACCTTTTAAATTGCCCAGATTGGTTAGCTTTACCAAATGCAACTATAGTGTTGTTGAGTTCTTATATGCCTTGTTTCACTCTCAAACTCTGTCTCTGTGTGTTGCCAGGTGGTGCTGGAGTGTGTCCTGCAAAAAGACGTAGTATACAACAAGGTCACCCCCATCTTCCACCACTGGAGGATCAATGACAAGAAGTTTGGACTGACTTTCCAGAGCCCTGCTGACGCCCGTGCCTTTGACCGGGGCATACGTCGGGCCATTGAGGACATCAACCAAGGTGTGTGTGTGTTGGCGGGTAGTTAATGGTGCCTGCATGTGTGTGGTTTTAGAGGGTTCAAACAACAAAAGGGCTAGGTTTGTTTGGAAGTTTGCACTATACTATGTGTGTTGGCGGCCATCCAACTTGTGTGAAATAATACGGGTGTTTGTGCGTGAACAAGGCACGCGTTCTGTTGGGCGGGCGTCGGCAGCCTGTATTCCTTGTCTGTTTGTCATTGCCTTGTAATGGCTGACCTGGCATCTGTTCTAGGAGAGATGCATAGCGTTGATTAGCGTTGATGACTTCCCCCCACTGCTACCTGCTCACTCACCCGAGCATGACCCCTCCTGTGTTATCTTATCAGCGCCAGCTGCCCAGATAAACTCTCCACTTCCTGTAGAGACTGGCAGCACAGCACTGTGCCCAGACACTGGGTGATATAGGACAGGGGCAGGACGGCTTGGTTAAGACAGAGGGAGACAGAAGTTTGGACACACAGAAAGGGGTGGCAACCTGGGATAGGGGCAGAGCTTTATGCAGAAGAAACTTGAGCAGGATGGGCCTTTTGTGCCGCTCAGACTTAGTAAGGAAGTTTGAGGATGGGCTAGTCTAGTCGTAATAAAAGTTAGGGTTTGGTCTTTCTGTGTTCAATGTGGCTTTTATTAAAACATAAATTAAGATAATCTAGATTTTAGACTTTAGTGGAGTCTCTGAGTTTAGTTAGCAGCTTTGGGTCCTGATAAGCATTATTTTCCAGTACAGTGCCAAAGGTTGAAAAGTCACCCAATTAGCAGGAAAATCGCCAGGACAGCAATCTGCCACCCAGCCCCATGTTACACAAGATTATAGCTACAGTATACTCTCCTTTACTCTCTAGACCTGGGAACCCTGGGGAGCGTAGTGGAGGTGCCGCCGCACAACATATCCTAAAGGCTTATCACTGCCAGGCATCAGTTGCTTCTTGCCCACAAGCGTTTATCTGAGATTTCAACTTCCTGGGCAAAAGTCCAGACTTGGTCTAGGTAAAAGGTAATCAAAAGGCAACAACTGTAGGGGTGGCTTTGCAAATAGCTCTATCTGTGTGGTTTGTGTGAAGATCATGAGGAAATAATCATGGATTGCTTAAAACATGAATCTATATTAATGATTGGTAGGTTGGTTTAGGTTGTTTGAAGTATTAGTAAATTATTCTGAAATAAGATTTCCAAAATGTACTACTTCTAGCATCTGGAATATAAATATTTGCTGTTTTTTTTCTTAAAGGTCTATGCTATCACACTGAGTAATTTTTTAATGTGTAGTGTTTATTGGACAAGAAGCAATATGAAGAAGTCTCCTTGGGCTCTGGGCGGTTGATTTTTCACTATTTTCTGACCAAGCGAAAAAAATTGAGGATTAATCGATAATGTAAACGATAACGTAGTTGCAGCCATAGTTCAACATAAACAGATGCTTTCGGAAAGTAGGTCGAACATCTATTCTAGCTTATAGCTAGCCTCAACCTTGAAGCTGTCAAACTTCCCTTATGCTAGTAAATACTTCAGCTCTTTCCTATGAATGTCAGCAAGCTACAGCAGGTGATAGGGAGTTTTGTCTCTCTCTTCCTTTGTCTTTCCCCTGCTGTCCTCTCCTGCGACTATGTTCTCATCTCTCTCTCTCTCCCTCCCTCCCTCCCTCCCTCCCTCTCTCTCTCTCTCTCTCTCTCACTCTCTCTCTTTCTCTCTCCCCTGGCATCTTGTGTATTCTGCCAGTGTTGTGTAATGCTTCTCCTCAGCTCAGGCAGGCAGGTTCTTCTGTATTCCTGTTGCATCGTTCTTTGCTGCTGGACCCAATGAGTGCGAGCGTGCGTGTGTGTATGTGTTTGTGTTTGTGTGTGCGTGTGCGCTGGGAGAGAAGAGGCAGAGAGAGAATGAATATGTTTTTTTTTGTCCGTGTGTATGTGTGCGCACGTGTGTGTATCAGTCTTGCAGTCCTCTGTTGCTATGGCAACGCCGGGCACATGGCTCAGGCAGCTTCGCGGGCCCAGCACTGCCAGAGTCGTGCTGCAGGAAGTCTCTTTCTCTCTGTAGTGGAAAAACGCGCACGAACGCGCAGACACACACACACTCAAACACCTTTCTCCATGTGACTCAGACAGACAGACTGATGAACCGACCGGGTCTAACACAAGGCCAGTGAATTCTTCTGTCCTCTTTGTGGCAGAGACGGCACTGCCATGTATTACTGTGTTCCCTCCCCGAAAGCAGACATACTGACTGCCTCAGTGCTTCAAATGAGGCCTCAGTGATCCTAATTAAGTGAACCTAACTTTTCAAAAGAACCTATTGATGCCCCAGGTATAAACAGTTTCCCCTTCATCCCAATGGAAATGGTTTAATCCCCGTTCTCTGCAACATTGCCAAGACCGTAGCCTCAACCTTTTTCTCTTCTATTGAGTTTCTTTGAACATTGTTTTCTTTTTATCATGAATATTCTGGTTTCAAGTTCTAGGTTTGCTAGGTCTGCTAGTGCTGTCTGTTTACTTAGGCCTGGTAAAACTACAATAATAGCCTGCCAAGTATAGTTAATAATCTTTATTTTAATCTTACCCATTATGCAACTGTAAGTACAATAGGTATAACACACACCACACTGACCTAACCAAATCTCCTTTAAACTGCTTATAATGCTGAAATGCTATTTATTTCTACCTGTGCCATTTAAAGGTGGACTCAGCGATTTTGGAGAATGCTTGTTGTCAAGATGATTTTTCATCCAAATAGGTGAATATCTCCTCACAGTCTGCTACCTGTACTGTGTGTGCTGAAAAAAAACAGTGTTCACTCTGGGTGGAGCTTGTGCATAAAAGCCATCGTCAGTGGATCGCTGATAACATGATTCACCATGGAAACAGAAGAAACAAATGCGTGATCCTCCCACTTCTCCACTTCTCAAAAAAAAACCCGCTACTGGTAAATGGAAATGGACTTGTATAGCGTATTCTCCGTTTTCACAGCTCAAAGGTAATTGTTTTTGTACACATCACCCAGTCACACACACATTATACACCGATAGCACAAACGCAGGGTAGGCTTCCCACTAGGGGAAGAAAAGAACTATGGGGGAAATCGGGATCCAGTGTCTTGCAGGGAATTACATGTGGGGGGGGGAGGGGGGGTGAACTCCAACCCTGCACACCAAACTTCTACCCACTTCCCACTGCCGCCTACTCCCACTGGAGTTAGAAATATTAACGAATGAGTTCATGGTAGCCTATGGAGAAGAATTAACGGGGATATTGTCACATAACTGATCTAATCTCCTCGGCAATTCAGAAAAAAACAGTGCAATCATTTCGCTTCCGTATGAGAAGCCATAGTCTATTTTAAAAAGTTACGCATATCAGCAGTAAAGTAATAAAGCTGGCGCGGCACAGCATTTCTGACAGTGTTTTATATTCGCTGTATAATATGTTGGGAAGCCTATAGCCTAATAGCCCACTGTGCAGTAAACAGACTGACGCTTCTTTTAAATGGAGAGTGAAAGACATTAACGTCTGACACATAAGGTGACAGTTTCCATTGAAGAGCCTGATTGATTTATTACCAGATCCATTTTCCTCAAGTGATCACAGTTTAAATTATTATATAATTTTTATATTCATATTAGGCTATTTAACGAGGCTCGTCTGTGACTTTAGGATCGCACAAGTGAACAGTAACAATCGCGTGCAGCCGCAGCGTTACATGAATCCACCTGACATAAATCTGTTCAGTGGCACAGACGTTAAAAAGCATACAATACAAATAGGTTTATTAATCTGAATGTAGAGCATGTCACGATGTGTAAGGTGGCCGCCTATATGAACGGACCGAGGGCTGAGAACAAGGCTACTGATCAGATAAATGAGCGGTCGAACGTAAAATCAGCGGGAAATAAAACATCCCGATGGAGATTTCTATGGAGTGATTTTGCTTCAAACTGTACAGGGACGCGTGTGAGAGTGACACTCTTTCTTCAGTCGGAGCTGCAGCGTAAAGTGAAAACAAACTCAGGGTAGGTCTAACCATCTCCCGAGCAGGTTAGACCCATGGCGTATGTTGCCGCAGTAACAGACTCTCGGTTGCGCTGAACCTGCTACCTGAAATGGAAAACCCAGAGTTTCCACTAACTCAGAGCGAACAAACTCTGGAATGCCTCAAAACCAGCTACCTGAAACAGGCCTCTGGGCTCTGTACACTAGTATGTAAACAAAGGGTACGTAAACCAAGGGGGCCTAGCATCATGCCCGTTTACAGAGCCTAGGCTGTATATTACCACTGGATTTGTTTTTCAGTGTGCAGGATTGTGAGGAGATATTCACTGATTTTGACAAAAAGTGATTTTGTCAACAAACATTCTCAAAAATCGCTGGGTCCACCTTTAACAAATGAGTCGCTGTAGAGCTTGTAGCACATATCGAAACAGATTTGGAGACAGACATGTCTAACTGCTGTGTGGCTTACATGATAAATTTAACTCCAACCATGCAGAGTATAAAAAAATCCCCAAACCTTCCAGCTTTAGTTTCATCAACGATAAGACCACATCTTGCCCAAAAATCAAACCACACAAAATACCCATAAAGCTAGGAAGGTATCGCACACCCAAATAGTTACAGTAACATTGTTATGCCTCTTGGCTTCATATCTCTTACCATATTTAAGTTAAACTTCCGGATAGTTATTTTCATTAAGGAGAATAATAGAATAACAATATAATCAATTAAACTATG
This sequence comes from Hyperoplus lanceolatus, assembly GCA_026929865.2. Classification (NCBI taxonomy): domain Eukaryota; kingdom Metazoa; phylum Chordata; class Actinopteri; order Uranoscopiformes; family Ammodytidae; genus Hyperoplus; species Hyperoplus lanceolatus. Next base: position 20,055,060 of record CM049408.1, on the reverse strand, counting down.
TTGATCTCTATGTGAAAAGTGCTTCTTTAGTGGTAGGAAAGGGGTGGACACAATAGCACTTTGTGTAGAAATATCAGTGACATTAGTGTCTTTCCTCAGGTTACACCATCCCCAGTTTGATTTCTCTGTGGTTATGAAAAGCTGTAACATGGTCAGCTCTGATACCTGAAACATAAGCTCTGGCTCCAGCATCAGCAGGGTGTTTTTTGGGTTGCGGAAATAGCACATGGCGTTTCAGCCGAGGTCGTGGGTTACATTATTCTAGACATGCATATTTCATTCACTTCTGTGTGCCCCACTGACACAATAGGGGAGCTTTCATTTCCCCATTAGGGCTACAGTCAGAGGGAAGCAGAAGACGTGTCCAGTTGTGGCCCTGAAAAGAATCAGCGATGTAGATATGTTTGCTCAAACATGCTTTGTAGAGACGATGTCATCCATTGGAGTCAAAAAGAGTATATTTTTGAATATAAATAAACACGAGGTAAACGTCAAATATTCTTAGAAATAGAGCTAAGGTTCGGAAAAATGATACGAGGAAGTGGACGAATCTGGCACACGATTTCACTAGTGTTCCTTGAGGATTTTGCCCCCTGGTGGTAAACTTCCCAAAAACAAGTCTTTTCAAATTCAGCCATGTTAGACACAACTAGTGCTGTGTGTGTTTTATACAGGTTTGTGTATTGTGCGAAAACCTGACGTTACATGTCAGCAGCAATAGCGTTTGTGACTGATACCGACAGAGAAGATAGATAGACTGTGTTATTACTATGACGCTTATTTAACTGTGACACATTCCTTTATTGGTTTTGAGTGTGAAAATGGTCAAGCCAGGCCTCTAATCTTTTTCTTTTCTCTTCCAGGTTGTCAGTCGTTTGGGGAAGGGGATACTCCCGAGGATGGACTACCGGTGAGTGAAAGTTTTTTAGTGAGAAGAAAATGTCTGTTTTGCTGGTGCAAGTTTATTTGTTCAGACTGTGAGGAGCCTGCCTTTCTGTATGAGTGAGTTTGGCCTATATGCATTTTTCACGATATAGGTTTCTTGGAAAAATATGCTGCAGGGTAAAAACAAATTCACAGAAAAGCTACGTCGTACACACAACAATTAAATAATTAATTGCAAGTATCTTTGTGTCATGGAGCAGGAAGTGGTTGATTAAGTGCCCCGACTGTCGGTTTTTTACAAAGAGAGATTTATCACTGAACTCTCCCTCACCACTTAATAGGAGGCAGGTCATAGCTAGAACCTGAGCCATATGTTTGAGGCCTTGATGGTGTCCCACCCAGGCGCTGACACCTGCCTTTGTTTTCTAACAGTTGTTTCTTGGAGATTTACAGGTGTTTAACTGGTGCCAGCCAGACCCTGAGGTGAAGCTGGGTGTTGGCCAGCGAATGTGCTCGAGCAGGCTTAGCTGTCTCTATCAATCTAACCCGGTAGCTGTCAATCTCGGTACAATTGATGCCGATATAATAACTATTGCCCCAGGTGCTGGTTGTTGAAAAGCAGCTCGCTGGGAAGGCGCTGTGATTTCAGCGTTCCCCCCCCAAACTGAATGTGTTTCCTCATGAGCCGGGGCCTCTCTCTGTTGACAGGTTGAGAACTGTTAAGGTGCGTAATGTTAGGAATTGTATATATTTGCCCTATTGCCTGGCATGTGGCACTCTATTGACTCTTGACATGTGTGGTTAAGAGTGCCGTTGTCTCCTTAGCAGTGGGAGGCAGCAGGTATATAGTTCAAGCCTACACACCCATGTTCATTTGTTTAAGATATCAGGCCTGTTGCAGGAACGTCAGTCACCTGTTCTACGTCTGATTGTAAAAAAGTAGGTGAAAAGACACTTGGGGGAGGGAGGGCAGTTCTTGCAGTGTACACTCGCAACAGTTCACACAACAGTCCTGCAATAAGTGCTACCTTTGAGACACTTTTGAATTAAATGTTGTTGACACTGTGTCAGAGAGGTGAATTCAACATCTCTGATTTTTTTTACACTGTAGCTTGTGTTGACAGCAAGGTGCACATATTTATTGCAGGGCTGATGTGTTGTATTGTATGGTGCTTGCAGTTTGTGCTGACTTGATACGATACCCCACCAGTTCAAAAAGACTTACTGACTTACTTAGCTTTGTGTCCATTGCACTTGTTGTCACTGTCCTCACCTTTGACCTAAGACGCTATGCCTTACATCCTGTACGTTGTGGACTAGAAGAGCAGTGAAGGAGGGAGTGCTGCGTTTCTGTTCCTGTGCTGAAGTTCCTCTTTAAGGAATCAGCCTGAACATACAGGAAATCCAATGGCACCACTGTTGCTAGGCAGCAGGGGGGCGGGTTGGGGCGAGTGTGCAGAGGGAAGGGGAGGGGGGGGGGGTGTAGAAGGGGGTGTTCACAAGGTTCAGCGAGTGAGCCACCGAGGGTGTCACCATGGTGATCTGGCATCCGAATGTTGTGGTCGGAGACCTGGGCTACAGAGAAAGAGAAGTGAACCAGTGGCAAGTGCTGCAGCCAGAGAAACTAGCAAATAGCACCACACACCAAGGTGTGAAACTAGCTCAATGCTTTATACCACTGCTCATACAGATAACTTATTCTATGTTCTGGATCTAGTTTGTGTTATTGATGGGCCCCTTTAGAAGCAGGAGGAGCAGTCCTGAGTAGCCTTGACCTTGTTGAGAAAACAGACACCCATGTCTCATCAGTATGGGAGGTCAGCACCAAACCTTGTTTTGTTTCTCAATAAGATTCAGACATCTAAAAAAAAATCTCTTGTTCCATACTGGAATTCATGATAGCCTTGCATTGCTCTATGGGTTTTAGTTGTTTATGAGTAAATGGACTCCACTTATATAGCGCTTTTCCCTGGTTTTTCACAGACCCAAAGCGCTTTACATTGTGTTATAATACACATTCATTAATTCATACACCAATAACAGCAGCTACCATGCAAGCTAACTATCGGGAGCAATTTGGGGCTCAGTATCTTGCCCAGGGACACTTCAGCATGTGACGGGGAGGCAAGGGATCGAACCACCGACCCTGCAATCCAGGGGACGGCCGCACTACCTGCTTCGCCACAGCCGCCACATCCACATGTGTGATCCGGCGTGTGTGCATGTGAGTTTGTGTGTGTGTGTGTTATAAAGTATATTCATTCAAGACAGTCTCCACCACCCACATCCTGCCCACTGAAGGCTCAGCACCCACTTGTATGCCCTTCACAAGCTTCCCACATGCCTTCTCTCTCAGAAACACACACCACACACACACACACACACACACACACACACACACACACAAACACAAACATATTATGGGCTCATGTAACATATTTTACCAAAAAAAAAAGAAAGAAAAAAAAAAAAAGAACTTGGTTGCACAACACTCTACTCAGCTGTGATGACCCGCTGCCAGGAATTATGCCGTGCTACCACAGTCCTTCCACTAGTACAAAGTCAAATGTGTGTTTTTTTTTTCTTTTTCTTTAAGGCCACAGGAAAACATCCGCATCTAATTTAGCACTGGCAGGAAGTTTTCCCTTATCAGTTTAGTACACAGAAGTCTGGTTGGCCGGTTGACTTTTACAGCCCTCACTCGTACACCAGAATCTCTCAGACTGGTTTGGTGTGTTTCAATAGTGCTCCATAAAACACCTTCGAGCCAGGACGAAGGGCGACTTAAAGGAATAATTACTTGTTACCTTGTTTTTAAGGTTGACAAGACACAGAGATAACTTTTCAAGATTTGCCTCATAAGTTCTATTTCAGGAGTGTGAGAAATACGTGTATAGCGACATAAAACATGAAGTGTTTGTGGTCAATCGTCTGGACATGCACATCCTCTTTTACTTTTCTTTTCTTTTTTTGCTCTCTCTTATGCATAGATCCTACATTTTTTGGGTAGGATTTCAGTATGTAGGACCTGTTTCAAGCCCCTGTGCCTTTTTGAGGGTGGAAGTGCATAGGACTGTGATGGGACCTCCACCTCTCCTCTCCTCTCCTCTCCTCTCCTCTCCTCTCCTCTCCTCTCCTCTCCTCTCCTCTCCTCTCCTCTCCTCTCCTCTCCTCTCCTCTCCTCTCCTCTCCTCTCCTCTCCTCTCCTCTCCTCTCCTCTCCTCTCCTCTCCTCTCCTCTCCTCTCCTCTCCTCTCCTGGGTCAGCTTAGCTCCAGATTGGCCCCCACGCATGCCTTTGAATGGTGGGGCTTAGGCAAGCGCTTTAAAAGGAAGCCCAAGTCTGTTTCCCATTTCACTTCCCCCACCACCCCATCATACCCCACCCCTCGCTCCTTTTCTTTCTTTTCTTTCTCTCACATACACACACAGCTGTCATCTGGCTTTTTAAGTTCTGTGCTGCATTTCTCCAGCTGGGGCTGGTTTATGACATTCTCTCGGCAGACTCTTTGGCCTCTCGCTCTCTTTTTCTCTCTCTCTTGAAACACACACACACACACACACACACACACACACACACACACACACACACACACATGGATACAACACAAAGTCATTTTTTCCTGTTCTGTTCTTTCTCTTCTCTCCCTCCACTGTCTCCTATTCCTCACATTCCCCTACAGACGCCCTGGATGTGTGTTACACCGCTCGGTATGTTTGGAGGCAAAGAAGGAGCAAAGTCACACACACACCCACACACACACACACACACACACACACACACACACACACACACACACACACACACACACACACACCATGTGTTAGCAGTCAAGAGGTGGGGAGGAAGGGGGAGCTAGTGGAGGAGAGAGAGGGGAAAAAAAGAAGAGAAAGAGAGGGAAAAAAAGAAGTCAAAGGAAGCATCTCTTAGCAACCACAGGACAGTAATTACTGTAGCAGCAGCTGGGAGCAAACCAGATTTCCGCTGTGCGTTTAAGCACTGGCGTGGGCTACTTTACACACGGCACTGACTAACCAGAGCCAGCAGCCTCCTCCACATGCAGAGCAGAGAGAGAGGGAAAGGATGGGAGAAGGAGAAGAGAGGAGGACTAACCCTGCTTTGATGAGGTTGTGTGTGTGTGTGTGTGTGTGTGTGTGTGTGTGTGTGTGTGTGTGTGTGTGTGTGTGTGTGTGTGTGTGTCTGTGTGTGTGTGTGAGTGTGAAAAGAGGGACAGTTACCCAGTGTGTACAAGGCTGGAGTATGGTCGGATCGAACTTGTGCGTTAGTTTGTGTCTCTCTGAGTGGGACTTGAAGAGAGATATAACCTCAAGACCTTTTTGAGGTTCTTTTTTTTTGCAGTTTATTTGACACATTTAGTGCCACTTTAGTTTTACAATGTGAATTGAATAAACCCTAATTCAAATTATTTCCGCATATTTTGCTAGTGTGTGTGTATGTGATATCCGGTGCGTTAACAAGCTGGGAGTTATACAGATGGTTATGCTGGACATTAAATATCATCACACGGCTCTTTATGTAATAACTGACTATCCTCCCCCATCTCTCATCACCTCTGCAAGCATGAATCATGAATAGCCACCACTTTTTACTTTGTTGCCATGAGTACTGAAGGGTTGGATTTATTTCTATTGGACCTATAACCATATATTTTTCAATGTATAATATTGTGTCTTGTATTTTTTTAATGTGTGTGTGATGCCAACTGTGGGCATTGACAAAATGTTATTTTTAGACGCCTCATTCTGATTGACATAAACAGTGAGCTTCCCTTTTGTAATTTTGAGATTGTTTGGCATGAGGTGGAAGTTGTGTTTTTCAAATGTGATTATTTACTTAATTCATCTTTGCATGTTTTTGCTGCCTCTTTTCTTTTTAGGCTCATGGTTGTAGATTATGCATCAGTTCAAATGTTTGTGGGAACACATGCAAGGCTGATGGGAACTTTGAGTTCTCAACAGAAGGGCCTTGAGTCATCACACACAGCACAGTCATTTAGCCAAGCGTGGGCACAGGATGCCCCCTGGTGGTTACTGATGGAACACACATGCACCCTACACATCCTCAAAGTCAAAACAGTTGTGGTCATGAAATGTTGAGTTGGTAGTGGATTTTCAATGTGAGAGTGATAAAGTGCTTGAACTAAAACACAATTTTTATTGTTTATCATAGGTGTGTGACGAGCCTCCCTCTATCTGTACCCCAATGAAAGAGCCCTTCTCTCCTCTCAACAACGTTGTCTCCACCGAGCCATTCAGGGGCTGTTACGTCCGGGCCCAACCCTTCGACGAGTTCCCCTCAAGCAACCGCCGCTATCTGCCTCCACAGGTCTGCCTGTCCTCCAATAAACATGTAAAAATATATATATATTTATTCACATGTATTGAGAGTCTTGAACACAGGACTGGAGCATTTGCAATTCAATTATATGAACAAAGTATTTCAGTATTTCTTATTGTATCCTTGTTGAGTTCGCAACTTATTCTCTATTCCTCTCCCTTTCCAAGGTCTCCTTTAAGTCGACTCGTCATGTCAGTTTTCACATGGACGAGGAGGAGATTGTTCGCATCAACCCACGCAAAGACGTGCTCTTCCGCGGCTACGAGGACTACCGCCACCCTGTCATGTGGAAACAGGAGTCTGACCGCGAGGACATGGACTACCCCACTGCCTTCCACAAACTGGACAGTAAGAAGTGCGAGTACCTCTTCCCCGACGGCCCCGGTGGGGACTCCCACTCTGGGCCGGGTATGGGCATTGGGACAGGTATGGGGCTGGGGCTGGGCAAGGATACGGCCATCAAGACTCAGCCCTCGCCCCTGCTTAAGTCCAAGAAGGGCCGGCGGCGGCGAGAGGACGGCGAGCGTTCGCGCTGCATCTACTGTCGGGAGATGTTCAACCACGAGGACAACTGGCGGGGGCAGTGCCAAGACGCCCCCGACCCCATCAAGCAGTGCATCTACAAAGTCAGCTGCATGCTGTGCGCCGAGAGCATGCTGTACCACTGCATGTCCGACTCCGAGGGCGACTTCTCGGACCCCTGCTCATGTGACACGTCTGACGAGCAGTTCTGCCTGCGCTGGCTGGCCCTGGTGGCGCTCTCCTTCATTGCGCCCTGCATGTGCTGCTATCTGCCCCTGCGCGCCTGTCACCACTGTGGCGAGGCCTGCCGCTGCTGTGGGGGTAAGCACAAGGCCGCGGGGTGACCCCACCAAACGGACTCTGGGACACCCTCAAAGCTAGCTAACACAGGAAGTGGATACAAACGGAAAATTAAAAAAGCCGGCATCCTTTTTTCATTCCCCTCTCAGACGGGGTGATGTTGTTGATCCCCAGCTCTGAGGGCTTTTGGAGATTTCAGTTTGTGTTTGTCGCCGACAAGCAGCGGTGGAGGACAAACCATATGCTTTGTGGGAGCTCTGAGCATCAAGCTAAGTTCAGGAGCTTAATCTGCGCAGAAGTAGTGGAGGAGGAGGCGTCAAGATTAATAGACTTGGAGATGTTACTAAACATACCTGTGTACACATACACACACAAACACACACATACACACACCTCTCTCACATTCACACTCATGCATTGACAAAGCCAGGCCACAAATGTCAGAACTCTACTGCAAGTAATGTGTAACTTTATGAAGGAAAATTGTCTTTTGTACAGAGAGCGACAACTTAATGACAAAAAAAGAAAACAAAACTATTCTGCATTGAGAAGAGTACTTGCTGTTTGAGTATGCTAAAAGGGATATGTTCTTGCTTTTTTGTGAATTTGCAGTTGGGTAACAGTGGCCTTTCCTTCATGGCCTAAGCATTTGCTGACAATGTAATTACTAGACAGAGAAAAGTGCACTAGAAATGGTATCACCCCAACCCCAACACCCCCCCTCCCCTCCCCCAGAGTAAAGGTTACCCTCTCAAATTCTTGTGGTACATTAACCACCATATTTAGTGTCATTTAAACATTTTGAGAGACGTTGCTGCGGTGGATGTATTGCCGATTCCTTGTTTTTCTTTCTGGTGTTGATACAAAATCAAAAAGTAGTTAGAAGGTGATTCAGACTGTTTGATTGCATTCCAAAATAAAGGGATCGATTTCATGATTAGAAGGGAAAAATGGTAATGACTTTACCATGCAGACTTCCCCCAAAATAGATTTTCCACATCTTGAAAAAAAGCAGTGGAACCTCTTGAACCATTTAAACTGAACCCAATACATGGCAATTTCATTTTTACAGTGGATTTCAGTTTTTTTGTCCAGTTATTTACTGCTGTAGTGAAATTGGTGTTATTGTTTCTACATTGTTATTTTCTTGCTCACTTTATAATTACTTTTTGAAACAAAGGCTGAAATGTTGCTCAACCAGCAAGTTTTGTTTTGGTGAGTGAATGGGGTGACAGTGCTCCTTTGGGTAAATGATGAGGCACTTAAATTAGGTATTTCTTTTATTGAGAATCCATCAGATTTTAAAATTAGTTGACTTAATTTAACATCTGATTTGGCATGTGGGGGAAAAACCCCTCTTGAAAGCACTGCTCTCCAAGCTTTGGTTGCGGCACCCACTCCAAATTTCATGTCTGTCCCATGAATCAAGTTCTTTTTTAACTTTTTGTTTTATTTCCCCCTCATATCCTGTGTAAATGTTGTACTGCATTGTTCCTCAAAAGTCCACTCCTTCTGTGCGTCTTCATTTAACAGGCCGTGAATGAGTGAATGCATTGGTTCAGGAATGCTGAGTATCTTGGCTATTAAAAAAAAAACACAGATGTTATGTATGTGTGCGTTTGTGAAGTGTGTATGCATAGGTCGTCATATGCACTGTTGAATCCAGGTTGTGTAACGTCACCACTGACTATATGATTAAGGCTTTGACTCCTCTTATAGTGCAAACCAGCTTCCTGTTTCCCATAGTGACTTTTATCCAGTGGCTCCAAAGTGAGCAAAGAGACTATCAAACTGTTGAAGAAATAGTTTGATATTTTGGGAAATTCACTTATTTGCTTTGTTTTCAAAAGTTAGATGAAAAGCCTAATGTCTGTTCATTATTAGGCTATGCTACATCTAGCAGCCACTTAGCTTAGTTTAGCATTGAATCTAAATTGGAAATGTGGAAACAGCCCATCTCTGATGGAATGTAACAAAATATGCCTACCAACCTTTCGAAGTTCACTAATGAATATGTTATGTGTCATTTGTTTAATCGATACAAAAACCAAAATGTAAAAACAAAGGGGTATGTGTGGGCCTATGATTTGGATGACTTTCTGGTGTGCTGTTGTCAACATGAGGTTGCCATAGAAGTAGTTGCGTATGGCCAAAAAATGGTCCCATCCATAACCCCCTCCAAAAACAGCAGCTTTTTATTTTCACACTTTGATTTTTGTTTTCTTGTACAGATTAAGCAAACAAGTTATAACATGTTAAATAGTGAGCCTGGCTGTAGCTTTATATTTAACAGATAAGTATGCTAGTGGAACCGAGATTCATATTAAATCTGCAAAAAAGCAAACAATTCACAAACTGCCAAACTATTCCTTTAAGATCCTTTGGGAAACAGGGACTATGCAGACTGTTTGAACCCCATTTCGTTCACAAAAGAGTCAAAAATTAATATTAAATGGAATATGTCTTGTTCATATAACCGTTGATGACTCAAACTAGTCCAACACTTGGATTAAAACAAACTACCAACAGTAGTAACACAGTTCACTTTGGATGTCTGGGTGCAATAACAGAAATGATCCTTATATTAACCTTGACATTGGCACGTTTGAAATAAGTGCTAGATGTGATTCCACTCTATATTTAAAATAAGATTTGGTACAACATCCACATGCTGTCGCTAACAGATATGCATCTCTTCATGCCTCCTGTCTTGACACGACCTGGAGTACAGGAGAAAACATTTTCTTTTTCTAATAATTCCAACCCGACCAATTTCTCCCTTTACTTTCTATGCAAACTTTCTAACATGGGAAACACATTGACCTCTCTGCAGACTGAGTCAGTGATGGGACAGGACACTTTAACGCTATGTAGGTAGATGACCAACCCCTGGCACCAAACTCCAAACACCTGTAAATACTTAACACTATATTTAAGTTCTGATAATAATCCCAGCTTCTTCTTTTTGTTTTTCTTTTTTTTTTTGTCTTTGAAATTTTAAAGATAAAGCTGTATTTATCGCTGCTGTCAGCATATACTGTAGCTCGTCAATTGACAGCATTATGTACATAGGTCACCTTTTAGTATTATTTCACATTGAAAAGTAGAGGGCGTTTTTTGATGGAACTGACTATTGAGCATCTAATAGAGTTTCTCTCTAGTTTTGTACGGTAGAAGGAAGGATAGTGCTAACATGGTACAGTAGTGGCAGTCCACTCGTTTCAAACCTTTGATATATAAATATATATAAATATCTATACATACATACATATAAAGCTGCTAGATACAATCACTAATTTTATTGTGTTGACAGAGAAAATCAGCTATGAACGACTGTTAAACCCTAATTCTCCAACAGCATATAACCATGACAGTGTGTTTCTAAATGTTTGATTGCTCTGTGTGATGAAGTGGACAAGTGTGTGTGTGGGTGCGCCAGTGTTACTATATACGTATAAACTGTATGTGTGTTAGTTTCCAGTGTGCTGGCATTGTGTGTGTGTGTGTGTGTGTGTGTGTGTGTGTGTGTGTGTGTGTGTGTGTGTGTGTGTGTGAATGTGGGGTTGGTGTGTAACCAATTATTTGGTTGGTTGTCATATTCTCCCATTGGAATTGGATTGCCCTGCATTATTGCAAGCTGAACCAAGGTTTGATTAACCTGATTAAAACTTGCTGGCTGAGAAGCAAAATGTAGGACGTGCATTTATACAAAGCGTAGAGAATGCTGAAATAACACTTCTCATTCTGCATTAACCAGCACAGTGCAACTTCCTGTCATGTACTGTATTATATATGCAACATGTGTCTGTCTGCTTTAATATATATATTTTTTTGACCCGCATTATATAAGACTTCAGTTTTAACCACTTTGCTGCTAGTCTTTATCCTCTTTCGATCTTGGAAATTGTGCATTTCTTTGGGAATGCACACAAGTGTACATTCTTGAGATTGTGTAGATTTAAAAAAAAGAAAAAAGCTATATAAACCTGTTTCTCTTCAGTGTATTGTTTTTAAAACAGTTACTTTTCACAGCAGTTAAGTGGTTATGTTTCAATTCTCCGATGCTTTGGTGCACTGATGATACTATATGTAAGCTTTTTTTTCATCTTACAGCGCTTGATGTAACATTTATGTGATTAGTTCTAAATAGTGGAAGACATTTGTGTTTTGAAACTTGCAGTATAAATGGTACTACTCTTAACTATTCTGTAAACACTGCCTGTTTTCCTTTTCTTTCTTACACTCTCTCTTTTTGCATATTTTTTGCCCTGTGCATCTTTATTTTTTCTTTCCTTGAAGTTTCTTAGTGCCATCGGCTTTCACATCCTGACAACCTCAAAAAAGTGCCTCACGTCCATCCTAGTTTCCATTTTTTTTTATAATTTAACATCTTTCGTTCTGGTTCTATTGGTTTCTACACGTCTAGGTAATTCTTCTCATGGTTCGAGAATACCAAGTATATGATGTAAAATTTATAGTCCCAATAACTCATGTCATAGTTGTATTTTCTTTATACAGATGTAGCTCGTTACTTTTCATAAATATATGATGTAAATATGCATACATATGTTTGTAACTGTTTTTATGTTACATCATACACTTGTAATTTGACATATCAAATAACATTATCATAATAAAATGGTGAGTTTTAATCTTTTGCTTCGCAGGCTCCGTTGTGTTTTTTTTAATTCAAAGTTTGTCCAGGTAGAAACGAGGCCAGAAACCAGAGGCGTGCTGCTGAGACAAAACATGAACGATTGCATGTGCTCAAGTCTACTGTGATAAGGAAAATTCTGATGATTCATGTGAGGGTTTAAGTCTATCATCAAGCAAAGATGCAAAACACTCTTAGGTTCCAGCTTCTCAAATTTGACAATGTTCCTCTTTTTGTCAGTGAAATGAATATGTTTTGGTTTTTGGTCTGTTGGTTGGACAAAATAAGACATTAGAGACTCAAGGAAATTGTGTTAGGCATTCTTCTCTATTAAACAAAGATAATGATGATAATTGATTGTGTTCAGAGAGATGCAGTTACAACAGGGGAACTACTTATCTGAACCTAAGTTAATTTTCATCATATAACAACAATCCACATAGTTATGCGACCTAGTGAACCTTGAATGAAAAGCAAGAATTTACAACAATTTAATTAGGAAGATGCATCTAAGTAGCCTACTTTATTTTAATTAAAGCTACTACGAGTAAGTCGGCACGTTGGCGACACCTTTGAACAAAAGCGGTAGTATTATTACGACGCCAGCTGTCGTGAAGCTGTTTTGTAGCTCGTCCCGGGAGTGCAAGAGTCAAATAATCAGGAAGCAATATGGTGCGTGGCGTGTCCGTGTGTTGAAAGTGTGAGGGCACCGGACTCCTTTTGGCTCCGTGAGTCTATGGGTGACAGCATCAACTAATGCCAGTAAGTGCTAAACACACCTGATTGCAATGAGTTGATGCATTGTCACCTCTCACGGAGCTGAACGAGTCCCCGTGTCCTCACACAAAGCGAATGAACGAGATGGCAGTTAGTTAGTATGGATCACGATGAGGTAATGTGTTGTTGTAAATAATGACTATTTCAGATGAATAATGGTCATCTGATGATGCTGGTGAAGCAAAGTAAACTTTGTTTTAGTAGGCTACCGCTCATTCATTTAGGAGTAAACACTGCAGTCTAGTTTCGCTGCGTGAAATTGTGTATACGTTGCTTGGCAACGCCCTCCCGCCCGACTATCACTCTCCCTTTTAGCTTTTCTTCATTGCATTTTCTTTTCTTTCTTTGATGGTTCAGCCCCGTTATCAGTCATTATGACGACAAATAACTGTCTCAAACAAGGCTCCCGCTCCCCTTCCCTCACCTGGAGGGATAGGCTTCTCAATTCACGTTCCTGCGCCACACTGAAATCTGTGACCAATATGGATATGTGACCATAGAGCATGCACGCGTGAACCGAAAATCGGACTGGGTGTACGACCAGATCAAATGCAGTAATAAAAACTATATAAAAACGTCTTTCTTTGCACTGATGGTCTCGTTTGCTGTTAAAGGTAATTTATGATTATGAGAGGAAACATGAGGCTGTTTAAAAGATATTTAAATGTTACTCGTAGCCGCTTTAAGGTATTATTTTATGTGCTTCCATATCCTTTGACTTTATGCTTTTACCACACTACTTTTAATTAGAGCTGAAACGATTAATCGACAAATCGATTATTAATCGATCATTAGAATAATCGCCAACTATTTTGATAATCGATTAATCGTTTCGAGTAATTTTTTAATTAAAAAATTCCAAATTCTCTGATTTCAGCTTCTCAAAAATGTTCTGGTTTCTTTAATTCTATTATGACAGTAAACTGAAATATCTGTGTGTTTTGGACATAACAATACATTTGAGGACGTCAACATGGGATTTGGAAATGTATCAAAATTTTTCACAATTTTCTGACATTTTACGGACCAAAACACTTATCTTATTAATAATCGATTAATCGAGAAAATAATCTACAGATTAATCGATTATCAAAATAATCGTTAGTTGCAGCCCTACTTTTAATAGTGTTTTAGTCTTCTACATTGATCAAATTTCGTACTAGATCAATATTTTACATTCAACATGAGATGGGATCACAAAACGCAGGTATGATTCGGACACAAATTTCCCAATTGTCAACTTTTCAGGAACTCTGAATCCTTGTTTTAACTCAACGGCAAAATACATTCAGAGCGGCCAAGTCTCACGCTTTGGCCGTGAGACACACGCATATCAACCAGTTCACACGCTCAAATGCCACACCTCCAATTTTTCACGCAGAGAAATGAATCCCTAGCCTGGAAATCCAGACCCTGATATCTTGAACGATAGAGGGTCTGGCCACGATCAATAGTAATTTCCAACTCAAGGGGCGGCTCCTACTCGTGCATTTCAAATGCCACTGCACGCAGTTGGATAGCACTACAACCAATCAGAGCGATGCACAAGGCGACGTAAGCCCCTTTCTTTTAGCGAACAGCTGTTAAACTGTTAAATTAAACGTTTGCCATTGTCGGTCGGCAAAATAGAACATTCCACTTACTTGCTAATGAAAGATTTGAGTGCCGTCTTCCAAATCGTTAAGGGTCGAGGCCAAAGCAGTCTCAAACTCACACAACATATCCGCAGCCATCTTTGATGTTTACTAGGGCTGCAACAACGAATCGATAAAAATCGATTACTAAAAGCGTTGGCAACAAATTTGGTCATCGATTCGTTGAGTCGCACGATTAATACGTCACTCGTAGGCGTGGCACTGTTTACATTCAGCTGCCGACAGGTTCATGCACGCCCACAGCGAGCCTTCCGCACGTGAAGCGGTGCAAGAAAGCTATAGTGTGAGCGGCCAGTGCTTGTATTTTGGTCATATCTAACACTGGACTGTAGGCCTATATAAAAATGAATCCCCGTAATATATATATTTTTTTGGTACTTTTACTTTGAAAGTCTTATTTTGAAAAGCTAAACGGACTGAGTTCCGTGACATCCTCTTTCTGCCATGCTTTCTGCACGCGCGGTTTCTTTATAGGTCCATGGCCGTGTGCAGCCCGGAGCCGCAGCAGCCACTTGGCAAACCACCACGGCCACGCCCCCCTGCGTTACACTACAAAACTAATAAAAGCCCGCCGCCTCCCAGTCCCGCCCTTTGTTCAAATTATATGGAAAATTAATGACAACAAGGACGCCGGTATTAAATGAACAAAGAGGTAAGAACACCTTAATTCAAATCAGTCACTTCACTTGATATATTCAAGCTTGTTTTGCATTATGTTATTGGGCTGGTTGACACATAAACACATTTTTGTTCTAAAATGTTGTCAACATTAATTGAATGAATGTATTGAGTAACTAAGCTTAGAGGTTGCTGTGGGAAAAATATGTTCTGAGAAGACATCAAGTGTCATAGATTTAATATAATAATGGTGAATTGAAATTGGATAATTGGATAACCCATACAATGTTGAATACATATAGAATAATTACCTTTATTACAGTTTAACCAAATGTTTTAACAATAGGCTACAGGAGATATTTGAAAGCACTACACATGCATTGTAGGCTATTCAATTAAATTTGTGTCAGCGAAACCGTGAATGTTCTCTTTTACTTTACATAAAAATGAATGCAGAAAAGGCACACATTGCTTCATAAAAATTCACCAGAATGCAGGAAATTAAGTGTTTTATGCTCAAAATGTTCTGGGGGGGGGGAACCCCAGACCCCCACTTACAATATGTCCACACCCAATGTTTAAGTAAAACCTGTCCTACAACTTTGCAATTCATGAATTCGTTTATTTTAATAAGATTTTTGATGTTTTATCACATTTTCCAATTGTCTTTTATTTCTGATTTATTATGAACAATATGTAAACTTGCAGGACACTAGCAAAAATGATTGGGTGGGAAAGAGGACACGGTTTTGGGTCCCTCGGCCAAAAAATCTCACTACAAATTTTTGGTGAAACTTGCCAGCCTTGATACATTTAAGAAGGATTTAACAGAATGTATTTAACATAGAAATACATGAGTAAACCTTCTGTTGCTTTGAAAGCATACAAGCTTCAAATTGCCTACTGTAGCCTATATCATTATGCTATTTTTTCTAAATTTTCTGTATTAATAAATCAAGATGCTGTGGCAATAGGATACGTTCTTACCAGGGAAAACTTGAACATTTGGCTCAAATTCTGACTTTTAGTATGAAGTTTTCTATTGTTACCTACTATAGTACTGGAGCGGAACCATAGATTGAACGTCGCATGTTTCCCTCCGGCTCTTCGCAGTTAACCGGAACAAAAAAGGAGGCATAAACATTACAGCGACGCAGGAATGAATGGATAACTAGACACATTTTCTGTTTTGACGTACCTGTTATTAACTTCGTCATGTTTGAAGAAGAATAATACTTAGATAGAAGAAAAGGCTGGCGCGGTCAGCTATGGAGAGCGACATTTTGGACTCGTTAGAGCAGCTTGGGTAAGCTAATTTTATTTTAGCATGGTGTTAGCGCCACAGTCCTCGCTACGTCCTCAGTGTGTGTTTGTTTATAAAACAGTCAGTTGCCGTAAAGTAGCGACATCGAACATGTGGGTGTTTTGATTCTAACATTACTCTTTACCGACGTTAACGGGCTCAGCTATGACGGGGCCCTGCTGGAGGAGAAGGCGCTGGTCGCAGCCGCGGAGGGAGGCCTGTCCACCCCGGAGTATGTGGACCTTTGTCGGTGGCTGGCGTCCAGGTTACAGCCGCTGTGCGACCTGGAGGAGAGCATTAGCGCCGGTCCAGGTGAGACATACATCCATTCAGCCTCCTGATTCTGAAGCTCAAAGACTGCCCACTGTGTGTTTCACTCTCATCTAAGATTCAACATATACAAGATAGTTTTTGTTTTGATTTATTTATTTAAGCACAAGGACGACAATTGTTGAAACTCAGGCTCCCATCAACTATGCAACATTAAAAATAAGCATGTAAAGATGTCATCAACGTAAGCGGAATTGAAAAGTCTGATGAATAAATAACATAAAATAGTACAAACGAAGACAGAACGTAGAATTTAATTGTTATGTATAAATATATCAAACACATAATTGAATAGATTTTTTTTTTAAGTATATGCATCATATTATATAGTCATAAACAGATGTAAACATGTTCAAACATATGTCAACCATTGTAAAGTGTCATAGTGATGAGCTGGAGATCTTGCTGGGTCAACAGTCCCTCACATTGAAGCTGTCTCCCCCTCTCTAGACGACATGGACAGCCTTCAGGTGGAGATGAGTGGCTTGCTGAAGGAGCTGCACTGTCCTTATGAAGAAGCTGTTTCAGGGATCCTCAAGGGTGGCGTGCCAAACACGAAGGATCACCTCAAGTTTGTCCGTACGTAGTCAATCTAGCTCCCTCTACCAACATTGTGCTCACAAGCTAAGTGGGTGTGTAAAGAATATTGTTTTTTGTGTGCCTCTTTTATGCAGTGTTTCTGAGCTCTGAGCTCCAGGCGGCTCACATTGTGAAGAGCAGACAAGATAAGCAAGAAGAAGAAGAGAGTCCGGCATGTCGGGAGCTCCTGGCAATCTGTGAAACGCTGAGCCTGCCAGAGTCCGGTAGTCAGGACACAGCAGGAGTTTTCTCTCGTGTCCAATACAAGGTGTGGGGCTATTTTAATATCCTTTAACTATATTTGTAGCTGTGCCGTGGAAATAAGCCTGTGTCGACCTGCCATGTGAAAATACATCTTCGCTAAAAAGGGTTATTTTTGGGACAGGTACTGTTCTGCCCCTTACTTAAACAACATCATCCAATCAACAAATGGCCTTGAAGGAATTTAAAGAATAAATTGTATTGTTCTATTTAAGATGTATGTATTGTTTTGTGACAAAGTAAAATAATAAATAAATATATAATTTGGATCCAAATAAAATTATTCAATTCAGTGCAAACAGTGCACGTTCATTGTGTCAATCTGGCAATAGCATCCATAATAAATTATTGTTTTGCTCACCCCTGTTGCAAGGACACTTTGTCTATTATTCCTTCCTTTTGTATTGTGCTAATGATTTAAACCCTGTGTAATTGTAGGTTGAGGAAGTTCTTAAAGATCTTCCAAATGGCTCCGTCGTAAACCCGGTGCTACAGAAATCTCTGAGCAGTGAGCAGTGGGTAAGAAGCACATGAACATCTGGAATGTACCTCGTCTAATGAATTTCTGTATATAAGGTTCATGCTGTGAAACGTGTATTTCAATGTAACTCTTTTTATATAATTTTTTTTTCAATCTCTGCAGGAGAAGTTGCACAGCATAAACAGAGCTCTGTCGTCAGAGTACGAGTGTCGACGCAGAATGCTGATCAAGCGGCTGGACGTCACGATTCAGTCGTTTGGGTGGTCCGACAGAGCCAAGGCACGTCCGTATTATAATCATCAAATTCACACATGTACCTCCTCTTCTTTCTCAGGGCATTTACCGGGCCGTCTAAACACTGAATGGGTCTATGTAGAATCAAATGTAACGTATGCTTTACAAAATGACTATTGGCATGGATGTTGTTGAGGCTAGCAGTGATGCTCTTAGCATAATGGCTGCATTTGAGATCTGATTTAAGCAGTCATTTTCAATTCATTGGAATATTTTCATTAGAAGCTCATTGACATGTTTTGTCTGCTGTTTGGGTAGGTGAAGGTGGACAGCATGGCGAAGGCGTACCAGCCTAAGAGACATTCTCTGAAGCCACAGGCATCAGTGGGCGTGGCCCAGCTGCTGGCCGCCAGAGAAGACATCTGCAACGTGGTGAAGACCAGCAGCGGCTCCAGCAGGGAGAACACCACCTGCGCTGTCAACAAGGTATACAAGAACTTTTCCACTTTCCCAGATCAAAGGGCCTTTTTTAAATTATGTTTTCCTTTCCCACACAAAATCATGTCTCATGTCTCCTCGGTCCTCATCTGCAGATCCTGATGGGGAGAGTGCCGGATCGAGGAGGACGTCCCTCAGAAATAAACGCCCCAACACCAGAGATGCCGCCCTGGCAAAAAAGACAAGATGGTGGCGGCTGGGGAGGAGGAGGTGGAGGCTGGAGAGGAGGAGGAGGAGGTCGGAAAGGAGGTGGATGGAACCAAGGAGGACATGGTGGACACGGGGGAAAGAGAGGACGCTATTGACTCCTGCTCATATTCTCTTGCCGTTTTTCAAGTGGTCCAGAGATGTGCTGTTGATTCACATGAACTCGGGTCTCTTTTCTGTGGAGGCAGAGAAAACACTGTTTTCATCCGACGTCAGCAAAAATCTTCCGCATCAAGAGGGTTTGGAATGCTCCTATTTTTAACAGTTAATACCATTTCATATAGTTTTTCTAAATATTCCAATATCACAAGTTATTTAAGTACAAACTCTAGTATTACTGTAATTTTATCAGACCAAATTGTTTGGTAAATTCTGTAGAGGATTTGAGTATGTACTGTGTTGGCACTGTAAAGGTGCAAACAAAATGAAGTATACTTAGAGGGATTTAAATGTCGGATGATGAATGAGGCATCTCCCTGGTTAAAACGCTGTTGATTCAGTCACACCCTGCTGGCTGAAAATACGCCCTCCTGCTACTGAACATGCTGAAAGCAGTAAGAAGATTGGACTGAAACCTCTGAATCACTGTGTTACTCTACTGTGCAACACTCAAGGGTGTCCTCTTGTCCATATCCAGGATAAGAGACACATTTTTAAACTTGTACTTATTATAAAATCAGCTGTCCCGTAAAGACTGCAGTAGCGCTGAGACCAGCTGTCACGACTGTGCTCCTTTTTTCCCACCACTGAATAGATTTAATAAAGATCTTGCACTTAAGTTACCTATTTAATTACCTATTTATGTTTATGTAATTTGCAACCAGTGAGCCACTGGCTAATTCCAACCACAAGGTGGCATGATAGACTGATTTAAATTGAGAAACAGCAGGTCATTTAAAACTGCAAATAGAAACAATTTATTTCCAAATATTTATTCTTGGCCGAAAATACTTTCTACACTTGTTTCGTTTCTTTACTAATGGAAGACAAATGTTTTGTTCAATAGATGCAGTTTATACATACGTTTGTACAGTAACCAATATTCAAAAAGCAGATTTTACATTGTGTACATTATGAACAACACAACTGTACATAGACAAAAACGAAAATCAGTCTCCACACTAAGACTCGATCAGTATCTTAGAACTAAAAACACAAAACCTGAAGCAAATTCATATGGGCTTTAAAAAAAAATCCAGTCAACATCAGTTAAGATGTATTTTTCTCCAGTTAAGATCACTGCCCGTGCATCTGACAACAAAAAAACATCAGGGTAAGACAAATGAGGGATTAGCAATCACTTCACTTTGGCCACATTATAAATTAAGTCGGCTCCTTTAATTGATCAATATTGTCAGGCTTAATATTACAAAATATACTTTTTTTTACCTCATGTAAACCTTGCCATGCCTATAAGCATAGTCTCTCTACAGGCACACTTCATAATTTAACTCATTACTTTCTATAGCTCTAGCAGGACCAGGAAATGGACAAGTGTTATATGTCCTGCTCCAGGCATATATGAATGTGTAAGTGTTCATTTACAACCAGGGCCCGTTTGTAACAGCAGGAAGTGCCTCAGCAGAACGACATTTCTCGTTGGGAGTGAAAACAAGCGATGCAGCCAGAATACTGTAACTAGAGACGGTCTGTCTCCTAGACTTTTCTGCTTCACACGACTACTGAGCACCAGAGCCAGCGGAGATGAAAACCAACACGCTTGCACAGCACTGTGACTTCCATCGGAATACTGTCACACAAACTCATTTCCCTAATGTTTAATTTAACAATGAAACAAAATTGTCCCAACCTGAAGGGATGTTCTGTCAAATTTGAGAATTATCATGATCATTATAGTTTGTATTGATTGGCATATAAACACATCACTCACTGCAATCAAACAAGCATTAAATTACACTGAATGAGAAAACTTCAAAAATGTCCTTCATATGATGCAACAACAAATAAAATACACAGCCCTTTCAACTTTACAATGTAGATCTTTAGGCACTTTGTCTTGAAAACATATTTTAAAGTATATGGATATTGCTCAAATACAGCACTCGATAGTAAAAAAAAGTATAAAATTGATTTTCCAGTTTTACTTTCAACCCAAAAACCTTCCGTCGCCTCTCTCAGTCCTTCACTTATCAACTTCATATTTCCTGTGCAATATATTCTACTTCCCATCAATCCAGTGTTTTACAAAGACAAATCCATCACCCCGAACCCTCTTTGTGGTACTAAGAAACATAATATTTGTGCACTTTGAGAAATGATAATCATTTGATTTTAAGCAGATGCTTAGTTGTGGGTACGTTTTTTTTTTAAACATGAAAACTGCCCATACCAATTAATTCCATTGTATGTGAATCTATATATTCTTATTAAAGTAAATTCCTGGACAAATCCTCCTTTGCCACCAGTAGCCACACAATCCTTCATATGAGACATTTGATATGTACAGAGCATTATTTACTCAGGCTTCATCAAGTCCATCATTTTCAGAATCAATAGTTGCCAAACAGCAATCCACTGTTTTGATCAACTGTTTTTCAAACACAAAGATTTTTAAATGCAGCTTAACATTGGTTCATTATGTACACAGATGTACTGAAAAAAGTGCTGAGCTTTATTAAGCAATAATGTTTGTAAAAAATAATATATATATATAATACTGTTTAGAGGCAGGTCACAAATGTCTTATTGTTCTTACATGTGGAGTTTCTTCTTTCTTAAATATCCACACATGGTTCCTTCAGCCTTGCCTTGATTTGATACCACCGACAAATGCCGGCTACGTTTAGCAGGTTGGTACAACTGCATCACCGCGCTGTGCAGTTTGGCATGAACCCAGAGGCAACTCCATCTTACAATGATCTGTGATTTGTGTGTGTGTTGTTTGTGTGTGTGTGTCGGGCCGAACACTTGTGCTCATATGAGGCGGGAGTTGCGGAGGTACTCGATGATGACCTTGTAGATGAAGCTGTACTGTGACAAGGTCTGAACCATCATCATCCTCTGAGCACGCAGCTTGGACAGGACTTTAGGGACATCCAGTGTCTAAAAACAGACAGAATTTTAGTAATATGACGACGGCAACCAAGAAAATACACACTAGCCCTGCGTTCCAAATCTCATACTCTTTAGCAGGCAGTAGGCATAAAATTGGGCCATACTTTTACTTATTTAATTCATCATTACATTGCGCCTTGATCTTGCCTCTTGCTTATATATCCGTCGCATTCTTAGTTGTTTTTATACAGAGGCTCCGTCGACTTGACATCACTTCCGTTGCGCACTGGATTGTGGGTCAGAATGGCCCAAATAGCATGCCGATTTCAACACTAAAATTATCGGCCGGATATAGTAGACAGCATACTAAATCTGACCACAAGAATGGGGAAATCCTATATCTTTTTTTCTACCATACTAAATAGCAGAAAGCATGGGAACGCAGGGCAGATGTGTCCCAGGACTTGAAGTGAGGAAACTTACCTCATTGTGCTCTAGACAGGCTATCATGATCTCAGACAGGATGATCACACCCGTCCGTCCTACGCCAGCGCTGCAGTGGACGAGCACAGGTAGGTTGGTGTTCTTTGGGTCACTGATGCTGTTGGTGTGTCTCCTCACAGACTGGATCTCCTCCAGGTAGGCTGGGGGGGAAAAAAGATGAGTACATTCCACTTGACACTTACATAGATAAATGAACACAGCAGTTTGACACGGAGAGCTTTTGGAAAAATATTCTCTACAAAAGACTTCTAGGAGAAGATCGCCTTCCACCAGCTGTCTTCGGTTTACTATCAAAAACAGTTACGGCACCAGGTGGAATTGATGTTCACAGTCGTATTTTATTCTTTTAGGTTTCCAGGTGGAGATGTGATCATAAAAGAATGAAGGACCATAAAAGGATGAAGTAATGCAAATTTCCCACTCACTGAGGAAGCCTTTGAAGTCCTCGGGGCAGCCGTGGTCAGGCCAGTCTGTGTACTGCAGGTGCCAGACGGTTCTCTCTTGGCCTGTTAGGAGGTGTTTGATCTTTAGGCCGGTGGTGGCGTAGCAGCCCGACTCTGTGCGGAAGCGCGTGGTGATCTTAAAGCGACCATATGTCACTGTGTTGTGTCGCGAGCCCAGCCGCGGCCAATACCGGAAGCTCTTCTCCCGGCCGCTCTCCTGGGAGAAAATAATATAACAAACAGGTTAAGGCCAGGGGAAGTGATGATGAGGGGTAAGGAGAAATGTGGAGCTGTAAATATAAAAATGGTCGCACCTCTTCAGCGGTGACCATGGCGATGATGGAGACACCTTGCTCCCACACCATCTGCCAGAAGTCCTGACAAGTGTTGTTCATGGGACCCTGCGTGGCTATGTAGCTCCACTCCTGTCCACTTACTGATATCTAAGACGACAAGAAGGAGGTTTCTTTTAGAGAGCTAAAGCAGCAGGTAATGAAAATCATACATCAAAGAGTATTTATAGTAAATATATTTAATCTCAAATGGGAATTCAAAACAAAATGTCTATACTTTTTAATGTATTTCCTGCCCCAAAAAGACATGGAAGTGATCGCAGTGTTTCCCGCAGGATTTTTTTCAGCAGCGGTGCTGTGGTCCCCGAACTTTCTGGGGGGGTCCGGGGGCATGCCCCCCCGGCCGAATTTTTTTTGTACCCTGTACATTGGAATCCATGAATCTTGTGCACTTTGAGAGGAGAATATGCACTTAAATCCTATTCACACAGTCCTGTGTATTACTGTAGATAGGATTATTGGTGTTGTAACTTTGCCTTTTGTGTCTTCATTTACAGATTTTGACATTTTTGTATAGAAATTTATATTTAAACAAAAAATGCCACAAGGCAAAAAGGATTTGCACAATTTATTTACAGATTTTTGCCTAATGCTTAAACACTTCTTTCAAAACACTACACACTGTTTTTTTTACATAAGACACATTGTTAAAAAATTAAATCTCCTGCAATCATGGGCAAAACACCTCTCAGGATCTACCACTGCACCCTCTCTCTCTTGTTCTCCTTGCTTCTCTGTCACTTCTCTTTCCTCTCTTACTTGGTCTACCTGTATTTTCTGTAATAAACTTGAGCACTTAAACAACAAGTAAGAAATGCTAGAAATCTTATTTGTTTCCTTCAAATTACCCTATATACATGTATTTGTAATGTTCAAATAATATCACCTATATTATGCATTCAAATCCAAAAGAAAATTCTCATTAGCTTGAAAGTTTGCTATCAGAATATGTGTGCTGCAGTGATGTCGTTTGAATGTAGGAAATTATCAATTAGACAGTAAAAAAGCTAAAACTATCTCACAATTATTTATTGATATGACATAAAAAGGCAAATTGATTGAGCTTGTTATTGCTTAAACACTTCTTCTTTGTCTTGGGAGTCAATAAATGATGCGAAAATTATAAAATAAATATAAGTTATACATAATAGAAACTATTCATGCTCTTTTAAAAAGTCCATAGGCTTTTTCCCTTTCCCTGCATTCATGCTAATGCCCACATGCTTACAGGCGATTAGCATAAATCCCTAACTAAAATACGCGATGAAAACAGATTTTATATGGCAATAAAGAACAACATCGGATCTAACAGTATGGATTAATTTTTCAAAGTTCCCGAAAATACACACACACACACACACACACACACACACACACACACTCTGTAGTCTACTAGAGGAAAAACGGCACGGTTGCGGTTTATAGCCTAGATAAAATAAAATAAAATTACGATAGGGCTGAGGGTTTTTAACACTGGTGGTCATGTAGCGACACATTTTAGCAACTTACTCTCTCTCTCTCTCTCTCTTTCCTTCTTTCTTCGCTCTTCCGCTTCACTCGCTGCTAGAATCAATGTAACTTTGCAACCGTGTAGGCTACTACTGCCAACAACTGCCACACTCGCTGTTCTTTGATGTTGGCTACGTGATTATGTGCCACATGCTGCGCAATTTACGTTACGCGCTGCCCATTTTCTAAAAGGAGCTACGTACCAAA
Organism: Hyperoplus lanceolatus; assembly: GCA_026929865.2. Lineage (NCBI taxonomy): Eukaryota > Metazoa > Chordata > Actinopteri > Uranoscopiformes > Ammodytidae > Hyperoplus > Hyperoplus lanceolatus. Next base: position 20,030,368 of record CM049408.1, on the reverse strand, counting down.
AAAAAATAAAAAATAGAAAATGCGAAGGAGAAGGATTTTTATAGCAGCGGCGCACGCTCATACTGGATCGGCTTTCTTTTAAAGTGGTTATATTGTGTAACATAAAACCTGCCTTTCAAATAGATGGTTTGTAACACACATGTGTGAGTTTACAAGTTTTACCAATGACATTATGAATGTTATTCCCTTTTTTATGAGATAAGTTTCAAAAACTTAACTATAACTAAATCTAACAAGTCCTTTGGGGCCATAAGTCTGACACCTTCGTGAAAGTACTGATTCTAAACTGTCATGCACTGGCAGTATTTTGTTGCATGCAAAGCGGTTAGCTCAGAATTATTTAATATCTATAATTGTTGGGATTTTTCAGTGGGGAATTGGAATTTTTCCACAGTGAAATCATGTACGAGTGATAAGCGGAGAGAGAAGAGTGTTGATACGTTACTTGACAACTTACTTTAACATGTGATGCATTGATGTATCCCGTGTTGTTCTCTTTCGTGGGAACCAGCTCCACACGAGTGTCGTCATAAGGAAGGACATCTTGGAAGCGGTTTTTGTCTCCGCTCTCTGGCAGCAGGGCGATGGTGCACTCCCCTGATGGTCGACGCTTGAAGATGCTCTCGTACTCTTTCAGCAGCTCTCCTCTCTCCATGTGCTGCTCCAGCACTTTGCACTAGCACACAAACAAGGACCGGAGTACATGCATCACTGCCATGGATAATGCATGCTTGGGTTTGACTCATCTTGACTGCTAATACCCAATACAAAAGGACAGGCTCAAATCTAAAAATAAAACAAAAAGGAAAGGGAGCGATGCCATATCAACACCTTGTTTGTACTTCACTTTCTATTATTTTAGTTTTACTTTCTGTTTATAGTTTTACTTTCCTTTACTAGTTTTTACTTTGCATTAATCTGGTTTGAACTGAACGGTGCTGCAGCAGGATGCAACACATTTAGGATAACTGAGGACATTAAATCAAAGTGGACATCTGTTTAAATGTATCCAAACCTTTAAGAACATTTAAAAAATAAATTGTTAAGAATTTGTATTTTTAAAAAAATAAAAAAAATAATGTAAATATGTAGCACCACCTTTGCTTGATCATTTTTGAAAAATAAGAAAACTAAGTGAGATGTTTTATTATTATAACTGCAGCAGTGACATTTTGTGAATGAGAAAAAGATAAATTATATACATACACGGATTTGTTCAATACATAAAAAAAGCATGCAAACCACAGGCACGTGTAGAAGTGAACATGTGTACAATAAGCTATGTCTTTGGTTTACTATTGGAATTGTGTGACTTATAGGAATCCACATATAGGAATCATGAGCACATGACATCTCATTTACAGTGACAAGGGGAATTCGCCTTCACTGTCAAAGCAATAAGCAGCATCAAGATTAACAAGGCTGACCAGTTCAGCTGTTCGTGTGAACGTATGGAGGAATGACACGAAAACATTCTCCTTTATGTTTCCCTCATAACATAGTCTCACCTACCAGCAGGTTACAACTACCAACACAACAAACAGTTCCTGGTAATACACTTTTTTTCTGGCCATTACAAGGTCATTTACAATACAGAAACATTGTGTTTGTATTGCCTAAGCTAAACAAAACATTTGTTTAAGCTAGGGATGTCCATGGTTAACTGTTAACCGTTAAGAAGATCTTTAACCGGTTAATACTAAAGGTTAAACGGTTAAAAAAATATTAAATCATCTTAATTTCTCTGAAATCCGGACTCTTATTTTGATATCGCTAAACCGGATGTAAGAATGCCAACTGTCGGTAAAGAATGAAAAGAGTTGTGTAGGCTACTCTCAACCAGGCCCCCAGGACTGTGCCGTCTCCGAGCAGCCAGCATGGACATGTGGCCAAGCCATTGGTATTACATGGTGAGGGGTGGAGCTTATTTTCATGCGGCCCGTAGGCAGGTTTCCCTGTCCACACAGTACAAGCGGCGAACAAGATTGTGTCTCTACAAACATTTTCTGGATATCAATCATAGGCTCATACTTATCTTTAGACCTCTTCTCACAACAGACAAGGTGCCGTGTGAATGTCAAAATGTAGGCATTTAAATTGGCTACTGGTCCCTGAATTGTTTTTAATTAATATGCAGGTCCTTGGAACAAAAAAAAAAGTCGGGAGCCCTGCTATAAGGCTTCAGATATTTCACTATAAATAGGCTACATTAAATCTTAACGGTTAATAACCGTTAATTCTTGTGGTTAACCGGTTAAAGAAAAAATTCTAAATGGCCATCCCTAGTTTAAGCTTTACAAATCAAGGAAAGTGTCCTACCCTCTCGTCATTGGAGGCTCTTTCAGGCTCGTCCTTGACTTCGTTGTGTAGTGGCTGCCTGGACACTGACAGGCCGTTGAGATGGGCCACCTTCAGAGGGCCCATCTTCTTCACCTCTGACCTGGCTCCTTTTTTCATGCCCTGGTGTGACAACAGAGTAGACACAGAGAAAAAGTGAGAATGATCGCTGTGAGCCTCACAAAGAGGGAGAGGTATACAGGAGGGGAGGGACAGCGCAGCCTCGCTATGGAAGAATGTCACCTGCTCGGTTTTACAAGGTAGTCCAACAACATTCTTTCAATGTTTGTAACCTGTTTGCATCATTCAAAGCTAGCCACTGAAACTACCTCTAATATTATGCACATGCATATTCATGTGGTTTTTGATAGTAGGCATTGACACGGCATGTTACTGAGCAACAAACCAGTTTAGAAAACTGAACAAGACACTGGAAGTAGTTTCTTTCCTCTTGTGTCTGTGTGTCCTCTGAGAGATCACTAGGCTAGTAAAAAATAGTAATCATACTACAACATACTGAAAACTATGGGTGTCACCATCTTGATTTGAAGTTGAAAATCGATCTGAATAACGTCACTATCTGGACCTGCGATGTGGAAAAAGGTATTGTCGATTTGCTCCACCCCCCAGAATCACGTTTGGCAGGAATGCAGCAAAAAAAGCAATAAAAAACACACCACTCAGTCACTGCCTGTCAGTTACCCGCTATAACTGCACCTTCAGCCAAAAGCCACCATGGCAACTCCTGAAAGTCAGCTAAACTTCAGACGTGGAAGTATGTTTGAGTCTCTGTGAGTTTACTACAGTCTGCAAGCTGTGCTTTGCATGTGTAACAAACAGGCTGAAATGTAGTTTCCACTCACGTGGGCCCGCCTCGCGCTACACTTGTTTGGTGGTGTAATGTTGTGTATTAAAAACCCTACCGTTTATAAGCGCATTCATTCATGCTGAAAAAAAAGGCCGATAATATAGCCTACTAGAGCAGTGTTTCTCTCTCCTGTCCACTAGTCCTGCACATTTTAGACTGCTCCCTCTCCAACAGCTGATCCAAATGCTCAGCTCATTATCAAGCAGTTTCAGGAGTTTATAATGAGATGATGATTAGAATCAGCTGTTGTAGCACGATGGCATACCTTATATTATTTCTCTTATTTTGTTTCCAATTGATTGAGAATTGTTACATTCATATTGAAAATAAATTATTTAATGGTATTTTGGGGTACATTGCAAATAACAGTTGCCTAATTGTGACCTTAAAAAAATGAAAATCCATTCGAATCGAGAATTTGGAGAATCGTGACACTGACACCCCTACTGAGAACTTTAACTAATTAGCTGCAAAAATCCTCATATCTTGTTTTCATCCACTTATACAGACAGACGTGTTTAGACATATAAGCAGAGGACAAATGATATCTTTCAGATGTGTCATGGAGAAATAGAAATGTACAGGTGTAAAACAAGTTATAAATAGGAGGGCTCTAAACTTAAGAGGAGATTGGGAACAGGACTCACCGGAGGAGGCAAACCTTCCACAGTTTTCTTCCCAGGAGGCACATCAGAAACGGGCCTCTTCTTGAAGTCTTTCTTGCCCTTCTGCTTGGCCTGTCCACTCAGGTCTCCTTCAGAGACCGAGGGCATAATCCTGGGCTGCTGTAGGTCTGACAGCAGGTAGAGAGGCTCGCCCTCCTGGATGAGGGGGTGAACCTTGTAGGCCAAGGAGCTGGCTACAGAGGGGTCTAGAGAGGAGCCTATGGGATACGCTGGGGGCGGCTCCATGGGGGTCTGCTGCTGAGGCAACAGAGAGGAAAGAGACGTCAAGCTGTGATGCTGTTGTGACGACTGGTCGGGAACAATCGCCGCTACCACCGCGTCCTGGGAAAGCGGAGTGTGACGCCCGCCGTCTTCCTCAAACTCCTCTTCCTCGCCGCTACTGTGAACCAGCATGGTGGCATCGGAAAGGGACTTCTTGTGTCCGTACTGTACGTCCTCCTTAATGTCCCCCCTGTCCTCCGTCTTAGTGCGCTCGAAAAATACGTTGAGCTGAGAGCCGTGAGAGCGACCGCCGGCGCGCAGGACAGGAGGGGGCGTGGCCGTTTCGGCTGCCGAAGTAGACACGGTCCGCTCTTTGACCCTCATCCCCTCCAGACTGTGCGCCAGTCCAGCGATCTCAATGGAGTTACGCTTGTGAGCATGGTAGGGGTGACGGTGTGGGGGTCCGCAGAAAAGGGGCTCCGAGACCTCCTGCAAAGAGTGAGCGACGGGCAAGCTGTCCTCCTGGAAGGTCTGGACCGAGTGGTGCACACGCCGCGTGATGATCAGGTCCGGGTTGCTGCTGCTGACGTAGAGGTGACGGGACAGGTCGGGCGTGCTGTTTGCGGGCCGAGGATGGGCGTACGGGTAGGGCGGAGGCGGTCGGTACACGTGCGTTCTCATGATGTTAGGGGCGGGATACTCCTGCGCCTGTTGGAGCTGGACATTAGTGAGCTCCGGGACACTGACCGCCCCCACCACGGGCCTCCTCTCTGTGGGGTAAGGATACGGAGAGGGCCCGTGGAAGCTGGAGCCCAGGTGGAAGGGGTAGTGGTGGTGTTGGGCTGCTCCTCCACTGTGCTCCCCTCTGATCTCAGGCTGGCTGTAAACCAGTGGGTCCGGTCTGCTGTAGGCGTACGAGTTCCCGATGTTCAGGTTCCTCATGGAGTGGCTCTGCCGGTGTTCTTGAGACAGAAGCATGCCTCCTCCTCCTCCTCCTCCTCCTCCTGCTGGTCCACAGGTCTTCTGACGCATCACCGTCTCGTAGTCTGGAGTGGCGCGGTAGGAAGGCGGGATGAGAGCGCTGTGGCGATGCGAGGGCACGTAGTCCGGCCGGGTGATGTCACTAGTGATGGAGGGGTTGGAGGACATGGGGGAGGGCTGCAGGTAATGCTGGGGATTGGTGAGAGAGCTGGTGCTGTGGGCGCTGTACACGCTGCCGTTGCGTAAGCGCCCCCCGGTGTATTCCAGAGGAGGGCAGTCCAGGCTAGTCTGGGAGTGGTAGTAATAACCGTTCTGAGTGTTCATGTACAGGTTATCTGCAGGGGAAGGGGCAAATTAACAAGACATTCTAAAAGGGGCAATGGATTATAATCACAAAACAATGCTACATTTAAATTGAGCTGAAAACAGTGCAGGTAATCATGCAAGTTGAAATGTTATTCCTTATGTAGCAGCCAATAATGTAATAATAGTCTATAATGTAATAACTACAAGTAACTTAATAATTGTACACTTGTTAATGTAACATAGGCCGATAATGTAGTAACCTGCCAATAAAGTAATACAATGTCATAACTTTTTGCCAATAAAGTTTTACATTAATATAAATCAATGTAATACATTGGTTAATAGAACAAGAATGTATGACGTTGTTGTAAAGTTCTGTTATCGTTTTTTTTACATTAAAACTGAAAAAATATTATTTATTGGAAGTTATTAGGTAATCGACCGTTATTGAATAATTTGCTGCTACACCATCTAATTTTCAGGTCTTTGGTTTAAAAACACTCTCTATACAGTATGTACCTTGTGATGATGTATACGGCTCTGTGAAATGTCCATTGTAGTGCATTGGTGGAGGGGGCATCATGTAGCCCTGAGGCTTCGGCTGTAATGTAACAAGAGAGGAATTCAGTTACAGCTCATGTGATCTGAATACTGTCCCAGAGCAAAATACTTAAATACATCTGTATAGCGGCACATTATGTACATGTTTACGTCACGATGTAGCCACAATCGTTACTTCAAAAGAACATGAAATGTTCCCACAATTCAAGCCAGAAGAAGCTTTTAATTGAGCACGGACATTACCAGAGAAATTCTCGTCGAGGATCTACGTCGGACTGTGTTGACAACCGTGGGCTGGGTTTGGCTGGTGGAAAAGAACACACGGTCACAAAAGAGGACCTTACCCAACTTCTAATAATCCTTTTTCCAATACCTCACTTTTCCCCTTAGTAATTTAATGTGGAGCAGACAGAGCAAGGTGCAGACCAGCTCAAGTCCATCAAACCTAAAAACATGTCGCTCAACTTTTCTCCAGTACACCATGCTACACTTTGGCAAGAAGTTATGGAGAATTTTTTGTCTGATGCAATGTTTTTCCCCAAAACGCACCAAATTGCTCTGTGTTAGATGTTAAGAAATGTAGTCTAAACTTTGATTTTATGGACACATTTTAGTTTTGCACTCCACAAAAGGTTTGGTATCCTGCCCTAGTGCAGCCAGACAAAGACCAAGATTTATGACAGATACCAAATTGTTTACAGGACTGTTATAAAAAAAAACTCGATAACAGATTTTAATTCATAGATTTAAAATGACTTCCAAGTCAACGATGAGCTTTAGTAAATAAATAAAGCCGAAATAAAAGATCCCTGTGGACTTTACAATGCTTCCATTTTGTTTTATTTACAATCCATTTAATCTATATCAAAGCAGAGGCTATTCTTTATATGGCCTAATCAATGAATAAATAGTAAACCAAATATATAAATTCCTTATACTTTGGATGACAAATCACTATATGTTTTAACAACCAAGGTCCATTCGAGATATAGAGTGTTTGCTGTGGCGTTGTTGGTTATGCAATCCTCGACAATTGGTACCAGTGTTGGCACCTGCTTGCTGGGCAAACTGTAGGCGGTGGCTGACTGTGTTGCTCACCCCTTGTTAGAAGGCAGAGAGGGACGAGAGAGCATTGGAAAGCGAGGAAAGGAAAGAGTGAGAAGGGACTTCTGGGAACCCTCAGAAGGCAGGGGATCACACTCTTCTCTGAAGGGAGAGGAGGATAGAAGTGAGGCCACACCAAAGAGGAGACATGCACCAGACGACAAAGAACAAAGAGACAGGAACTCGGCTAGACGTGTGTAAAAAACAAACAAGAGAAAACACTTACAGGTTACTCTTGTTGATCTTATAAAACTTTAGTCTGGCCAGACACATCCGGCAGACATATTTGGAGGTTTCCATGTCTTCCTACACAAAAAGAAAAGGAGGAAGAAAAATCGTCATCAGATGGCGAGACAATTTTTGTACAGAGGTGGCGTAATCTCGAAGCTAAGCCATTCCTGTGTGCGCGCTTTCAAATACTTTCAAGATTGAGTATCCGCTAATGGTATGTGACTTTGTGAACCGCACACATACGTAACATACCCAAACAACCCACGCACAAACTTAGGTACATTGTTTAAGAGTAGCTGCTGGCAATTTGAAATTCTGCTTAAATCCAATAAGAGACCGAAATGTCCCAGGGGATGGGGGTAGGGACGAGAAAGGTGCAATGGTAGCAGAGACTCACCGTCTGGAACTGAACACTCTCCTCTCTGTTGGCTAGCTCCAGGGCAAAGAAGGACCTGTTGTGACTCATGTGGTTGATTTCATTCCATCTACACAGCCAATTTGAAGCACATTGGCAAACGGAGAGAGAGAAGGGGAAGAAAAAAAAGAAAAACGCTGTCATGACGGTCACTAAACATTCCTTAAAAAAAGAGACACTGCTTTATCAATGCATAATAAAATCCATACACATCATGGGAGTCAATCAGACAGATGCATATCGCTCACACAGGTACGTAGACAGACACAAATGTCAGACAGTTCAGCCGAGGTCGAGAATGTTCACTTAGTCACTAGCAGGCTTACAGATAATCCTCCCACAATCCTTATCAGCTATCACAGTCTTTTCTTCCTGACTCATTTCAACTTGGGCCACCGTTCAGATTTGGAGCGCAATTAACCTATACTGACACAATCAATCTGATTCAAAATAGTTCCTGCTCAGAGTCACAAGTCACCAACGTGTTTCATATTTAGAAGTAGATGTTATTTCAGGAGTGTTAGGCATGGCTGTGTGACAGTAGGACAAACATTCTCCAGTTTTGTTTATAGACTTACCTAAACAAAAGAAGCGGCCTGCCATTCTTATGCTTGACAAAGATGCCATCGAGGCAGGATCCCAGGGTAACATCTGTGCCTGTGCTGTCCTGTTTAGATGAACAGAGAGAATAAAGACACTCAGAGCAGTCCATTAGGTGAAAGACTTGAAACTAATTTTGTACCCAGTAGTTTTTGGAGGAAATCAGCGCAGTATTTAGCCTGGCTCCGCCCGCCTACCTACTTCCGCTCAAATTTCATTTTCCCTTCAGTAGTCAGTCTTGGTCTGCGGTATATTCATGCGTTCCTGCTCGAACAGATTTCTACCGGTCTAATCAGCGAACAGAGGGAGTGGCTGAGAACGATGACGTTGAGGTTGTGCGCCAGTTTCAGTTGCAGTCACAGGAAGACAATGGATAAGGATACGAGAGAAGCTATTCAGTCTGTGGTGGCAACGCTGCTGAATATCGATAAATTAAAGCCGAAGCAAGAACAAGCTTTGCTGAGTTTTGATGGTTTCCGGCCGGTCCTGGCGCAAAACATACGTCACGACCAAACGCTATGCGATTGGTTATGGCAGATCCGGAGTGGCACTGGGCAGATCCAATCATTTTAAACTTCAACAGACACCCGCCTCCAAGTGAGCGAGCGTTTGCCAATTGAGCAGTTCCAGACCTTCTGTACAAATGAAATGAAATACGATGGTCTGGTAGAACCAGGCTACGCAGTATCGGCGATATAACTACATCATGCTTCTATGAGATTTGCAGGTTGCACTACCAACCTTGGCTTGATAGCTTTCCTGCCCGTAGCCTTCCATTTTCTCCAGCTCCTGCGTGTACAACATCTCTGCCTCTGGGGCTGAGAGACCCCTGAGAAAGACGTGAGGAAACAGCTGTCAAAAATAACCCAAAACTATATAAAACAACAAGACAGGAACACAAACAAGCAAAGCAATGCATGATCTTATGGTAGAGTCATTTATAGTAGAATGATATGGGATAGATGTGATGTTCAAGTACATATTACAGGAGATGGCCTATATATACACACGATATTTTACAAAAATACAGATGTTGACAGTAAATAAATCTGTTGATCCACCCCACACACTCGCACAATCCACACACACACACACACACACACACACACACACACACACACACACACACACACACACACACACACACACACACACACACACACACACACTTGTGCTTTGAAAACAACTGCTCACCTGAAGGACTGATAAAGTAGAGCCACTTTCTGAGTGGCCTCTTCCAGCACTCGCTCATCCTGGATCCAGTCCTGCAAACACAGAGTCAGGATTGTTACAACAAAGGTGTCAGACACAAGTGAGCAAATGAAAACGGTTGCATTCTTCATTGTACATGTTGACTGTTAAAAAACATAGAAGTCTTACAATAGGAAACAGCACAAACTTCTGAAGGAACTCCTGGGAATCATATCGATTGAAGTCTCCAAAGTCAGCTGTGGATACATTTTTAAAAAATGTTAAAAGAAAATCACTCAATGTGTAAATAATGCAGTTAAATATATACTGCATGACTCTACTCTCTAAATAAACCCTATTATATGTTTACATGTTAACCCTGCATTTAATACAAGGCAAAATAGACGTTCAAGCATTGCAGAATGGTGTAATGCCTTTTGGAAAGCTACAGTGTACGATGACAAGAAAGACTAATTTTAGGACAGGAGGCCCGTTTGTTATGAAAGGGAATTGCTTCAGCGATTGAAAACGTGGACGTCCAAAACTGGTAACAGCTTGCAGCTTGCACTGCTGGCAACATTCACAACAATGCTGGGTATCCCTGGCATCAGTACTGCTCAAAAGCTGCAAATGCCCTTCAGTCCAAAATATCATAGCCAGGGCACAAAATAGATACTAACCTACTTTTTCACAGCTAGTCCTATGCAAAAATTGTATGACAACTTAAGTGGCTACCAAATCCTAAAGAGAGGCTGCAACAAAATGCTAAGGGTTTTTCTTTAAGACACATATTGCATGTTGGGTGAGTCATTTGAACATGGTTGCAACAGTAAGTGATCTCAGCGACTCTGCCATGCAAACACCCAGGCCAGTACGTTGCAGTGCCTGATATAACTTTGCCAGCAGTGTTTGAGATTCTTCTGGCTGGGCAATAGCTGGGCAATAGCTGGGAGGACGTGTCAGGGCTAAAGCTAATGCATGGAGGGAGTTCACATTAACACACACTCACACACCAATTGTAATAGGCTGGTTTAAGTTTAATGGTGCTTGTTAAGTGCTATATATTAAAAGAATCATAAAAATGTTCTTATACCTCTTGGGTAAGTAGTTGAACAGAGGTTTTGAACACACTACTGTGAGCAGCAGACAAGGGGTGCCAGCTGTGCTTTGTTATGAAACCTAAGTCTTAGATACAACATTATTTTTTATCTTGGTCTGTTGGAGATTCAAATGTAATTGATTATATGCACTATATCTGCTTCACATGCACACAACTCCTGTGCATTAATCACTGAAAATAATTTTAGTGTTTCCATACAAGGTTTGCTTAAAGCTGCTTTAGTCACCACAGAAACATGTATGCCATGAAACAGCAGGTTTGTCAAACAGAAGGATCCGTTACACAGCCAGTTTCATACATTCACACTACCTTGTACTGCCAGACTAGCTAAACGAATAGCTTGTTCTAGTGAGCATGAGATCCTTCCCTCCAGAACATCCTTTTTCAGCTGTAGATAATACTGATATCTTTGGAGAAAGAGATGGTTATTTTAGAGTGGAAAAAGCAGCCAACAACCAAATATTTTCACAAGCAAAACTTTTCAGAGAGCCTTATAAAAATAAATTTTAGCTTGGATTAAATTATTGAAAGAGATGAATGTGGTGAGGCAACAACAAGACATCCCTATAAACTGGCATCTTACTAAACTTTGCTCCGCAGTCCTTTCGTAACTACAATTGGAAATGCTTTGACTGCTATTCTTGAAAACAAATAGTCCCTAAGCCTATAATGTTGGCTTTTCGACAGGACATATGCAACATCACCTTGTGATCTCCTGTTGCAGCTGGGTGACACTGGGTATGTAAAACACCACTCCAAAGTAAACAGTGGGCTCCAGCCCATACTTGTCCAGCTGCTTTTTCAGCGGCTTCTCCAAGTCGATCCATCTCTGCTGGTTCTGCTTGTTGAAGTACCACAGGCTGAAGTATGTTATCTGACGAGCAAGAAAAGCAAGCACACGAGTTACACCACAACAAAGCTGCGATAAAGGAAATCCTAAGACAACTTGTGTATCTCACCATTGCCAATTTAGGTTGAACTATTTGCTGTAAATAAAAAAGAAAATGCTTCCCTATCGAAACTTAAATTACATCTTGAACTAAAGAGCAATATCATGTTGTGGCTTGATATCAATATTACACATCTATCCTTAAATCGTTTATTGTAAGTGCACAAATCTTATCCTCGTCATCCATGTAAACAATATTAAACATATGCAGACCTGCAAATTCAACTATTTCAAACTTTCTAGATCTATAGGCTGTTGGCACTCCCCCGTGAGTCCCGTTACGGTCTGTCTGACTCTGAACATCTCACAATGATCACTGGTAAGAAAAGTAACCCCTGTAGGCTTGTTGTCTACAAATGACAATTCAGCTGAAAGAAACCTATTGTGATTTGCAGCCTCTCTCAAACCACAACTAGAATATGGATTGCGGACATAGCAAAGTGTTTTACAACAGGCAACATCGGTTAGGAAATATGACTTTGAAAGTTTTGTAAACCTTACTAAAGTGTTTTATATTCATTAATATGAAATAATAACATGGAGCAGAGAAAATAACAACAAATTATGAAAAAGGTAAGGGTGGCATATTATATTATTATGTCACATTCAATTTGATTTATTTTGTTATTCTATTTCTGGACATTCAAAATACAAAACTGCCAGTAATACAAATAATAACAATAATAAGGCTTCACTTAATTGTTGCAACATTTACTTATTGGATCATGCCATGCTGACCTGTGTGATGATAATGCATTAGGAATTTGAATTTTGTTTTGAAATAGATACTTAATAGATTGAGATTTTTAAGATGCAACGTCAGAAAATCATACTTCACATGTCTTAGCATTGTTAAGACTTTGGATAGATTTGGTTTAGGTCATTTTAATACCAATAAAGGCTTCACAGGATCTGTAGGAACCCTGTACGTGAATGCTTGCAGCTCTGTTTGCATTAATGTATAAAAGATACAACATAATAGCTAACTGCTATTAAATTATGTGGAGAGTTGGTTACATGAAAGTAATTACATCTAATTGTGGAGTACTTCCTTGAAAAACTCCTAACTCATGTTATGAGCAGGGCAGAGAAATGAGAGATAGATTAGGTGAGTAAACAATGACAAAGGGGTAATTTAAGTTTCTGTGGTCCTGCTTGAAGTAAGAAAGTGACTAGAAGGCAACTTTAATAAAAACACCATCTTGCTACAGTATGGTGGCATGTCTAAAAAAGAAAAAGAACAATCAGCACTTGTACTGCATGAAAAACATACATACCTCTCTTAACTCAAGTCTCTGAGCAACTGCCTCCAAACATTCCTGCCCAGTGCTCTCCACCGAAAGTGTAAACTCAACAAACTCTCCATTGAGCAGCTGAATCCGGGTGACGAGACAGCTCTTGCTTGAAACAGTATACCTTCGTGTCCTTTTGAGTTTTAAGCCAAATGGCAAGGGCATGTTTCACACTTCTTCACAGGAGGGGTGGAGGTCTTCACTTATTAGTCCAGAGAGATGATTCCCCTCGCTGTCCCCTCGAAAAGACTTTGACTTTTTGACTTGCAAGTTCCAAGTCAGGAGTTTCATCATCAACAGCCAGGTCTGAAAAAGGACAAGGAACAGTCTCTCAATACATTATCTCCAAGTTACTACAATACACAACACTAGCCTACTGCAGTCTTGGAAAGGGGGGTGCAAAAACAGGGGGGAGAAATCACAATTTTAGCAGTCCCACTCATAATCCCTGAGGAATAGGTTGCGAATGTTTTGAGAATAGGTACGAGTCTGTCAGCCTGACACAAGACTAGACAAAAACAACACTTGACGTAAAGTAATCCTCTTTAAAGCGGGATTGTTTTTTTAAATTACCTAATTTAGCTGTTTCGGATTTGCTAACAAATCAGCTGTTAACATTGTAAAAGTTTTTTTAACACTCTGGGAAAGAAACATTAAAAACAAATCTATGGATTTACAGTAACTTGTAGTTGGTCATGGGATCGGTGTAAACGTTGTCCTTACAAAGTTGTGCTAGCTTGTGGTTGTATTAATCCCCTTGTCGACTCGATTCAATACGAGCTGCTGCTATCTAACACAACACTGCAAAATCCCTGCAGTTTGACTATAATCTATATCAACTCAATACAAATTCACTATCTTCAGCAACTCGTTCAAATAACTGTGCATAAATGTTTTGATAGTTCCCGGACTAACTAGCTACTTTTCAATGTAGTTTTATTATCTCCTGGTCCTCATTTGTTAACTACAGCTGGCGTTAAATTAGCTTTAACGCTAGCCTGCTAACTTATCTTCCAGCAAATAGACGGCACCCTTTGGGAAGCTGACGTCGCCGGTAAATATTTTGAGCAAAAAAAAAAAAAAAAAAAAAAACGTTACCGTTAGCCACCTGATGCAATTTAGTAGTCCAACCAGGATTGGGTCCCGAGGGATTCCGCCATCAACGTCAGAGGGTTTATTTCGTTTAGATACGTATCCGAATGAGAGACAGCTCATTTGTCTTTAGTTTGTTTTTTGATCAAAACTAATGTAGCGCCCCATGCCTCTTGGTCCGACAGTTCTTTCACTCAAGTTCCAAGCGTGTTTCTCTTCCTGGGATTGGAAGAGCAACAAGCGTATTCCGTCTACATCCGCGGCTCTACGACTGTTAATAACTGATCTCTAGCAATTACTCAATTTAAAAATCCGAATTAACTCGGTACGTGTCTGTGATAGTTCAATAGCTTCATTCAAAATATATGGGTTATCGTACTTCCTCAAGCAGACGCTTTTAAATGCATTGTAGTTCCCCCGTGGCGGAGGAATACATGGAGGTTTTCAGAGCCATGACATCAGACAGCTGGAATGCCGAGCGGTGAAAATGCCAGAAATGGGACAGCTGCCTGGAGCTGCTGCCCGCTGACCTGTCTGTTTACCTTTTACACAGACTGACAGCTGTAATGCACACGCAGTTTATTGTGCAATGAATAAAGAGTTTCCCTTTGCTTTTGTTTGCAAAATGGTTCAAGTCACAATGTTTTAATGTGGTTGGCTAATTGCTTTGGCTGAGTATAAACAAGTTTGCCATATAGCCTAGTCTTAATAATCAGATGAAGGCATGCGAGAAGCAGAATAATATAATATTTATTGCAGCAGTAAAGACACTTTCTGGTAACAGTTCAATTCACAAATTTCTTTATAACTGAATAGTTTTTCTAGAAATCTGAATATGGAAGCTGCATCTACATCAAACTTAAGACTGGGCACTCTTTGCAGCCCACTCAAGCTAAAGGATACCACTAATTTCTCACATCTGACAAGAGCAGGCTATGGACTATCTTTTGCAAATTTGTTTATCGTACTAGTAAGTTACCATAGGGAAATCGGTTAGAAAATCTTTTAAGAGCTGCGGAGCTCATTTATTGGCCAACCTCAAATTATCCCAAATGAGACATACAAGGCTTTGATGTGCTCTTTTTTGCTCATGTAACATTTTCATTCTGCTTTTGTATAAAATATTTTAATAAAGCAGACTGGAACTACAACACCACCTTGGTGTGGCAAGTAAAAACTTGGAAAACACAACCGCTATTAAAACACATTCATAAAACTATACTCTCAGAAGTTTCAGATATTACATTTCTATCTGTAAAATCACTCACTTAATCAAAACAATAAAAAGGACATTTAATCCCTGAATGCAGCGAAAACTCAAAAGAACTCGTCATCACTGACAGGAGCAACTGTATTTTTGTGTTGCTCGGTGGTCTCCACATTGTTGTCATGTGAATTGCTCGACACATGAAGCGACTCAGACAAACTTTTCCCCAGATCCTCCAGCTCTTTCGACTGAACATCGTAAGTGACCTCAGCTCGGGCTTGAGGTAATCCTTCATGGCTGTTTTCAGTAGTGTATTTATGGCTGTCACTGCTGACTTCATTGTTTGTTGTAGTGGTGCCTATTTGTTCTTCATGGAAGTCCTCTTCACTGTTTCCTGTATTTTCTGAAACATGCTCACTAAGCCCAGGGGAGCTGATGCCCTTTGCGAAACCTTCATCTTCTCCATCCTTTTCATTTGTTCGAGTAGGTGAAGCAGTCCTTTCAGGAGAGGGTAAGGGTGTAGACACCAGTATGGGACCAGTATGATCTGGCAAATCGCAGTATTTAATCGGTGACGTGTACGGGAAGAGGTCATTGTTTTCTTTGGTCTTCACTTTTTCCGACCTTGATTCCAGATGTGGCAGGAATGCATCAAGCACACCGTTCTTCTGTTTTTCTAGCTCTGTACTGGAGGAGGATATGTTGGTTGGCTCTTCAAAATCTTTTCGCAGCACGTCCAGAAGGTGGCGCATTTTACCCTAAAAACAAACCACGCAAGCAGATGTCTGACAAAAAAGTTGCAGTACTTTATGACAACTTTTGAAATCTTATCAAATATATTTATTTATAGCCGTAACCCGAACACTTAAACAAGACTTGCTTAACATATTTGGTAATGTTATATGCTCACCTCATCAAGCTGATGCCGATTCATGTCAATATGGCGCTTTGTCACGCGGTCTATGAGCCTTGCAGAGGAAATACACTATTACACTGGATGCAGCAACTGGTTGTACATGTGCAGTACATATCTGTAAGCTAACATAAAGCATATGCATTTCAACAAATAGAAGTTAATAGAATTTACTTATAGAAATACCTGTCAGAGACATGTCCCCTGGATAAGATATCCTCCGTTACAGCAGAAATGAATTCAAGGTACATTAATTCTTCTTCCCTGATGAAGAACAGATGAGAGCTGTTTCATTCTCAGAGTCAAAGCATAGCGCTAAAATATTAACATAGAAGCATTATTACAGACAGCATACTGAAAAGTAAAACATTTCACTTGTAATCATGTTGCCTGGAGACTCAATGAGGTATTCAGGCAATGTGGTAACATTGCCCCATATTGATGCTGGGAGACTTAACTGACAGTGTTTTACATTTATCAAATTTGTGTTGTTTTAGACCGCAATTCTGCATTATAGTCAACATCGAGTTTGTTTTGTTTTACCCCCAAAAGGGGCGGGGCCATGTCAGAATGCTGAAGTTCCCGGATGTGCCGGCCTGATGTATATCAATTAAACATTGTGTATCCATAAAACATTACATTATCACAGAAAACTTACTCTGTAGATACATTCTTCATTATGGGCGAATTCCCACCTTCTGCTGAGATCCTAAAATACGAGAATGAAATGGTTTTAGAACTTTACACAGTAAGTACACAAGATAAACAATTATGTTTACAGTGCAATATGTTATTTTTCCACTGCATAGTTTTACCTGGACGATGAGTCAAATAAATCACAGTGTCTGCTCTTGTTTAGTCCACTCTGTTGTCTGGATGTTGAAAAATATGTGCTTGTGAACTCATCATCAGACCACTCGTGTTCTGTATTAAATCCCTGTAAAACAGAAAAGTACTGTACAATGAGAAGGGAATATTCAATATTGTCAAGGCTGTCTCATGAATAAACATATAATGTGGATGTAAACACTGCAGTTACAGAGCTCTTTATGGTTTAAAGGGACAATAAACCACGCAAGGATTATTGACCGTGAGCAACATATAATTCTATGCCAATATTTTTCATAGTCATTTGAATACTAAACCACAGTTTATCATCCGGTTCAGCTGATGTGGGTTATACTTTACTTGTTGCAGTCATTTTTACTGATGTGATTATGAAATAAAAACTTAGGCATGGATAACGTGTAGGCATTGTATAAACCAGATATTATACAAAATATCTTATAGATAAAAAAAAGAAGACCTTGTAGGCCTTTAAATGTTATTTTCCTGTTGCCCACGCACTTGCCTCAAGACAAAGGGAGACTGAGACATCACTGTTATGGAAATGTGTCTAACTTAAAAATGAAAAGTAGTGTTAGATGCATTAGAAAATATGTCTGAATAATCAAATTAAATATTAAAAAAATACCTGAGATGGCTCATATAATTCCTGTGGGTGTTCCTTGGATTTTGTGCTGCATAAAAAGAATGAATTTAAGTTAAATTACAGAATTTAAGTAATTTTTTCAGACATCAAAATACATGTTGAACATTTAGTTCATTGAACTGGTTTAATGACCCCATATCAAGTACCTTCCGTGATATGTCTCCTGCCGCATTAACCTAGACGTAATGCAATCCTGAGTGGGTTTCCTCTGTGGTGCTCTGTAGTAGCGATATTGTGACAGGTATGAACTTGTATCGGATTTCAGGGTCTTAGGGGTGAACGGTTTGTGTTGGGTGAAGCGCTGGGAATGTTTCTGGAGCAAGTCCCCGCTGTACGTCTTCTGAACAGGGTCCTGGAAAGTCTTGTAGCAACTGTGATCCCCCGAAGCTTCCAGTGAACACGCTGACTGCAACCTGTGTGACGTTGCCTCAGCGCTCCGATACTTTATTTCTGAAGTTGGGCGAGTGTGATTGGGCTGGTCTGACGAATAGACCATCTCCTTGGCATGAAAGGAAGTGTTGAACCTCGGGCTGGAGACCATGGAACTTCTTGAGCAGAGGTAGCGGCTGTCATCGTACTCCACGGATAATCTACTCTAAAAAAGCCAACATGTTGTTTTTTGGTCAAAATCACTGAATATCTCCTCACAAATCCGCTACCTGTCCATATTGTGTATGCACGATTAAAAAAAAATCCAGTGTAAATACACAGCTTAGGCTCTGTAAACAGGCATATTGGGACCCCTTTGTTTACATACTTTGTTTACATACCAGTTTACATAGCCTAGACTGTGTATGTATACTAACACCAGATTTAGCGGATCGTGTGGAGATATTCACTGATTCTGCCAAAAAGTTATTTTAAAACACAAGCGATCTCCAGAATAGCTGACTACCCCTTTAATTTGGCTTTAAGTTTTCTAATCAGGATTATGCCATGGCTACTGCATGAGACTTGTTGGCTTCATCACATGAAGCTATGAGAAACAAATCAGTGACGCTGCCTTGATTTCTTACCTGGGCTGAGGAGCAGGAGGCTCTGCTATTCCTCTGTGAGAGAGAGTGGGATGACTGAGGACGACCGCCTTTCCTCAACCGCTCCTTTCTTATCTGGTCATTGTCTGTAATCAGGCAAGGAAAAATGTATTCTACTTTTTACTGTACTGTACTTTGTTTCTCCCGTACATGTCTTATTAAGAAAAGTTAACACCAGAATGCACTATCCACAACACATTTTCCATTGGTGTATAGCTTAAAAAAAACAATCTCCCACATCTCCTCAAGCTGCCATGTGACTATTTAACTTTCCTCACATAAACAGGCAAAGACTCAAACAACTCAATTCTGAAGTATGTTCAGGGGCAAGACAGCCATTGTGATAGCACACAGTCATACAAAAGGAGGCTAAGGATGATGAATTGTATGCTATACTCAAATGTGAGGAGTGGCTACATTGTATTATTGCTTATTGAGGCTATTGTCAGTGCAGCAATTGCCCTCTGTCCATACTATGATTCATGTCATCCTGAACCACTGACCACTGGCGCAAAGAGGTGAATTCAGAGAGAACATTTTGGTCTTTGATTCTGCTCATCGGTGAGGCGCCAATACCTGACCACTAGTGTTAGCGTCTCTACATTTAGACAGCTGAAAAGCATTTAATTATCATGCTATAAAACACACACACGCTAGTTGAAGTAATCATTTAATATTCAATACTTGGGTACTTACACTTAACACTGTGTGTCAAGCTCCTGGGTACTGAGGCATCAATGGCAGCTATGGAACAAGGCAAAAAGATCACAACATATTATTAATGATATTATCATTCAACAGAGATATGTTTAACCACTTGCAGGAATTGTAATGTTCAGTGCTATTGAATGTCAATGTAAGGATCACAATGTGTTTCTGCCATGAAGCTCACCTTTGGCTGAGTAAACCTTTTTGTAATGAGACACCATGTGGTCTTTAATTATGGACTGTGTCAACTTGCTGGATGAGCGAGGGCAGAAAGCTAAAAACACAAGACAGAGAACATTTTACAGTACACTGGGAAATTCAGCTATTTGCTTACTACTGATTAAAATTGTGTAAGTTAATACTCACGGCTACTTTTCAAAGTCTGTCCTCTCAAACCAGAGCTGGACCCCAGTCCAGAAGACATACTCCCTAAAACATTTAGCTATATCATTTATTAAGCAAACATTTGATGCATACAGCTTATACAGTAAATTGAGCAAATAAACCGTTTACTGTTAATATCTATGTTAACTGAATATGCTTTTTATTGCTTGAATGTAGGTATTAATTATAAATGATTTTAGGATCACTTTACGCTCTGATAACTTCTAGCATCATTATCTGTAACATTTATTAATTGAACAACCAAAGATGAGTTCAGCAAGTTTTTAAATATTAAGTAATTAAATTAGTTTTTAAACACTGATGTATATTGATAAAAAAAATATTTATTTTGTTTACCATTATTTACATAAACCTTAATATATCTATTAATAGCTTTATTAGATTGTGTTGTTTTACTGCAAATTCTGCTTATATATTTGAATAATAAAGTTCTTGAATCTTGTTTTTCAATTAAAATTTGATTCGAATCTATTTAAATCAAATAATTTACCATATAGTTCGGGTTTACTGTAATAAAATGTAATACGATACTAAAAAAACAACTAATACCATTGTGGAAATAGTCAACGTTTTCCTCGACACTGCAATCACACAACAATGTTAGTTCGCGTTAGTTTAAGCACCATGTTGCAAGCTAGCGTCTTAGTAGATATTCAAGTTTAAGTCCTGAGAACAAGCAGTGTGATTAAATGGGTTTACATTGTCTAGAATGAGCCATAAAGCTGAGTGTATAAACAAGCACGAGTTTAGCTTTGGGAAGCTGCCTGAGCAGAATTTGAATTTGTTTCCTTCAGTCTATTAACTAGCCAGATAGCTAGCTAAAGCTAGCAGTATTTGCGTACCTATTCTCGATTCCATGATAATGTTACAGTCAGCGTATTCCATTTTCCTTTGACACATTGTGGAGCAGCGACGGCAGAGCTGGGATACATCGGGAAACTACAGTGTAGTTAACAGTAAGCATGTTAACACTGGAAGATATTCAAGTATCGCAAAGGTAGAAACCTAACACTAGTTTATAAGCAGATGAGAGTCGAGGCAAAGCTTCCCCGTCGCCATGCCGGTTGCTAAGATTGCCGTCGTCATCACGTCAGTGCGTAAGGACACGCTCCAGGCTGCACAGTACAGTGCACACTCTAGCCATGAGACTCTAGCACCCCCACGCGCATTGAAAAAACACCCACACACACACCTGACACGACTGGGAAAGTGCACTGAAAAAAACAACATGGCTAAAAGTATTTTACTCAAAAATGCCCCGAAGGGATTTATAATTATTTAAAATATTTTTCATGCAATAAATGTTTAACCAATATATCCACAAGCAATGGTATTGTTTAATTAGGATAGATAGATAGATAGATAGATAGATAGATAGATAGATAGATAGATAGATAGATAGATAGATAGATAGATAGATAGATAGATAGATAGATAGATAGACAGACATACAGACAGACAGACAGACAGACAGACAGACAGAAGGAAGAAAATAAACAGGGTCAATAACATGTTGTGTTTTATCGTTGTA
This sequence comes from Hyperoplus lanceolatus, assembly GCA_026929865.2. Classification (NCBI taxonomy): domain Eukaryota; kingdom Metazoa; phylum Chordata; class Actinopteri; order Uranoscopiformes; family Ammodytidae; genus Hyperoplus; species Hyperoplus lanceolatus. Next base: position 20,009,144 of record CM049408.1, on the reverse strand, counting down.
GGATTTGTAGGACTGCATAAAATGCAGAAAAAGACCAGCCTATATTGTCCTCACTGGAGTCACTGGTCATAAAACACACTGGCATGGGAAGCCTACTTGAGCCCCTGTGCCTTACAATTAAGAGCAGGATTGCACAGAAATGGCCTCATGCTTTCACAGAATATGTTTACAATTGTCTTACATGCAGACAAGACAGCAGCTAGAAAATTCAGGAAATAATCTATTTTATCATTACAGACTTGTGACTAATTGGTGATTATAACAGAAGATGTTACTTTTCTCTGTCAAAGTTGTGTTGTACACAACTCTCACTTATTATGGGAAGTTTATTTTGCAGGAGGTATTTTTTGACTTCTTATAGTAGGCAGAGAGGCGTAACTCACAACCCTGACGATGGCTCTTTTCTATTCAATCCTTCAAAGTTGCCTCATTTACTGTCAGCTGCTGTGTGAAATACTGACCAATGTGGGAAAATGCATTGAACATAAATCATGATTCAACTGAGTGTGAGTTGGTCAAGAGAACATTCTGTCAGCAGTGTATTGTTTTGGCTGCAGTGTTCCTTGTATTGTTTGATAGACCTTTTAAACCCTCACGTCATACTAACAAAGGATTTTTTTATTACATGTTAGTGACTACTTACCGCGTTTATGAAATGGTCTATTAATACCCAACGCTGCACTCTCAAAGGGAATGACACTGGTGAATTACTTACTCCTGACGCTTTCTCATGCTGATTAAGAATTGTAAACAATAGTTGTCTATTTTTCTTATACAGTATACAGGAGTTAAAAATATTTTCAAATCATGATGAGCTGATACAATCTCTATTTGGCTTTGACTATTATTGTGGAATGGACACAAAATTTCCAGTTTCGAACTGAATGAAACTGAAATGAACGAAATATATTCTGCTACATGTACTTTTCATCTAGGTTCCTTATTGTTCCAAATAAATCAAATTCAAATTACTTTTAATGTAATTACTTACATCTGTTTTTTTACATTTAAAGTGTACAAAAAATAAGTCCCATATAGCTTCGCATTTATCCCCTCAATATACATCCTCCTTTGTTGGGGCATATTTACAGCCACAGATGCTCTGTTTCGAGGATTCCCTGCAGAACAGCGCATGTGGGATCAAATCGAAATAAACTAATGTGTGTGTGCGTGTGTGTCCATGGTAATGAAGGAACATGTCGCCCAGGGCAACGGTGTGGCTCATGGATGTGTCTTTAAAAGTTGCTGGACAACTATGGAGCTTTATGGCACAGTTGGGTAGGATAATGGGCTATATCAGCCTTTGTAGCAAATAAAAACTATAGTGGACTAGAAAACATAAACAATACTCATGTAACAGCACGCAGAGAGAGGAGGCCATGCCTTGAAGTATGAAAGCAGAGCGGAAGCATGACAAGAGGGCCCTGTGGATCAGTGTGAGAGCTGTCTCAGGTTGTGTCCTGCAGAACTTCCACCTGGCAAAGCTGAGGATGACTTTGGATGACTTCCAAAGACAGATGAAGGTATGGGTGGGACTCAGAGAGCTGGATGGACAAGACCCAAAACCAATTCCTTGTTTTGGCATTCAGTCAAAAATGTTACTGATGCATTAATGTGTATGATGCATTTTACTGGCAGTGTTTTCGCTAATTTAAAATTATTCACTGTTGTGCAGTTTCGCTGTCCTTTGAGTATCATCTATTTAAAGTTAATTTTTCACTTGTGATTATTCATTTTCCAAGTATAGCTAAAAGTTTATTAAGCTTATCAAGAAGTAAATATTTTCATGTGAAATGTTTTACTGTAAAATAAAGTTTAATAGTAATTCTACAGTCACACACTGCCAAAGCACAGTATTGTTTTGCATTTGGGGCATTTTGAATTAATTTGATGCATCATTTACTGTTAAGAATACAGTCAATTTATGATTTACTGTACAAATATCACAGTCAATTGTTGTGAAAGTAGTTCAAGTAGATTGCAGTACACTCATAATCAACTGTTTACAGTGCAAATAATATTTTCTGTAAACATTTTGCCCTGGCTGATTTTAAATATCTCCATACACGTGCCTGTTATCTGACTTAATTCACAGTTTATATGGTCTGACGGGAAGGAGGAGGTAACTTGGCTTTAGAAATGCATAAATAATGCATTGTTTCCCATACATGGCAAATGATGTAATGGTTTGCGTAGCGATTCGGCGTTGGCTACATCGCTGGCCCGCCCTGCACCATGTGCTTCATCGCCGGTTGTGAAGTTAAAAGAGGATAATCTTGATTTTTGGGAGGGAAAAACACAAGAGTGAGTACTCAATAACTGATTATAGAAATGAGTGAAATGTATATAGGCCTACTAGGCTACAGAGGAAGAATACAATATCCTTTAGCTGGTTACAGTAAAAGGCAGGTGGAGTCGTGCGCTTTGGGAATGAAGGGAGGAGAGCATCCTTCCCCGTTGTTCTTGTTGCCTGGCTGCGTAACGCTTGGGTAAAGTTGATTGTGCGGACTCAGTCCAGCTGTAACTAGACCGGACCACTGGTGCAGGAGTGTGTGTACTTGTGTATGTGTGAGTGAGAGAAGGGATGTGGTTTGGTGAGAAAGCTCAGTGAAAGATCTCGTCCTTCAGGCGAACACCACACGTCCAGGCGAGGCAGAGAAAAAAGGAGGGGGGGCAGCAGAGGCAGACAATGCGGTTTGGCGATGCGTTTAGTTCCTCCTTAAAATATTCACCCACATCAATGAAAAGATGATGTGTAAAAGATGAAGGAGAATAATAACACGTGATTTGGATAGGCATTTTATTTCTGTATTTTTTTTTATAATCGTTCTGATCAAAATCCCCGGCGTTTTGACTGAGAACAAGAATTGAGATGAAATTTCCAATAGAAACCCCGAGGAAACAAGTTAATTGGGACCCTGAACAAGGTTGGTACATAATGCTTTCTTACTGTCCGATAACTTGCCGATGGATGCTATTTAATTGCACTCTTAATATCAGCAACATATTATAGAAATGAACAAGACTCAACAGTTTTGCAATTTTCAATGTAATTTCCTTTTCAGTAGGCTATTTTGTTCATTTGGCTTCGTTTTTTCTCTTTGTATGTCTACTCTGGAGAAAGGACTCTTAACCTAAGACAAAGCTATTGGGGGTCATTGTTTATTCTCCATCCCCAGTGTGCTCAGCTGTGGAGGGCAGCAGCGCTGCTGGGAGCGGAGCTTCAGACGGTTCAAGTTAGCATGAGCAACCATCGTGAAACAGGGAAATGTTGTCAAAATAAAAGCATACAAAGTCGTTGCCTTAAAACACAATGGGCCAGTTTCAAGGCAAGGCAAGGCAAGTTTATTTATATAGCACAATTCAGACACAAGGCCACTCAAAGTGCTTTACAGGGGCAAGATTAAAATACATAAAACACATTATAAAACATTTAAAAGCGAATAAAAGAAGCAAATAAAAAAAAATTAAAACTCGATTTAAAACTCGATTTAAAAACATTTAAAAGCAAATAAAATGAAAATTGCAGGTTAAAATGGAAACAAAAAAGTCTTCAGACTCGATTTAAAAGAACTGAGAGTTGCAGCAGACCTCAAGTTCTCTGGGAGTTTGTTCCAGATTTTTGGTGCATAATAACTAAAAGCTGCTTCTCCTTGTTTAGTCCTAACTCTAGGGACTGTAAGTAGACCTGTCCCAGACGACCTAAGGGCTCTGGACGGTTCATAACGTATCAGCATATCAGTAATGTATTTTGGCCCTAAACCATTTAGTGCTTTATAAACCAACATCAGTATTTTGAAATCAATTCTTTGAGTGACTGGAAGCCAGTGTAAAGACCTCAGAACTGGGGTAATGTGATCTACTTTTTTGGTCCTAGTGAGGACTCGAGCAGCAGCGTTCTGAATTAGCTGAATCTGTCTGATAGATTTTTTTGGAAGGCCAGCAAGGACACTGTTACAGTAGTCAAGTTTCACAGACATGGATTAAGCCTAGTCCTGGACTAAATGGAATTTTGAATGGAGATTGTCCATTGAAGGTACAATTTAGTCCAGAACTAGGCTTAATCCATCATTATCCATGTCTGCGAAACCGGCCCAATGATTTCTAATGGACTTTTCAAAGTTAATATAAGCTCTGCACGAGGCTTTACTTTCCAACGTTAACTACATATTAGACGTGTTACTATCAGAGGAATGGCTGCTCACGATATGTTCTAATTTCTAACTATTCTACAGGAAGAAGGTGACCCTCCTCCAGGCTATTTGTTTACATCATAGGCCCATGGTTTCAAAAAAAAAAGCACATGGGGATTTTCTTAGCCTAAAAGTATATTGATATTATACTCTTTGCAACATTCTCAATCAAGGTTTTATTTTTTAAATTATATTTAACGGAAGTTTTTTTTAGGTGTTATTCAGACAGGCTTTATGAATCTCAGCTGGTGAGCTCCTCGCATACATCCCTAGGGAATCTGTGCCAAGAGCCGACCTGAGCCAACCCAAAGTGTTCCCTCACGTTTACTATACTGGACTTGGTTTCAGTCATGTTGTTAATTCGTGGTTAAACAATGCCCTTGTGCGCCTAATATTCTGCTGACATGCTGACATGTAGACAAACTGAACGTTTCCAGAGTCCCACTGCCCCCACACTGCCCCCCACTGAAAACAGTGTGGTAAACATCTCTTTTGCTAAACAGCCATAGTCTTGGCTCAACGTTTCCTCTGCTTCCTCTAGCAGACATGCTGGAGAGACAGAGAGTGAGAGCATTACATAGTATCTGATAAAAAGCACTGCTCTCCACTCAGGCCTTTATTTAATTTGCAAAAAATCAATATGAAGCAACTTCAGTGGGTTGAAAAGGATTTTAGTTCAATGCCACTCAGCCTCAGATAAAATAAACCCAAACCAAATTATGTCCATCACAGTTTTGGCTCTTTCTCTATGGTTTAACATTTTGAAATAGACTTGTATCCCTTTACTTGGGATTTCATTACTTAGTTGTGGTTTTGCCATTGCCTATCTATTTCAAAGTTTTCTGAACTGTCCTTCCCTGCCCTGCTGCATGGAGCTGATTTATTCAATTTCACTCACTCACGAGAAGAGATCTGAAGCAATTAATATCTTTGTGAAAGTAATAGACAAACTTGGCCTAAATTAAAATACGTAGAGATGTTCTACTGCATCCATCAAAATGACAGCAGAAGATATCAATGTGGGGTCACAGGCGTTTCTGCTGCTTCACCTCTCAGTCTTAGTTTTCTAATTCATCTCATGTTCTATAAATAGAAAAGCTAGCCACATACTGTAAATTGAACGTGACAGTTTTGCACCTTTCCAAGCTTTGGAGACCACTTTGCTGTTATTGATTCAGCCATGATACATGGATTAACTAACAAGATTCCTAGCCACCCTGACTAGAGGATTAGTCACTTCCTGGACGTCCTTGACTCATCAGGGTGGGGTTTGTGTGCGTGATGGCATTCATTTTACTTAGCATATCCCAAACTATCCAATTAAACAAAATAGGGCCTCCTTCAAAAAAATTTTTTTTTCTTAACTTCCAAAATAGCATCATTGCAGAAAACAGTCTCTGCCCATGGCCCCAAGGCCAACATGCTCTCAGAGAAGTGGGGGCATCTTGGGTGAAGGCTAGAGCTCCAAATAGCTTACACAATGCTTTATACACATTAAAGAATCTAAATTTGGCTCTCTCCATGGTGCTGCTTGCCACTGGCTTGACCTGCTCCAGTGCACATGCATTTATTATAAAAACGCATCCAGGAGCCAAGGACTGAAAGTGGCACTTACCCTTCTTTTACAGTCTATTAGAAAAATTGAATCCTGCTTAAATTTTCACCACTGCTTAGCAATTATGTAAGGTTTTAGTTGCAAGTGCTGTGGGTTTTCAATATTTGTGAACGCTTTCCCCTTTTTTCCTGGTTATGAATTTACACCTGTGTGTGTGCTCTCTAGGTTTTTCAGTCATTACGACAGTGATTTAAGGGCGGTAGCTTTTGACCTTGAAGGCTCTGTTTAACAGGATTAATGTCTTTTAATGCGTAGAACCCGAAACAAATTCTCAGCATGGCGAGATGTTGACATGACAGAGGGGCTCGCCTCCGCCCAGCGTTTGAAGCAGCTGTTGGCTGGATAATAGGCATATTTGCAGAGTGTGGGCGCTGTAAAGAGCCCTTTATTATCTCAGAGTTATAGAAGGAAATCACTATTTAATGCTTCATGATGGAGGCTATATGTTTTGTAATAGCTGTGATTAGCTTGTGTTGCAGGGTGCATGGAAATGCTTCATTACATTTAGAATGAGAACAATGTTTACATTTTTATACCCCTGTTTCTGATCAAGAACCAATATGGGAAAATATTAAAAAAAAGATATTGAAGTATCTCTGTAATTTGTTTTTGCAAATCTTTAAGAGGCTAAGAATAATTTCCCTTTGCGGTCACTGTATTTGACATGTTCAAGATAGCTTAAAGGTGGCAGAAAATACTGTGATAAACCAAATTCTTTGCATACATTTATAATTTTCATATCGCTGTAAAATACTGTTAATCACTCACCAGGACAGCACAGACATCACGACCTGTCAACACATCAACACTGGAAATGCTCTGTGTAATCATTTCAAAAAGCCAAAAAGACAGCCTACAAAAAAAAACATTTCATTACTCAATCTGTAGTATTACATTTGAGGCCTTCAGTCAATTATTAGAACAATGGGTTACTTATATTTCCCCCGAAATCTTCAGAATATCTTTCAAAAGATTGCTCAGTCTGTATTGATATCCTCTAACACAAATAAAATAAAATAAACATAAACATATCTGCTCTTCTTCACTTCTTTCCTATAGTGGCGGTCCAGACCAACTTGGTCCCTCCCAAAAAGGTCCAGTCTGGCATGGCCAAGTCGAGCCTGGTGCAGGCCAGCGTGGCCACCATGCAGAACCCCATGAGCTGCGACCCCAAGGCCAACGGTCACTGTCCGCTGCCGCGCCTGTCCATCTCCTCGCGTTCTGCCAGCGTGGTGGCCAGCATGGACGCCAGCTGTGACGGCTTGGCCGAGGCGCTCCACTCCGTCATGAAGTGGAAGACGGTGCTGGCGGTGTTCGTGGTGGTGGTTCTCTACCTGGTGTGTGGAGGTCTGGCCTTCAGGGCTCTGGAGCAGCCCTTTGAGAGCATCCAGAAGACCAGCATCACTCTGGAAAAGGCTTCGTTCCTGGAGAGGCATCCCTGTGTTACGCCCGATGAGCTGGAGGCACTCATCAAGGTGAGTGTGTTTGAAAAGTGGAGATGAGCTTTTTTCCCTTGTTTTTCTCCTTCCAGCATTTGGAAAGTACATTGCATTTTTAAAAATCTATTCATCTCTTACAGATCGGTTCGTAAAAGGGATAGGAAGATAAGAAAAAGTAAAAGTATCTAAATGGTGGAATGGTTAAATGGTGGACTAGTGAAAGGTGTAATTCAATTTGATTGGAAGATAAGAGGAAGAAAGTCAGAGGACTGACCTTTATAGCAGCATTTTTTCCAGATGGTGATTACTATCGGGGGTAATTAGAGGTTCTCGGGGTAATTAATTCTGCTTTCATTAGCTTGTCATATGATCTTGCCAAGCTTGAATGCTACTTCTTTTCACATCCAGATTGTCCTTCAGCAAATGATGCCTGTCATTTAACTGATAAAAAAACTCACTATTTTACTAAAAAATTGCTCACGTCCACACAAAACTTATATCACAACCTATCTAATTGATTTGATATTGAGTATATAATTGGGACAGTTTAGTGGACGAATAGTAAAAGTATTTGTATAACTAATAAGCCACTGATTACAGCAGCTATAATCAATATTTTTTAATGAACATGTTAAAGTGGTAGAAGTGATACTTTCAAAGCAACAGAGAATTGTCAACCAGATCGGCAGCTGCATTCAGCTATACAAACTTAAATTTTGAGTTTTCGATTATTGTTTTAACTCCCGGCCTGCCACTTTACTGTTTTGGATTGTTCAGCTTGTTTAAGCACTTGTAAGCTATTAACTTGTAGTTTAGTTGTTGTTGCTACAAAGACAGACCTCTGAAAATGGTCTAGTTTAAGTGTTGTTGTCAGCTTTCAGCTTTCACTTGTCATCATAAATGCAACTCATTAAGATTTTTGAAATGACTGTTAGTCTGCAGTATACTCTGGATGGCTATGATATTTCTTTATTTAGGTGCACTTATCACCAATATAAATCTGCAAGTGGGTGGGTTTGATTTGTCCACCCACTAAACCAAAGGCACCAGTGGAAATTAGAAAGTTATTTCACTAAGGGAGTGATGTCATGGCACAAATTATGCAGATTTATGGACATTTTAATTGCATACTGTGTTGATGTGTAAAAATAAATTATAAAGTGACCACAGCACCATCAGAATATGAAACCGCATGATCAGGCTGATCCATCCTTTAGCTGGAAGCACAATGATACCTTCAAGGTCACCACAGACATGGGACCCATAAGACCCGTCATTCTTGGTGACACTTGACACGTGGATAAATATGATACAGTAAATGCTCCCACGTGTTGTTTAATGTGAGAAAACGGTACGCAAGGCAATCTTGCAGAGAGGGGCAAATAACTCACTGAAAAAAGTGAGTCGCTATGACCCTTACGCTGGCTGGCTGGTTCCAATGTTGCTTAGAATGGACAGTTGCCAAATTATAATTGCAGCAAAGAATTGATTTTGTTGCATCTTCAATTCATATGCAAACAAATACTAAACAAGAATAATCAAATAATAGTGGGACGCTTTATCAATGTTACATAACATCAAATACTTTTTGATTTTAAAATAATAGAAAATGACATGAGATGTGAAGGGAGAAGAAGAAATCATTTTGTAGCAAAACCTGGTGATGAACCTTGAAAATTCTGTTTGTTTAAAAAAAACAATAACGACCGGCAATCCTGTGAATTGATTCAATCTGACCTGAAACATGCTGCTTCTGCAATGTTCAGTTTTGTTAACAACATGGCTGGTGAAGCGCTTCTTCTCACACCCCACTGGCTGCGTGAACTGAACCCGTCACATCACGACTTAACTTCCCTTCAAGGTGTCCGCCACACAGGTTGCAGCGAAGCTTCACACCCTCTCCGATATCACCCACCACAGAATTATAGGTGAAGATTTGTTGTCACTAACTCAAAGCTGACATGTACAACTGCAAGTGGGATTAGAAAATGATTTGAGATGTGTCAGTGACGTACAGTTGGCTGAGTGGAAAGTTTGATTTGTGAAGGAGAAAATAGTGGGACAGATATCAGCCAACACTGTTCACAAAAGGCAAGACATCTGTACTATTATGGACTATTTTCTCTGGAGAGCAGGGAACAAAATACATTTTATGACAAAATGGATATAGAAATACAGTAGATTGTTTGTGGATTTTCTGGTGCTTGACATAACCCCTAAAGAGAGAACCAACCACATGGCACTTAGTGTGAACCACTTTCCGCTAGGATGGCTACATTTGATGTTTCTCCAACATTGCTCTGGTGTACTGTATATTAGACTGCCTATCGGTGTCCTTCTCTGCACAACATATGTGCTTTTATCCTATTCTTAGAGAAGCTTCTTGCTCCCTTGCAGTGCTCAACCTTTGAGCCATAAAGGCGGTATCAGTTTGTAAAAAATATTAATATTATAAATCAATGACCGTATTTCCTAAGGAGACGTGTGGAAATAAAAAAATTTAGCATGGTGTGCCTGGGGTCCGGAGGGGATCAATTATTCATTGCACAGACAAACAGTCGAAGACCTCCTGCTGCAGCGCTAGTAGCAGCAGCTTAGTCATAGGCAAGACTGTCTCGCAGACAAATGATCAGATTCAGACACATTAGATAGTGTATAAAGGCATGATTCATCCAACTGAAGGCTAAGGACAACTAAACACTTGCCTGTTTATAACCTCCCAGAACTCATTTAAAATATTAATGTATAAGGAATAAAAGGTTTACATGTTGAGCCATTTGCTTCCCTCAGGGAGTTAGATTAGAAGATCAATACAACTCTAATTTCTACACAGTAAATATAAAAGTAAACGTTTTCGTAGCTTAGCTTTGCTTAGCGTAAAAATGGGAAAAAAAGGAGAAAACAGCCTGTCTGTTTCTGGTAAGGAAATGCATTATTTGTTTCATTCGTACAAAAAGCAAAATGTAAATCACTAAGTTGTTGGTTTGTGTGCAAAACTTGTTTTCGGATGAGGGCAGTGATTTATTACTAGACTGTAATTTGTTTGTTGCATCTCTGTTTGTATACAGGTTACAAACAATGGTATAATTATATATCTTAAATAGGTTTGTATAGCTATTTCATTATTATTAGAGATGTAGGGTAATTTTGTTACCTCTGCAATAACTTGTCTCTGGTTTTTATGCTAAGCTATTTACTGTAGATACATGAGTGTCATCATTCTTCGTAGCGAACTCTCTGCAAGAAACTAAATCAGCGTTTTTTTCCCCCTCCAAAATATCAAACTTTTTCTTTAAATCTAAAGAAATAATAATAAGATTGATTTTTTACTCTACTAACTTACGTCAACTGGTAACTTTGCAAAGTGGAGCTCATACTGAAAAATAACAGAATTTATTTCTGCTGCTGTCTCAAGAAAAGGCCGTTAGGACGGTTCTTCACAAGTACTCCATCAGATAGTCCGTCTGGTATTTTAACAGATTCCTTATCAGTCTGTTCGTGCTGTGTCGAGCTGTCACTCAAAAAATGATCCTTCGTGGGTACACAGCAGTGGTGATGACTCACTGTTGTCAAACTGTTTGGCAGATGAGTTGACAGAAAAATGGCGACCTTGGAAAGCATGTTTGTGTATGTATTCCGCATGTGCACCTGTGTGATAGTGAACAAGAAGATGTATTAGGTTTGTAAAGGTTTGCTCCACAGCATGTGTTGACTTAATGAGTGTGAGTGTATGTCCATGCATGGCTTTTGACCACTTCATGTCTGCTTCAGTGTCTGTGCTGTCCATCTACTTGCTGTGCGCCCACAGACTCAGCAGACCTTAATTAGCTTTTCCAACGCCATTGGGATGACTCACACAGTGGCATGACATGAAGCCACGCTGTTATTGGCAGTCTAACCTCATTTATTAATGAGTCATTTATCTGTAAATACATTTTCATTAACTCTTACTCTGAATGTGCAACCAAAACAGTTTTTCTTTTTTAAAACCATGAATAACACGATTATCAGCTAAGTTTAAAAACAAAAAATATTGTAAATATAATTTTTCTTTACAGTAACATGTCTTCAAAAGTATATATGCATTGAAATGTATATACTATGCCTTCACTAAAGTACTTCAATTCCATTTAATGCATGTATATATCTTGTTGTCTAATACATCTCTCTTTGTAATTTTTAATTCACTGACTACTTTTTTAGGAGTAGCTTTCCACTGTGGTAATTCTACTTTTACCTAAGAATAAAGATAACAAATGTCACAAACAATACATCCTCATCAGTGATGGACATGTGTCTTGCTGTTTAGCATTCATTTGTTCAGCTTTAATACTTCAAGCCGGTTGGGGTAAAGCTATGTTAGTGATGGTGGAAGTGCTGCAGAGGAAAGTTCTTGGAACCGGCTCACAGTGAAAGAGTGGGTGGGTGAAGAAAAAGAGAGTGAGTGTGAAACGACCGGCTGGCCGGGTCACCGCTGTCCCTTGCTGTGGGGTAGAAAGACACACTGAGAGGGTGAAGCTCTGCAGTGAGCTATCAGGTCACTCTCTAATGATGCTGCAGTGTAGGACATTGAAATGCACATTAGCGAAGAGCCATGTCATGATTTTCTGTTTGCAAGAATGTGAGTATACCTCTGTCCAATCAAAAGTGAAACAAAGACAACATTTGTCGCCCTTATTAACACGTTGAAACACAAACCAAAGTAAAGTTCCGTCCTTGTGGAGAAGAAGGATTTGTCACATCTCTAATGCAGCGTGAACCACGGTTGTGAAAAAAGGCGAAAGAGAGACAGAAATAGACCTTCTGCTTAAGTATTCAGATACATTGTGAGGATATTTATAGCTCTCCCATGATTACAAAAGTGGGTTACTCAGGCTTCTATCTATAAATACCATAGTTTTTGTGCTAGAACCAATGAAATAGGATTACTATTACTGGTTCATTTTAGTAAACACATGCAAGATGAGCGGGCATGTGTGACAACAACGTACGTAGAAGTGGTCCTCTACTCTGTCTGCTTTGAAATGTATGTCATGAGAGCTGATACATATTTTATCATGTTGTAGAGCATCCCACTAACAGCTTGCATGGGTAGACTGGGGGTTGCTCTGAATGAAGAAGCTGTACGGGATATCCCACCAGCATGATGTTCATAAAAGCACTGAAGCTATTTCTTACCAAAGGCATCCCTCCAGGTGACTTTCATTCCAGCAGAACCAATGTTTATTGAAGCCCAGGGGCAGAATTCTAAACTATTTATAAAATAAAATAAACGGTTCTCTTAGTATCCCCATAAACAGGGAATTTAGGAAGAACACAAGTACATTCACTTTTCATGGCCACACAATGGAACACAGGAGGAGATCAATGAGAAACGCATTGTGGCTTCTTAATGTTTTCCCAGACACCACATAACGAAAAACTAAGACACTGAAGAACTGAAGAGATGCAATCCTCTCCGTTGCGAAGTGTAATCCTGTGTAGATTTAATCAGTGTGATCTGTCGAGACATGCAAATTGGATAAAGATGCAGAGTGAAGTAACAGCTTGATGTGGAGAGCCAAACACCTAATCACTTGAAAAGATCACGTGCTAGATGTTTGTGCATATACACTAGCTACTGCATGTATGTGCCCATGAGGAGGGTTTTCATATATTGACATTCTGTTCACTACTTGTGCCGAATACTTCTAGTACATTTTTTGATATATATTTATATTTACATTTTTACGACAAGGTTTTACAAGTAAAATTGCTTTATTTTAAGGGGTCCCTTGCCAAAAATGGCTTGGAACATTGCTCTGGATATGTAGGACTGGGATCTATATGTCTAAAACTATGATTACATCATGATATAAATGTATGCAAACTGTTAAATGATCAAATACTCACATTATCAATGCAATGCTCATTTTGTTTGTTTTAATGAAATGTTTTTTTTTGTCATTTGTAACGCAATAACATTATACGATCATATTATCATAATTCCACTGTGAAATACACTAATATCGAACGGATTGAATTATTTGCAACTCCATTCACTTGCCTCCACTTCCTGTTATTACATTTTGATGGCAGGGTTCCAGGATTAAGTCAGCATTCTGCAGCTAATTCATATTCCCCTCCCCCATTTTCAGGCCCCTTTCCAGTGCTTGTTCTTCTCCTCTCCTCTCTCATTCTCTTTTCTCCTTTATCAGGCAGCGTGACTTTCCAGGTTGGGATACACAATCTATCCTTTTTCACCTCCCAAGTGTTACACAATCAGTTGCAGGGGTCACGCACAAAACACTCATATCAGATACTGTTGCTCGAAAACTCATAAACATTGGCAGGAGGTTGGTTAATGTGCTCACTCTCGTCACACCATTCACGTGTGTTTGTCGTGCTGCCATCAGCTGTGCCGACATGCAATCATGACCCTGATTACCTCTGTTTAGGGAATAAATGGGAAAAAATGCATGTCAGGTTCTACTAAGTGATTACGTAATGCCAGTTTCCCTGTTGAAGGATGATTCTCCATTACTGTATCTTTACTGCTTATATCTAGCTGGATATCTCAGGTTTAAGTACCTATAATATTATAATGATCATAGTGATCATTCACACATTTTGCTCTTTCCAGCATTCCATAGATGCCGTGAGTGCAGGAGTGAGTCCTATTGGTGATACATCATACAATTCCAGTTACTGGGACCTGGGCAGTGCCTTCTTCTTCGCCGGAACCGTCATCACAACCATAGGTACAGTTTTACAGTAACAGTTTCTACTCTCTATAACTAGTTACATTTGCGTTTGTTGGCAGTCAATACAACTGACATTTAAGTACTGACATGTGCTGATGTGTACTGTAAAGCACGGGTACCTTCAAATGTAGGAATTATTGTGACAAAGGTATGACCCAATAATAACTTGAACTGAAATGGCTTTGAGTTTCGTCAACCATCAGTTATCAGCTATCAGTCATTACATTTCAAGTCCTTTTACTGCCCTGTCATATGAGGTGAGGTGAAGCCAATTCATCCAAAAATGACTCACATGCACTATTTCACAAATCATTAAGCTCTCCTCAAAACTATTTTTACTTTTGAAGGCCAAAACTGAATAATAGTCAATACTGAATAAATAAAAGACATAATGAAATAAATAATTATATGTGTGTCGTATAAATGATTGATATTATCTAATTCATAATTACTTGCTGAACACTTTGGGGATCCATAGACACTCATCCAACCTGGCAACACTGCTTATGTGTAAAGAGACAAACCAATATTCCTTTCTTACTATTGTGAAAGTTCAATCTTTATGGAAAATGTGTACTAGGCGAGCACATGCTCCACCAAAGAACACAAGCGTATAAAAGCAAGTCTAACAAGCAATATTTCATATTTCCAAAATGGGATTTGTCCTTTCAGTTAGGTGTTTTCTCATTACAAATCTCTGTTAAGCTGTGCAAATCCTTTCCTCTTATTACTGCCCCCGGGTGAGTTTCACAAATCCGCTTGCCCTCAGCAGGCAGTGCTAAATGTTGCAAAGCTAAAGCACCATGGGATTTCACAACCTGTAATGATCAACATTATTCAAGATGCTGACAAAACACTGCTGACACAGACATGTTGTTGTTTAACCTATGTCAATGTCTCTCTTCCTTCTTTCTGTCCCACATAAAATACTTTTTGCATGTTAATAAGAATTTTTAAACTGAAGTGAAAAGCCTGGAAGCTTTTATCAAATGAAATCATTTAAGGTTACATACAGTTCCATTAAGGAATTATTATTTCCATCATTAAAGCTGTATTTGCTTGATGTATTTGCTTTGTATGCTCTTTCTATTAACTCCATGTTCCTTCATTTGAGTTACTGGAAAAAACATCACAGCTCTGTTGCTTCAGTGGATTCACTTACCTTACTCCTCAGATATATTATTATGAAATATCAGAAGTTTAAACACATGAAGCAACTTGCTGACTTCAGATGACATAAAAGTCACAAATACAAAACATATTTTTTTCTTTGGACATGCATAGCAAACTATTCCTTGTTGTGAGTTTGGATAAATGTCCTGACAGCAGAAGAAAGACAGTGGCTTCAGAGAAGAATGCACATTATGTTAATCTTCTACATGTCTGCAGTTTGAAACAGGAGGCATCAGGTGTAATATGCTTCTGTGCTTTGTCCCTTGTCATGGCTTCTTAATTTTTTTCTGTCAGAGTAGAGCCATAATTAATTAAATTTTCTTCAAGGGGGAAACTAATTTATTTCCAACTGACCACTTGCTACAGTAACTGAAATGCATTACATAAGAGCTTCAATTGATTGTATTGCATAAGAACATCTAGATAGTCTTCTTCTGCTCTTCTATCTATAAATACTCCCCCGTCTTCCTCATCCTGTCTTTCTGGAATTTCTTTGCCTTCTTTGTTTTTGTTTTGTTTTTTTCTTCTCACTAATGCCTCACTCATTAATTGTCTATATTTCTTTTTTCTTCTCTTCTCTCCTCTTCCTTGTGTTGTCCTTGTTTTGACAGGTTATGGAGACATAGCCCCAAGCACGGAGGGTGGGAAAATCTTTTGTATCCTTTATGCCATATTTGGCATCCCCCTCTTTGGATTCTTGTTAGCGGGGATTGGAGACCAGCTGGGGACCATCTTTGTGAAAAGCATCCTGAGAGTTGAGAGGATTTTCAGGGTGAGTTGCAATGTATCGCAATGTATTGCCTTCTTGTGTTTATCTATTGTTGTGCTTTTTCTTTAAAAGCAAGAGTGCCGTTAACAACAATTTAGTTTGAGTTGAGTCTATAATAGCATCTCTTGTTTGGTTTTCTCAGCAAAAACACAAACAGATCAGCCAGACGAAGATCAGAGTGACGTCCACCATCCTGTTCATCCTGGCTGGCTGCATCGTTTTCGTCACCATCCCTGCTGTCATCTTTAAACATATTGAGGGCTGGACCACACTGGACGCCATCTACTTTGTTGTGATCAGTCTGACAACAGTGGGAATAGGAGACTATGTGGCAGGTAGAACTTTGTAACAGTCGCTTCTTATGCCAAGATGTAGAGATGACCGCTTTGTCGCTACCTTTCGTGGCTTATATTTGACTACGGTGGCATTTTTTTATTTTCCCTCCAGGTGGAAACCGTAGGATCGACTACATGAAGTGGTACAAGCCTCTGGTGTGGTTCTGGATCTTGGTGGGTTTGGCATACTTTGCTGCCGTCCTCAGCATGATAGGAGATTGGCTTCGAGTATTGTCTAAAAAGACCAAAGAGGAGGTACGCTTCATTCAATTACACTGCTCAGTATTACATGAGAGAGGAAGCAATTCAGTTATTGTTTGAGTTGTTCAAGATTTGAAGTTTTGAGACCGCTATAATGGAACAAAAAGATGTATAGGGACTCAATGCAGTGTGCTTTAGCAGAAAAAGATTGTCAAAAATGTGTATCATGTAGTCTCAATTTCTTTCTAAAGTCCCTGAAAATTTGGTTTAAAATCTTAAATTTTCTATATAAATAGATTTTCATGACTACATAAGCAACAATGTTAGGTTAAAGTAACTGAAAAAACATCCTCAATCAGGATTGTGTAGTTTTGGTTTGAACACATTTGATCGACTTTGTTGCATACATAAGTGAAACAACCCCACAAAGGCCATCACATTTGGATTCAATGTGGCTAAATCCTGATCGGTGCACAGAACTATGTGGCATCTACTTTTTCCAGCTCAGCCTCACCCACTTCAAATCAGTGAGAAAATCATAAAATCTCTCCATAACCAAAACTGTTCCAAACCTGGCAGAAGATTGATTCTATCATTCAGGTGTTGTCACTCATGCTAAGCAGCTGATTGAAAAATAGGTTTAAGGGCATTTAAGAAGCAATTTATGTAACACAATGGCTGTGTCTGCCATATCAATGGGTTTCTCATACTCTCCCTGCACCTCACAGGTCGGGGAGTTTAAAGTTCACGCGGCTGAATGGAAGGCCAACGTACGAGCAGAGTTCCGTGAGACGCGGCGGCGCCTGAGCGTCGAGATCCATGACAAGCTCCAGCGGGCAGCCACCATCCGCAGCATGGAGCGCCGGCAGCTAGGCCTGGAGCAGCGGGCTCAGTCCCTGGACATGCTGTCTCCAGAGAAGAGGGCCTTGTTTGCCAGCCTGGACGCCGGCCGCTTCAAGACTTCCTCCCAGGAGAGCATCGACACCAAACTCAACAACCTGAGGCTGAAGGGGGCCTGCTGCGAGCCCTACGACCACCATCAGGGCAGCGAGCAGACGCCACAGACTGCGTCGTCCTCCGAGGAGAATCTCTTCAACCTGCGCTTTGGATCCCTCACCAAGCTGGCCAGACGCAACAAGAACCGGGAGCTTCGGAGGAACAACATCCCAGACGATATGCGACGGGCTAGCGCGGGGTTAAGCAACGGCCATGCCATGCTGGGCGAAGAGAGGACGGAAGAAAGAGATGACAATGATGGGGAGCCAGATGAGGAGAGTGGAGAAAGAAAAGAGGAGAACATCAGTCTGACAAACCTGTCGCATTACGCGTCGGAGCGTGCTAAGTTGAATGGGTTTGTTGAAGTACAGGCCAAATATGGAGAGAAGGACTAGGCGTTGTTGAGTGGAAGATCACTTCAGAGACTGAGAGAGAGTGAGAGAGAGAGAGTGAGTGATACAGAGACAGAGACATGGAACAAGAGTGCATGCTCCTTTGAGATGTCAAGAAATGTGCCTTTTCTGTTTCCTATGCTTTGATTGGAGCTGCTCCCATGAAATTCAGTCATCGTGCCATGAGAGAAAATATAGCCATGAGAGAAAATGTGCTGCCAAAAAATTAATGAATCGAAGAGACCGAAGAGGCTGTGGTCAAAATACCTCATATCAGATGCTACCGTAGAACGGGCTGCTTGAGAACTTTGCTTTCTACAGGAGCTACCTTCACTGCTTCCTTGCCCTTCAGCGCTGACGACATTTCTGAGACGCTTGGGCAATGGCATTTTTGTTAATGTTGAATCTTATTATTTGACAACGTGGGCAGGACATACAGAGAGCTAGCTTAGTGACATCCATCTCCAGAAACATTATCGACCTCCGCTTTGTCATCTCATAGTGTGGTGGCTATTTTTAGCTCAGCGGCCGCTACGAAAGGACTTGTAATGAATAGAGGGTTAAAGGTTGTGTTTCTGCTGGATCAATAGACAGTACGAGTTTTTACCTTGCTGTCACGTTCAATTATCCCTACATGGTATTTGATTTTCAAAATGTAGCCTTAGGGTAAAAAACTACTACGTACTAGGAGCTCATAAAAACAAATCTTAATATTGATTGTGCATGTTATTAAAACACAACCATATCAGTTGATTGATTTACACTAACTTGGAAGCTTGAAATGACAGCTGATATAAAAATAGTATTTCTGTATGTTTGGTGGAAACCAATGTACCAATGTAATTCTCTAACTAGTAGCCACCATTTTCTAAATTGTGGATAAGCACCGAGCAGGATTTCACCTGACAGATACACATTTAATCACCTTTGGCCATGAGATTGTCAGCAATGTTTTAAAAACCTTTTTTTGTTTGTATAATGACATTCACTTAATCACAAATGTCTTGAGACTACTTCCTCAACTTTTTAATTCATGAATGTGATGCTGTTGATTTTTGTACTCACCAAGCATGTTTGCATTTGCTGTGTTTACTACTTTTTGTAACAGCCAAGCACTTGAGTTGAGTTTTCCATTGAACTGTAAAATATGAACTAAATGTGTCATGTTTCTTCTTTTTCTTAATATACATATTTTTCCTTACTGAAACTCAGTTTAACATATTCACACTGTCAAATAGTGTAGGTCCTCGAGATTCACTCGGTGAAATATCCATTTGTAACTTTATTTGTATTTCCCATACAGGCCCTGATAATACTACCCAACGGCAACTTTGAATTTTGCAGAGTTATTAAATGTATCACTAGCGTGCGTTGCATGCATTTCTATATGGTGAATTACACACACATCCACTGGTTGTATTTGTAACCTGTTTATCTGATATGACTAACATTAACCTCTCCATGACCATGACCTGTGAGTGTCCATTTGTTGTACAGTTTAGTTTATGAACAGATCACAGTAATGTAGTGAGTGCCTTTTTCCAGATAATAAACATGACAAAAGAAATGTAAAAAAGGTGGTTATTTATGTTCTAATAGCTGCATTCGCATATACATTCAATTTACGTTGATGTTATATTGGAAGGGCATTGCTTCTCCAAGGGCATTGCTACAAACCATATTGTAGGATTTTTTCATGGCAGAAAATATGACTTGTCCTTGTAGTAAAAAAAAGGTGTTACTCATAAAGTTTATGAGGGCTTCGTTCTATGTAAGGGAACAGTGAGCCATGGGAGTGAGCCAGCACGTACAGTACCACAACTCTAACTGAAGTAGCTAAATAGGATTCAGTCATCGTTAATTTCATGTTTTTGTGCTTTTCTCTCTGCGACATGACCAAATGTCTTTTCTGAAAAAAGGCTATTGAAGGTTTTTTATTCTTTCATGTGAGTGCGCCCAACTCAAAGACCAGCTATTAAGAGGACTGTTAATGAGTTCCTGATAAGCATATACATAATGGTTATGTATATATACTTCAACAAAAATCCTACAAAAACTTATTAATAATTTTGTATTATATTTTTGCCTACAACTACACAACCAATGAAAACAACTCTATTTAGCTGGCGGTCGATTAACTGACAGAGTTAATATGGCCAGAAGGCAACCTGCTATTACAGGCGGTTAGGCTATATTACTTTTTCTGTGTTTGGCCATAATCCTCTCAATATATTAAGGCACACATATGATGGGAAATTGTGATGAATGTGAATGTTTGACTAAAATGTTTATTGAAATTGTTTGGGCTAAATTAAAAGTCATTCACTCAAGGGTAACTTGAGTAATTAAGCTCCATGTAACATCACTGAAGGAAAATTGTAATTTGACCTTCAGCATAAAATATTTCTGTAATATATCTGTAGCATCTAGTGTATTTTTTCACAACTGTTTGCCATTAAAAAGGAAAACAAGTCATATGAGGACACGGTAAAATGCTCCCAACTTAGCAAATGTATTCAAACAGAATAAGTCCACAAAGCATATCTTCAGTTGAAGTTATTAACTTCGTTACTCTTTTCATGTCTTCAAGAAGTTCACATTGCAAGCTTTTGGGTAATTAAATGTCAAAATTCATCATTACGTAAGAGACTCCCATCTGTAGGAAGCTGGAGCCCAAGGTCTCCTTCAGTGCATGTCAAGCACGAAAGCCTCAAAGTCACGTGTGAAAAAGTGTGCATGGCATCCAAGAAAAAAAAAATAGCTGACAGCACCACAAAATAATGAATCTGGGAGGCAGGAGAGTAAAGGTACAGCTATACATTACCTGTAATTGAAATTGTGTGGTGTGTGTGTGTGTGTGTGTGTGTGTTGTTGTTTTCCTTCAAGGTGGAAGTGACCTCAACCTGCTACACCTCCCTCCTCTCCTGCTTTTTGATTTCTCTGTCCCTCAATGGTTAATGCGGCGCCTCTCCCACCCACGATGATACAAACGGGAATGTTTTGAGTGTTTTCTTTTCTATTCATGTGTTATATATGAGTCAATTAACCCATGTCAATCAATCATGGATTTGGAAGCATCTGGTTGGGCGGGTCTTACAACACAGCAGGAAACAGAAAAACAATAACCCTCTTAACAAACATGTCAATCAAGCATCAAGCCATGGATCAGAACGCCTTAAAGGAACTTTTCTCAAACAGATACATTACAGTAATCACATAAACAACAATAGGTAGAATAAATACAGGCTTTCTTGTTTCTCAAAACTAATTATCATTTTTAAAGTATCTTCCCTCATCCTGTGCAAACACACAAGAGATAATCAGCACCTGTCACCATGTACTGTAGATGAAGACAGCAAAGAGCAGGCTGATGCATTGCATTGCATAGGTGTTCACCTAATTGAGTGGTAAATCAACTTGTGATCCAGCTCCTTCCAGGGTTACATTAACCCTTGACTGCATATCTTCTCTCTGAGGCCACAGAAAGTATTTTATGGCCCTCACATCATCCTGGTTATGAATATAATTACACTTTGCATTATATCATGATGAGGAAGATGATGATGATGCAGCTGAAGTAGGTATGATGTTGCATTGTGGGGGAGCAACAAAATCTCAGAATGACGTGATAGAAAATTACAGGGACATTTTTAATCAAACTTAATAGCTAATTACCAGTAATGTGCATGCAATACAGGTAAATAACAGGAATATTACATTTGCAGTCTCAAATGGGTGGGTGGGTTGACCCATTATTATTAATGTGGTACTAATGTGGCTCATACTGTACGCAGCAATATACTAATAGACAAATAATGTTCCTATATTGTTTGTGTGGGCTTGGTGTTGAACCACAGATCTATCAACTGTGTTATTCGACAACGTGTGGGCGGAGACGCTACTGTGATGGGTGGCTTCTCACATCCTATCGAAGAATCATGAATCCGTCAAATGAGAATTGTTTTGGAGCATGGAGGAATGAGAATAAAGTCTTGTGTGTCTCACCTAGAGTGAAGTGGACCCAGTATGCATGGGCACACATCCTGATCCAACCAATCCCACAATCGCTTAAACAAAGGCAATCAGGTATAGCCACGGAAACAATGGGAAAATCAGCCCTCTCTGAATCCAGTCATTATTTCACACCCTTTCGCAAATAGATCAAGTGTGTTAAATAATCAATCCTGTTCACTTTCAGTTTGTCTTAAACATGTTCAGAATGGCCATGAATCGCTCACATAGACGGCTTCTGTAACATAACTCATCACCATCTTTAGACATGCATAAAGCTTTTTATGTGACAGGCAAGTCTGCAACTTTTCACCAGAACTAACTGAACAGAAATGGCTCTTGACTCCCACTCTTTTCTAGCGCAACTTGGATTCCAAATCAAAGTAGAATGACTCATTGAGTCTGTGGGTGGTTTTGACCTTGTGCTTTTATCCAAATGAAGAAAATGGAGGACATGTGTTGCTATTTTAGGTAATCCTCAAAAAACAATAACACTCACGAATGGCTTTAAGGCTAGAAGGACACTGGAGGTGGGGGGCAAACCTGAGACAGCTGAGAAACTGAGGTGAAGAGAGGTGTAATGTGATTTCATCCAAACCACTCAAGAGAAATTGATGAATCAAGTACCTCATGTGACGTGAAACTAAAGAACCACAGAATGCTTTAGCTCTGAACAGGAGTTGGGTTCGCATTCACGACCAGATTTTGGATTGGATGGACTTGACAGTATGGAAGTTTAGTCGAAAATTTATCGTTTTACTCTTCGATGGCCCTTGGTCATATTTATATTCATTTACCTGAATTGTCGTTTCATATTGTTACCTGTAAAGGATTTATTAATAATCATCTGAATGATGTGACAACGGCAAATTCAGACAATAGACAAAACAATGCTTAAAACAGTAAATTCTATAAAGAATACAGGCACTTACCATAGGGTTTACAGTGGTCTTTAATTTTGACAGAAATATCACGTTACTGTAAGTTAATTAGGATAATACGTGTTGACAATACATTGAAAATACCAGTGTTTTAATCATATAAATCCCCTCCAAAGGATGTATCTTGAGAAAATATAAATGTTTTCAATGAATGAAGGTTTAATATAAATAATTCTGTTTAAAATGCGACCAATGGTCTTTAGTCAGAACTTAAGAATAATGAATTGAAATAAAATACTGCAACATCCAGGGGTCTTTTTAAAGCAATATTTCACCACGCAAACCAATGATCCATTTCAAATGCAGACGTAAAGGAGCCAGAGTGAAACAAAAACTCAATGCCCTCAGCTTCTCTTTAGTGACTGACGATAACTGTTGTTATGGCTGAGTCAGACTGCGAAAACCAGTTTAAAGTTGAAAAGAAAATGCTGAATGTAAAGATTTTGAAAGCGTTATTTATTCATAAAAGGCTACAATAATAAATGCAAAAAAACCTGAATGGATTCTATTCTTAGTTTACATTACGTAATGTTGTTACCGCACAACTCTTCACTGATATATTTGTCCATTTGTTTCCTGTTTTAGAACATGCGTTATTTGGTTCAGATTTTCTCTGTGGCACGCACGCGTATCAGACACTTCCCTGACACAGCTTCCTTGCCTACTATACACCCAGCACCAGTAACAGCTGCCAGAGAAAAATATATTTTTTATGTTTTCCAACCAAATTGCCAAAGGTTTGTTTGAGCAGTGTAGATCAGCAGTGTAGATTACAGCCACATTCAGTCCTCACGCCTGAGAGGGGGCAGACGCTCTCACACGAAGCTCTGCCAACATCCAAGTGAGCCAGGCATTCACTGACAAAACCTGATGATCCTCTGTTATCTCCATCTCCTTTCATGTGCTTTACATATAGAGAAGGCTGGTTGTGATACAGTGAAGGGCAGCGGAAGGTGAGAAGATGAGCACAGATGAGCTTAATAGGCTTCAGGTTCTGCTGATGCAGGTTATTCAGTGTTTGATGAAGCGTTATATCTGACATGGATGGATGGATGGATGGATGGATGGATGGATGGGGGAGAGAGGCAGGACAAAGACTCACATGGAAAAGCACATGTCTTTCTCAGCCTTTGCTGTTATGAAGGCATGACTGCAAAATGAGAAATGAAGAAAATGAGAAATCTTAAAAAAACTAAAAATGGAAATCCAGCAGGGTTGCCCACCTCTGAGGCTGTGATATTATTCTTCGGTTAATATAAATAAAGATAAAAAAAACACTTTTAGGGAAAAATCTATTCTTTGGGGGCTTACCTCCCATCTGGGGACATAAACCTAGTCCCTTCAATGTTAATTCTATGTGTGCAAGTGTTGTATGTTACATGCATGTGTGTGAGCTGCATTTGTCTGTATATGGTTACTGACCACGTCTTAGATCCTGGTTAAAATATCCTGTTGTAAAAATAATGATTAAGGACTATGTTTAGGCATTCCTGAATTTCCTTATAAAGTGTAATTGCTGTTATAAAAAATGTTATGTTACAAAATAATTTATGCAAAGGTATCGCAGAAGAGGTTTATATAATAAGTGTAACCAGTTAACAGTTTGCTACACGTATATAACTGTTCACTAGAGGGCCTCATATATCCACGTTTATCAAGATAGGTTTTCAGCACCTTAGACCAGCAAACAAAGCATTTTTCTGAGCATGGGAGACACAGCCTACAGATGAAGTGTGAAATATTATACAGGTACATATGCCAAATGAACTGTCATTTTAAAATGGTAGTTCCTAATGGAATACACCATTAAATCAAAGTCAGAATCAGAGAGAGAGCCCCATAAAGTTGAGGGCCGCCACATATTCAAGTGATAATTCTGCATTGGTTCATGACCACAAGCAGCCCCTTTCTCATCATCACATTGCTATATTGATATATTGTTATTATGAAAACATTTATCAAAGACCTTCTCCACTTAAATGTTTGTTCTTATTGTCATTTGACTTTGACCCCCACTGTGCAGAATTGTCCTGTGCTTTATAAAAACCTACACCACACCTTCATCTCTGCTCCTCCTCTTCACTTGGAAGAAGAGAACAACCTGATTGACATTTGCCTTCCCTGTCCTAGTAATGAAGCAGTAAAGCAGAGGGTCTACGAGGCAGTTGAGGCTTGAAATAGCTATGCTGATCTTGTATGGGTAGAAGTACCATGCCACTCTCCTGCAGTCGTCCACCAGTGGGCGCAGAAGCATCATGACGTGGACAGGTCCCAGGCAGAATAAAAGGCAGAGCAGAACCACTGTCAGCAGCTTTGAAATCCGTTTGCGTTCCTTTTCCTCTGTGGCCTGGTTGGATTTCACCGCCTGGCAGATCCCCCAGGTGGAAAACACCACTAGGAGAATGGGAACAAGGAAGCCCACGAAGAAGCGTGCTACGTTAGCTCGAGCCAAGGTCTCCGACAGCGGGAGGAAGATGTCAAAGCACACTGATTTGTTTTTGTTTTCAAAGAATGAATCCTCCCAGGTGATGGTGGTGGCGTTGAAACAGACCACCAGCACCCAAATGGCAACACTGACCACTGTCGCCGTGCTAACTTTCCTCAAGAAAGTGTACTTAAACGGATGAACCACTGCCAGGTAGCGGTCAACAGCGATGCAGCAGAGGAGAGCGTCGCTGGTGTAAAAGTTAGTGAATAGAAAGTAGACAGATAGCACACAGACATAACCTCCGTGGGCCCACAGTCCCCTCCACAGGTAGTCCACCCACAGAGAGAGGCCAATAGTGGAGGTGAGGTCACTCAGGGCCAGGCTGAATAGATACACACCGAGCTCATTCTTCTGTCTAATGTGCTGCCAGGACACGTAGAGAGAGAAGGCGTTGGACGGGATGGCAGTGATGATGATACTCAGGTAGAAAAACAGAAATGACCTCCTCCTCAATGCACTGTCAACCAAGTAACACTCTGAATGATTGGTAGTAGCCATGGTTAAGTTGTCCATTGCAGATGTGGCGTTCATGATATGCTCACACCTTTAGGGAAACAAGAAAGGAAATAAGGAAGAAATACAACAATGCATACAGTATGACATGATATATACGTAGGCCTACCTAACCCTTTAAATTAAAAGGGCACTGATTATAATCTTTGAGCTCAGTTCACTGGAAAGAGTACACTGTTAGAAATTTCCCTGTAAAAAAACATTGATCAACTGGCAGCAGGGTTGCCATTATAATACTGTTCAATTAACATTATTGTACTGTCACTAAAATTGACAGGATTATGTTAATGAGAAAAAAAGGGATGAACCTGGACTAAATGTGTGTGTTGCTGTTTGCACCGTGAGTGAAGGGGATGTTATATTTTATTGGC
Source organism: Hyperoplus lanceolatus (assembly GCA_026929865.2). Classification (NCBI taxonomy): domain Eukaryota; kingdom Metazoa; phylum Chordata; class Actinopteri; order Uranoscopiformes; family Ammodytidae; genus Hyperoplus; species Hyperoplus lanceolatus. Next base: position 19,982,964 of record CM049408.1, on the reverse strand, counting down.
CAGAGGTGTTTCATTCCGTATTTAAGTTTACCATCTCCCCTATTTGATACAATGCTAAACACAGAAAGCAGCTTCTGTTTGTCACTTCAAGACACTTGTTACAAAATGTCAAGTTCAATGGAATGATTCACTGTAAATTGTCTCCTGAGTTGAACTAGGGATCTGGCTTAAGATGTCCACAAACCGTTTTGTTATAACCAAAGAAACAACAGTTAATTCACACAGATATTTTCTATTTAAAAAAATGCATAGTGATGTAATGGAATGAAACATCCCCTTCACTGAGGGTGCAAAAAGCAACATAACAAAAGTTTATTCCAGTGCAAGTCATTGTGGGAAAGGAGGTGTCTCTACAATACACTTTGTTGTGCTTACTTGATTTATCTAAGGCAATCCGTTTCCTTAATTCTACTGATTAAACACCAGTCTTCAGTTAAGTAAGACTAACTTGGTTTAATTACGTTAACTGCACTTTCCATTTCCATGTAAATATAACTCAACTAAGCTTAACCAGAGGATATAAAGTAAACAACACTTATTAGTTAAGTTGTGGATGGATGACGATTAATGAAGAACATTGTATAAGCTTCACATGTGCAGGCAGCTCACGTCAAGTTGTCCCTTCCAAGTTTAATGGTAAATTAACAGGAAAGTTCAGTATTTTTGAAAAACATTACCGTTCCGTAAAAATAACAGCAAAGGACTGTAATTTAACAGACTGCCTTTTATATTAACAGTTAAATCCTGTTTTTATAAATAACAGGTTAATTCTGTTTAAATCCTGTTGTAAATGTACAGCAATTGTTTACAGTGTACTATTTTACAAACTTCTGAATATTAACTGCAGTGTCGTGGTTGTAGCTTTCTCAAGTTTGTAAATTAATAAATAGCTCATGATTTATGGATTGTTTAGACAACACACATTTAATAGAAAGCCTATGTTACAACCTGAGGGTGTTGAAGCAGTCCAAGACAATCAATTGAAATATGCCAATGGAGTTGCATTTCGAAAAATCTGGGATTCAGAACGATGCTTGAGACTGAGGCCTAATTCCAAACTGATCCCTACTCACTCCCTCTACGTGATGAAACTTCACTCAAGGATCTTCATCAATGAGTAAGATATGAATACAAGCATTAGGACGCCCTTGGTTTCTCTGACAGAAACATGAACCTGCGTTAGCATGATATCCAATTAAGTTATTTTAGCTGGAAATAACAGCATGTAACTCAATATATTTTAAACCTTTAAACTATTTGTTTTATATATAACTTACAAATATAAGTGACACACTCAAAACTGCAAAAAAATCAAGCAACCTTTACCTGCTTTTTTTTTCTTCTATTCACTAGTTTTGAGATTTAGTTCCTTCCCCTTTAAACCAGAGCGTATTTATTTTAATTATTGACATAAGAAAGTTAGGTGTATCCTCCAACACAAAGGGTTGCTGCATTGATTTTGAAAACGTTTAAAGGAAAAACAATGCCTCTGAGAGATCCCCAACGTTACCCTGACCCTTAAAAGTACCCCGCGAAGGTAGTTATAGCAAATTACAGTCCCTATTTCTACTACCTTGTTTAATATTGTCTTTCCAAGTCTTTAGGTTTGTGTCCACCTTCTTTCAATAACTTTTGGTTTTAATACATTAATATAATTTGTAATATCATTTTGCAGACGGTAGGAGATCTGTGTCCAGATTAGTAATCCATCACTGTTATTATTTAATTTATTTTTTGTCAGAATAATGTTATTTTTATCTTCAACTACTACTAATAACATTTCACTCACAACTAATGTAGCCGGTTCTAAAATCTGTGACCAACAAGGAGCTGATTTCACAATACATCCTGCTGGCAAATGCATAACCACATGACAGCAATGAAGCGAAAACAAGTCGATCAAATGTTATCTGTGATGGATTATCTATCTAAAGCCTAGTCATTTTTACTTTCAGAAATGTATAGAAAGCAATGGTCTTTATGGAAGGTGGGACATCGATCTGAAAAACTGTTTAGCAATAATTTGGCTAAAACACGAAAAACCTTTGGTATGGTCCTCTAAGTCCTCTAAATATCAAACTAGTATTTTGTAAGGAAAAGCATTAACTCAATTCAAAACGTGAAAGTTTACTTACACTTCATTCAGTTGTGTTTCCACTCCAAATTTGCTCCATAAAATCTATTATTGTTAAAATTGAAAAAAACTCATGCAATGAGGATTCATTCAGTTGACATGTCTTCCATTGCCTAATCAGCCAGCTTAAAGAAACAGGAAGAGTCTGCAGCTGCCTCCCTATTAACTGGGTGACAGGCCATGACAGAGCAAACTACTGGTATTACAGGACCACATGGCACATTTAATTTGGGTACTAAATCTATATGAGACTGTTTGTCTTTATGTTTGATGTGTCAATATAGACATGGGCCCAGGCAAAGGTGATGCTGATTATTGTCTGCTAAAGGAAAACATATCTGGTTGAATGATTGTTTCCATTACGTAGTTATGTTGTTACAGCTGGTTGTTCTGTTTGTTATGCTGAACCTATGTGCCCCTAAAGGATAGGGACACATTATCTGTCTGAGAAACAATATTCACATATCTCCATTATGTACTTGGATAGCATATGTGCTCGCTATAATTGTTCCTCCTGTCCATACTGGCCACAAAGAGATCCCTTCTAAAAGCAATTTAAATTTTATATGGGGGACAACATCCACAGTCCTTACTCTGTGTAACATTTATTAAAAAGTTTATCCATGGTTGACATGAGTCTTTAGCTAAGTAAGACAGCTAAAATTGGGATAATCCAAATTCAAATTAATTTTGGTACCCAATTGTGTCCATCTAAACACAGGGAGATGTTTGCACCTAAAGAGGGCATTAACCTTTTTTTATCCAAAATGAATGTACCAAAAAATACAAATTTCTGCCATCCAGCTTTATATTTTTATACCAGTCAGCCACGGTACATGAGTTATAAAAGAGATCATCTTGTCTTTTTTTTTTACCTTTATTTGAGTGGTTTTACATTTTTTTTTTTTTTTTTACATACGGACAAAAAAAACAGAATATGTAAACACATACAATACATACACAACCCCCACCCCCCTCCCCCTGCCTCACATAAACAGACAAGAAGTACAAAAAAAAGTGAAATAAATAACTAAGACAAAATGATTAAGAAAATAAGCTATAAATACACAAAAAACAAAACAAAGCTAAAACAAAAACAAAACTGGGGCGAAACTCACACATTTTAGTTCCCTATGTGCTGCAGCGGAGATAAAAGAGATCATCTTTAATAACATTTTAGCACAAGGGTGTGGATTTGGTTTCAGAAGGACACAAAAAGTAAAGAAAGAAAGGAAACAAAAAACTAATAACACACACACACACACACACACACACACACACACACACACACACACACACACACACACACACACACACACACACACACACACACACACACACACATATAAATTACATGTTTTGCATCAACAATGAATTTCAGTAAAAAGGGAGCAATTTATGAACATTGGAATATTTTTTAAAACTACACAGCCCAAAGTAATAATTGTTTTCCAATTTCATTTGTAATTATAAATAAAAAATTCAAACAAATATCTAATTCAGTTCTTAGGAAACTGACTGAATTCCAGCTGCGCTCTTTGACCATATCCTCTTGATGAAAACTCCCCAACCTTTCTTTACAACTTTCCTAATCTCTTTCTGAGCACTCTGACTGATTAAACAGTATACTATAGGATCCAGTGTACTGTTTAAGGTGGTCGTGGCCACTGTGACTAGGTAGGGAACTTTAAGCCTCGTGGCCCAGATGCAGGACCCGGGCTCCAGTATGGCTCTGAGCAGCATAACAGTCTGATAGGGCACAAAGGACACTATGTAGATCAGTAAAATGAACAACAACAACAGTCCCACTTTCTTGCGCTCCTCTGCCAGGATGGAGGTGCTCTGTTCGAGAGATTGCACAATCTGCTGATAGCAAAAGGTCATGATAAAGACAGGGATCAAAAAACCCAAGGCAACTCGTATAAGGGAGAGGTTGGCTTCTTCTTGTGTCATGGGTAGTCGCTCCACATACAGGGATCTTGAGTCTTGCAGTGCCCCCGTGTGGTCCAGTAAGATAATGTGAATGGCCACTTCCAAAGTCCAAACAGCAATGCTCACAACTGCTGCTGTCCTCACCTCTCGGACCCAGTGAAAGTGGAGAGGATAGACGATTGCCAGATAGCGATCGACAGAGATGCAGCAAAGGAGGCCCGAGCCCACGTAAAAGCTGTTGTACATGATTACAGCCACTAAACTGCAGAGACCCCGGTCTACAGTATTTTGCCGGGCCAGATGAATCCACACAGGCAGGGAGAGTATGTAGAGCAGGTCAGAGATGGACAGGTTCACGAGGTAGACTGCCATGCTGTTCCCATTCCTCATCAGCATCCAGGCTACATACAGAGACAGGCAGTTAGCCGGAAAGCCCACAATAAAGAAAATAGAGTAGGCAGCTGGACACAAGACCTGTTCCACTGAGGACTCCACAATGCATGAGATAGATGCACTTGTGCTAGTGTTGTTGAGCAGAGCTGTGTCCATCCTAACGTGATGATGTCCAAGCTTCAATGTGAATGGAAATGGAGAGCTTTGTGTTGTGTTGAGCAAAATATGCAAATAGTTTCCAGAAAAAAACATGATTTGACATGCAGAAAATGTAAGATAGCGTCCAATGTGTATATATTCAAATTCTTTGACTGGTGTTCTGTTTATGCCTTTATGTGTTATATTCTCTATTTTCTCCTCTCTTCCTCAACTTTATTTCCATGTATGCTTACACTGTAAATAAATGGTGGCATGACTGTGTTTACAAGATAGTGTGACTTTGAATAGTAAAGAACTGAACAAAATAATAAATTTGTATACACATGCAAATGCATGCACATTGAAGATAGCCGGGCTGAAGCATAGTGCTGGGGTCAAAGAAAGGACACTTGGGTTTCAGGTTCAGAAACAGAGGGAAGAAATGTTATATGAATTGAAAATACAGTATGTCAGTTTTGTGTGGGTGTTCGGCATTAAAAAAACTCAGTCATTCCTTGTAACAGTATAGACAAGAGATATATTATTATACATATTCACAAACATGAAAAGAGATAGGTGCGGAACATTTTTCAATAGAAGCGATATTATCATATTAAGGATTTTAACACTTACTTACAATCAATAATGGTTTCCACTTCCATTATCTGAGTTTTTTCCCATTCATTTTGCAACAACATATCCGGTAGTGCCGTTTAATTATTTAGCAGTGTTATTATTATGTTGAGTCTGAAAGCATATCTGATGAAACAGTTTGTGTTAGAATAGCAGATACAGGAAATTGAGTCTCATTTCTAGTAAGAAAGATGCAACAGAAGTGCTCTCACATTTGATGGAGTCTGTTCTCAACACACACTGTGATAAAAATGCAAACAAGATTTCATGAGAAAGATATAATCTCTGCCACCCTGGATTTCTTCCCGTCTCAGGTAACGCTTTATATTAAGGTTCTTGTTATAAGCCTTAGTAAATAGGTAATAAGGACCTTATTAGATGCTTATTAACATTAATTTGTGTTAATAAGACTATATATAAGTGTTAATAATAACATAATAAACATGTTGACAGTGTGATTATAAGACTTTTATAAGCACTTATAAGACACTTCTTAACTATTAATTGATTGCTTAATAGCATTAATAAAAGTCTTATGAGTTTCTGATAGCTGTTAATAAAAGCGTTACAAACCTATTGATTGAGTCTTACTAACTTGCCTATTATGTCATAGTTAAACCTTTACTAAGCATTGTTTGTGGCTTTATGAAGGTAACCACATCTTTATTAATCAATTAATAACAGTTAACTATGCTCTATGAACAATGCTTATTAAGGTTAATACGTCCTTTATTAAACACTTAATAACAGTTAATAAGTACTATATCTTGTCAAGGAGGATACAATGAGAATTAGAAAAACGACATGTAAATACAATGTTAGAGCGGTGAAAGTATTTGATTAGCTTTAATGTTTTTCTTGTTGAAGTACCTTCAAAAATGAGTTTTCTGAGTTTGGTTTGCAGCGCCATATCTTAGGGGCACTTTACACTGTGAAAACGTGACAGTTTTCCAGTTTTTGGTTTAAAAAAAAACCCCGTTCAGACACAATTTATCTGACATCTTCACCCATACACATGTTTTCAAAGGAAACGGGCCGAAATCGCTGTAGAAGCAGTGTAGCAGCCATGCCAAGCCAATAGTCAGCTGTGACACAGCCTAGGAGATAGCTCTTCCAGTACAATTTGATGCATAAAACCTTACTGTAACCAAAAATGAATGCCACTAACGTTCATAAAGCGGTTGGTGTAAGCTTTGGGTTACAAGTATTGTAAATGACAAGCTTTCTGTCCTCTTATTTCACCGCATTGAACTCGTAAAAACAGAAGACTTGCTGATAGTAAAGGGGCTTCGTGAGCGGATACCTTCCTGTTAGTCGTACTTCAAAATAAAAGTCAACTCACGTGTGTCCAGTGAAAAGCTATTAATGTTTAGCCAGTGAAATGCTTTTACTGTGAAGCCGTAGCCTTAGGGGCACTTTACACGACAACACGAAACGGTGCAAACGCGGAAAAATTCCCGCGGTTGCACTATATCATTTACAGGAAAACAGCAAACGCAGGCATGAAACCGCAGGTTTTTGAGATCACCTCCGAGGGAGGATTTTTTGGAAAACTTAACGGTTTTGGTTTCCTGTAAACACCGAAACCATTTCCCCTGATAACGCTGACGTCACGGCTCCACCCTCACACATGCGTAGTCTATAACATTTGCTGTCAAAATACCCACAACACAAGCGAGTTATAAAGTTAGAAGACAACATGAACGGTGTCTCCACGGCACCATCACTGTGATCAGCGGAGAGTGACGTGCAGGGCTAAAATATAGCCTAACACTCGCCAATTTAGTCTAAGCGATTAGTAAGTTATTGAGACCACCGGCCACTGTCTGGGGAAAGATTTGTGCTCTGCCGGTTTTTCTAGCCAAATAAACGTGTGTAGCTTCTATGCCAGGGCAGCGACACGGCTCTCTCTACATTAAAAAAACACTATCCATAGTTCAGCGCGCAGCGGTTAAGTTACTGTTCAACAAAAGGAGCATTAAGGCTACGGCTTCACAGTAAAAGCATTTCACTGGCTAAACATTAATAGCTTTTCACTGGACACACGTGAGTTGACTTTTATTTTGAAGTACGACTAACAGGAAGGTATCCGCTCACGAAGCCCCTTTACTATCAGCAAGTCTTCTGTTTTTACGAGTTCAATGCGGTGAAATAAGAGGACAGAAAGCTTGTCATTTACAATACTTGTAACCCCAAGCTTACACCAACCGCTTTATGAACGTTAGTGGCATTCATTTTTGGTTACAGTAAGGTTTTATGCATCAAATTGTACTGGAAGAGCTATCTCCTAGGCTGTGTCACAGCTGACTATTGGCTTGGCATGGCTGCTACACTGCTTCTACAGCGATTTCGGCCCGTTTCCTCTGAAAACATGTGTATGGGTGAAGATGTCAGATAAATTGTGTCTGAACGGGGTTTTTTTTTAAACCAAAAACTGGAAAACTGTCACGTTTTCACAGTGTAAAGTGCCCCTTAATGCTCCTTTTGTTGAACAGTAACTTAACCGCTGTGCGCTGAACTATGGATAGTGTTTTTTTAATGTAGAGAGAGCCGTGTCGCTGCCCTGGCATAGAAGCTACACACGTTTATTTGGCTAGAAAAACCGGCAGAGCACAAATCTTTCCCCAGACAGTGGCCGGTGGTCTCAATAACTTACTAATCGCTTAGACTAAATTGGCGAGTGTTAGGCTATATTTTAGCCCTGCACGTCACTCTCCGCTGATCACAGTGATGGTGCCGTGGAGACACCGTTCATGTTGTCTTCTAACTTTATAACTCGCTTGTGTTGTGGGTATTTTGACAGCAAATGTTATAGACTACGCATGTGTGAGGGTGGAGCCGTGACGTCAGCGTTATCAGGGGAAATGGTTTCGGTGTTTACAGGAAACCAAAACCGTTAAGTTTTCCAAAAAATCCTCCCTCGGAGGTGATCTCAAAAACCTGCGGTTTCATGCCTGCGTTTGCTGTTTTCCTGTAAATGATATAGTGCAACCGCGGGAATTTTTCCGCGTTTGCACCATTTCGTGTTGTCGTGTAAAGTGCCCCTTAGTTGGCTGAAGTCACTGATTTTCATCCCTCTTTCCAAAATGTTGTCTTTTGGCATCTAGCATAATGAGTGCATAATATATTTGTTTTTGCTCTGAAGTGATTCTTTCACCTCTATGTGTGCGCACACATGTTGTGTGAGTGTTAAAATGAGATGAATATGACTCGTATGATCGGTTTTGTGCCTCAAATCAGATCCTTAAAGGGCTTTTATTTTGAAGGTAGTTGTAAAACCGGAAGTTCCGTGTATGCAAGTCGCTGATGGCTTGACGGCCATGCTTGACAAAGTGTTTCACGAAAGTAAGGAGAACATGTCGGAGTCGTCAGCACGGTCAGCACCCCAAACCAGGTCTCTGAAAAATAAGAGGGTGAGGTCCGAACTGGAGGATGACTCTTCTGGTAAGTTTAAGAATGTAATGCTATAGTAACGTTAGCTGGTTCTAGCTTGCTAGTTGTTTGCCTAGCTTACATTACTTTTTTTCAGAAGCTTTGGTGAGCTTCTTTTTTGAGCTAACGTTTAGCTTACACTATCATAAAAACTGCAACCAAACGTATCTATTAACAGTTGTGTCATGCTAGCTTGTCAGGAAGGGGCAAAGTAATGCTGAATGGTTATTTCTGTGCTGACCACGGCCCCAGGACACTGCCTTTTCCGAGCAGCCAGCATGGACAAGTGGCCAAACCATTGGTACTGCATGCTGTGAATGGGGCTGGCGGGTGGAGCTTATTTTCATACGGCCCGTAGGCAGATTTCCCTGTCCACACAGTACAAGCGGCGAACAAGATTGTGTCTCCGCAAAATTTTTCTGAATATCAATCATAGGCTCATACTTCTCTTTAGACCATATACTATTGAAACTGAAGTTTTTTCATTTCAAAACGCCACGTCAAGCATTTTATTAGCCCAACGGCTTTTAACGGCTTTCAGTTGGTTTTCGAGGGAGGAGGAGGGAGTGGGCAGCTGAACCATGGGTACAGAACGAGAATGGATTCTACATTCGCTACCAGTCCGCTACGTCATGGCTACGCTTGCCGCCCTCGTTTTCGATAGGTCCATAATGCCGCTATGTCATGCTTTTGGAGAAGGGTCTAGATCATGGACATATAAAGAAATGGACACCGTATTGAAACATGGCGCCCATTCATTCCTATGAAAGCTGCTCATAGGCGCAGAGAAGCAACAAGGAAGTATAATCCGGAAATTCCATACGGCCCAAAGCATGACGTAGCGGCATTATGGACCTATCAAGAAAGAGGGCGGCAAGCGTAGCGGACTGGAGGCGGGTGTCTCGTTCTGTAGAATCTAGCCTGGCGAAAACCAACTGAAAGCCGTTAAAAGCCGTTGGGCTAATAAAACGCTTGAGGTGGCGTTTTGAAATGAGAAAACTTACATTTTAATAGTATATGGTCTAAAGATAAGTATGAGCCTATGATTGATATCCAGAAAAAATGTGCAGAGACACAATCTTGTTCGCCGCTTGTACTGTGTGGACAGGGACATCTGCCTACGGGCCGCATGAAAATAAGCTCCACCCCTTACCATGCAATACCAATGGGTTGGCCACATGTCCATGCTGGCTGCTCGGAGAAGGCAGCATCCTGGGGGCCTGGTCTAGATGCAGCCGCTTCCGCCTACCAGTGCAGCTCGGCCAAACATGCCAAACACGCCCATATCTGCCAAAAACGCCCATATCGGCCAAAAACGCCTACAGCTCGTGCGCATGCGTAACGCTACAGAACTAATTCAAGCCCGCAGCTCAGTCCCATTGTTGCTTACTTAGCGATGTTGGCTATACTTACCGACTTTTCAGACACCTCTGGCGACGTTTTCTTCAAAAAAGCGACCAGAGACAAATCTAGCTACTTTTTCTGGTGTTATTGGTGACTTTTTCGCTCAAGTATCGCTCTTTACTCTAATCAACGATCAGCGGGTGCCTCCCCTGCCTCTCCCCCTTCCCAGAGCACTGACATGCGGCAGAGTCCTCGCGCAGCAGTCCCTCGCAGCTGCGGACAGAGCATGAGATACACACCTCTCTGCTCTAGTGTTCCTTTAGCATCCCTATTAGCAGTTGTAGTACCCCTCTTTGAAAGTCTATGAGTAGTGCTTATTGAAACTGTGAGCATGTATGATTACTGCTAGACTTAACATTATCACGTCGGTTTTCTATGCAATTGTTTGATTAAATTTTATTTCAGACATATCAAAAAAAGACAAATTAAAAGCATGAAAATACAATAAAAAATATGTTCAAATGATTTCACAAATAAAAAAAAACAAAAAAAAACAAACAATAAACAAATAACATATTGAATTGATCTGCCTGAAAAGGAGTAGGAAGAAGTATAAACTTATTTGATCCAACCCCTTTTCCACAGCTCAATAACTTTATAATAATTTTTTATATTATTATTATTATTTTTATATTTATACAATCCATATATCCATATATACTCGACACCATTGCAAATGAGGGCCACCCCTCAATTGGTCTCCTGAGGATAAACAAAAATCAAACGGAAAATGAAATGAAATATCCACTATACATCCATACAAAAATACATCCATCCACCATATGCATCAACACAATTCATACGTCCATATCTCCATATTTGTACAACTCACATATCCATATCCACACAAACATACTTTCCGTCTTAAATCTCTCCCTTATCCCTGTTAAAAATCATTGCTTTGAATTTTTTTTTGAACTGAATCATGTTTGGACATTGCTTTAGCTCCGTGCTCATACCATTCCACAGTTTCACACCACCAATTGAGATGCAATGACATTTTAAAGTCATGCGTGCAGCCAGTGTCTTAAAGTTTAACTGTTCCCTCAAATTGTAACCCCCCTCTCTGTCAAAAAAAAGTTTTTGAATGTTACCTGGTAGCAGTTTATTTCTAGCTTTGAACATGATTTGTGTAACTTGATATTCAACCAGGTCCTTGAACTTTATGATGCGGGAATGTAAAAAGAGGAGGTTGGTGTGATCATAATATCCAGCTTTATTGATTATTCTTATGGCTCGTTTTTGAAGTGTGACTAGTGGTTGCAGTGAGCTTTTGTAAGTGGTCCCCCAGACCTCCACACAGTAATTTAAATAAGGTAAGATCATTGGGCAGTAAAGAATATGCAATGATTTGTGATCCAATATATGCTTTGCTTTACCCAGGACTGAGATGCTTTGTGAAAGTTTAGATTTAACATTGTTATGTGACTGTATAAAAAGTAAATAGCCTTCAGTCGCTAATAATATTATAAGAGACTGAAGTATTATTAAATTATAATAATGTTATATATATAGGCTATATATTTATATAAGTATTATTAATATTACATCTCACATGCTTTTCCATACTGATTGTATGTGCATAATGCAATTTTTTTGTAAAGTGTCTAAGTATCTTAAAAAAAAATATTATTTTGATGAACTGTTCTGCTTTTGTTGTTGTGTAGTCAGACACTTTCCCAGGTTCTTAAATGATGGACTTCAAAGACAAAAATATTCAAATAGTTTATTTACAGCCAAAACAATTATGAATATATTTTCTCAACAATGATATGAAAATGAGCTTTGTTTTAAAAATATGTTGAAACATTGCACTTTGTGGGAAATCATCAAATGCACATGGCAATATGTCCTCATCAGAGTATCTGTTTGCGTTCAGTCATTCATCTGAAAATCTTGAGTGGACATTTTCAAACAGCTCCAGCTCTTCCCTACATGCAATCATCTTTTTGGGTGGCCAAGGTTGTTGGCTGTATGTTCAGGGGGCTGCCTTTTATTTAATATTTCTTAGTTTAAAATAACACGTTTTTTTTCTGTCCCAGAGAGCCTGAGAATCCTATCAAATCAAAGATGTCAATGACCAAGTTAAGGCTCACACTTCCGCTCTTTTTCCACCCCAAAGGTTTACGGTTAATTGACACTGAAGCTTAACTTGTATGTTCATGTAAACAGACTAGTATTAATTTGTTTGTACCTTGACATGTTTCGACTACTTCCTGCAGTCTTTAACATCAGCTGACACAACGAGCGTCACAGCAACAGCTGACACTTCTGAAGAAGACAGCAGGAAGTAGTCGAAACATGTCAAGGAACAAACAAATTAATACTAGTCTGTTTACATGAACATACAAGTTAATTTACCAAGTTAGACTAAATGAACCTTTTTGACACTAAAGCTTCTTTTAATTGGTCCATTTCCACAGCAGGCAAAGTGTAGCAAAAACAGACAAGAAGTTTTTTTGACACTGAATATGGCAGACCCATTGGTCAGTGACATCTTTGATTTGATATGAATTGCAGGCTCTCTGGGACAAAAAAAACCTTCGTTATCAGAAAATACACAATATATTAAATAAAGGCAGCCCCCAAACCTGCGGACAACCACCTTGGCAACCCAGCAAGTACTGTTTAATTGTGATTACTGCACGTATGGAAGAGCTGGAGCTTTTTGAAAAAGCCCACTAAATATGTTCAGATGTATAGCTCTGAGACTCGCTATGTGGAACAGAAGCAGAGTCTCTCATGAGGCTCATTGCAATCAAACAAATATAACTGCCCTTAATCCATTTCTTCTGACTGAAAGGTATTTTTCAAGAGGGTCATGGCCGACACACAGCAGTGCAGTAAAGCATACACATTAACACAAGGTACACAGAAACATAAAACTAAAAAGAATGATGTGCGAAAACACAGCATGTAGGCTGTGTATCAACATCAGATTTTTGTTCAGCGCTCAGACAGTACGGACAGGTAGCATATTGTGAGGAGATATTCATTGATTTTGACAAAATGTTGTACAAAGTTCATGTGCACCTAAAAATAGAGAAACACTTAATTACACTGATGTATTTGAGGGGACTGAGTCGCTAGTTTAGCCTTTAAGTCTACACAAATACAATGACATCTTGTTTATGTATTATAAAGTATGTAACTACCAACAAAGCACCATTGAAGGACGTGCAGGTGTGACAACTTAATTAACAACTTAAATGATTTGGCTATGGAGACCCAGACCATTTTGTTGATGCAAAGCTCCAAAATGTCAGGTGTTCGTAGCTTGCAAATCTATTCACAAAAGACACATCACATAAAAATCATGTTAGTCATTAATTAACATAGTCAAATAAATTATACATTGCCACCAAAATAATGTTAACAGTAACACCTAACCTGTTACCTCATATGCTGACCAGATGCCAGTCTAATTTAATATACAAACAAACACATGTTAATCATTTTTATCATATACTAATTATCATTCAGATAAGACTTATAAAGAAGCTATTTGGTCTGTAACGTTAAGCTATTTTCTAACCAACAACATCCTTTGAATAACACAAACATAACATTAGGTAACGAAGTAGGCGAATAAAACATTTGTATTGACTTACCTGATATAGAAGAGCAGGGGGTGTCTGTTTCTGTCCCAGCTGACTGTTGTAATCCATACTCGCTGGAGACGTAACTCCTGTACTATGAGCACTTAGTATTCATGTTTAATGTAGCGGATGCTGATTCTCTTGTTTTTAACTGTGCTGTAATGTCCTGTTTTAAACATTTTGCTGGTGAAATGGTCTCAACATTGACGGCAGCAAGAGCAGCTAGCTGGCTAGCGCGATATTAACCAACAGAACGGAACAGGAAGAACGTCACACAGTTTAGTGCAGAGCAACCATAGCAACAAGCTGTAGGCGTTTTTGGCCGATATGGGCGTGTTTGGCAGATATGGGCGTTTTTGGCATGTTTGGCCGAGCTGCACTGGTAGGCGGCAGCGGCTGCATCTAGACCATGTAGTGCTTTTGGGCCGTATGAATTTCCGCATTAACACTTCCTTGTGGCTTCCCTGCGCCAATGAGCAGCTTTCATAGGAATGAATGGGCGCCATGTTTCAAAACGGTGTCCATTTCTTTATATGTCCATGGTGCTGACCCAGATGCTGCCCAAATTGTCCTAACTGCCAAACTGGGTCTACAGAAATATAAACATGAGCTGGCCAGGTATAAATTAGAATGCCAGGATGTAAAAATAAAAGACCTGACAACGGAGAGAGATTTCTTGAAGGGACAACTATCTGAATGAAAGAAAATATTTACTTTTTTCCAACAATTGTCACCATTACAGACTAAATTTACTTTGATACTGCACCCCTTTTTGCAGATTCCATGTCCAAATCGCTTAAATGCTTAGTATAACCTGTCTGCTATCTGTCTAATTGTGATCAATGTTTCTTTGTGTTGTCTTTACACAGTAACAAGAAAGACCAGCCTGACTCAACCTTCCCCTGGGGCTCAAGTCCGTTGTCGTCTGACTCCTCTGACTCCTCCTCAGACGATGGGAAGAGGAAGAGGAAGTATAACAGAAGTCAGCATTATACTGTTGCAGAGGGGGCCAGCAGAAGAAGGCTTTTTTTTTTTTGATCTATTTTTGAATTGTATTACTTGATTTTATTTCAATACATTTTAAACTTTTAAGACTGACCAATTTTCTTACTATTTTGTTGACACAATCGGGGAACGGTGGGACTTGAAAATATTCCCACCTCCAAAGTGGGGAATGACAAAACAAGTTTGAGAACCACTGGGTTAGCATCTATATAGTTGTATGTGGTTTTCTGCTTGTCCTATCTGCAACAGTATAATGCTGACTTCTGATACAGCAACGTCTCTCCCAAATTCCTCTAGTGAGGATTGCCATCTCCATAAGGTTACAGATTCAATATGCAGAAGCAACTCATACAACCCCACGTCGTTTTATATTGTTTTACCTACAACAGAGTTTTTTTTTATTATTGTTTGATGGAAGTTTTTTTGCTCTACTCGTTTAATTGTTCTTATTCATTTAATATTTTTAATTAACAGTCTTAATCATTGGACACTTGAATTGATGTCAGGCAGCATTTTTATTTTACAAAGGTATTAATTTTTTTACATTTAGTAAAATGTTGTTCATGGAAGTTCTGGGAAACAAACAAACATGTTTACAATTGCACAGTTGTTAAGTGTTTTTTTTTCTTTAAAAGTAAGTTTTTGTGCTTCACCTCTGTAACATTGTATTTACATGTAGTTTTTTTTAATTCACATTGTATCCACCTTGACAAGATATAGTACTTACTAACTGTTAAAAAGTGTATGTTAAAGGATTTATTAACCTTAATAAGCACTGTTCTCGCTTTAGATCCAGTACCTTCAAAATGCATTATTACCTGTTTAATAAAGGACTTATTAACCTTAATAAACATTGTTCTCGCTTTAGATCAGGTACCTTCAAAATGCATTATTACCTGTTTAATAAAGGACTTATTGGCCTTAATTAGCATTGTTCTCGCTTTAGATCCAGTACCTTCAAAATGCATTATTACCTGTTTAATAAAGGACTTATTGGCCTTAATAAGCATTGTTCTTAGAGCATAGAAATGCATTATTACCTGTTTAATAAAGGACTTATTAACCTTAATAAGCATCGTTCTTAGAACATAGTTAACTGCTAATAAACAAATAATAAAGGTGTGTTCACCTTCATAAAGCAACAAACAATGCTTAGTAAAGGTTTAACTATGACATAATAGGTAAGTTAGTAAGACTCAATACATGGGTTTGTAACGCTTTTATTAACAGCTATCAGAATCTCATGAGACTTTCATTAATGCTATTAAGCAATCAATAAATAGTTAAGAAGTTTCTCATAAGTGCTTATAAAAGTCTTATAATCACACAGTAAACATGTTTATTGTGTTATTATTAACACTTAAATATAGTCTTATTAACACAAACAGATGTTAATAAGCATCTTATAAGGTCCTTATTACCTATTAACTAAGGCTTATAACAAGAACCTTAATATAAAGCGTTACCCTGGTCTCATCTTGACCACATTTGATCACTGATGATTTTGTTGGGAAGGACCAGGAACAGACTTCAACTCAGTAAGATAGTGTAATAGCATAGGCATATGGAGGAGGATCTAAATTTTCAAATGGCGTATATTATGCCTATCAAGTTAACATGCCTTTGTATTTTTGTTTCTTACTTCTCAGTTATTAATAGCCCAATACATTTTTTCAAGTGAAACTTTCATTTTATTTTAAATAAAATTACATACAATACCATTTCAATAGACATCTCAATCCTGCAGATCAGCTTTAAATGTTGTCTGAATTAACACTTCTCATCAGGCTTGAACGTATGGAAGTCATGTATACATGCTCCTCACCTCCACCCTTCCCCTGCCTGAAGAGTTCCTTTACTTTTGTGCGGAAGTTCTTTCCCACAATGACGTATAGAATAGGGTTGAGAACACTGTTGAAGAACGCTATGTAGACGGCAATCGACCTGCAAATGTCTAGGACGGTTTGTAGTCCACACCCTGTCAGGACTTTAGCATAATGGAGCATAGCAAGTATCCTAACAAAATGGAATGGCACCCAGCAGATCACGAATGCCAGGAGGACCGCCAGCACCAGAGTGGTGGCCTTACGCTCCATTTTCTGGCAGTTTAACCCCTCCATTAAGCGGCTACTTACAGCTCGAAGAATCTTGAGAGTGCAGAAGCAAACAATGGGAATGGGGATGATGAAACTGAACATGATTTGCATACCCTCACACAGCATGTGTACAGTGAGTTTTGGATAATTGAGATAGCATTCAGTAGCATTCCTATCTGGGGAATATTTCATATCCCTGTACACGAACGTGGGGCCACTCAAGAGCAATCCCAAACCCCACACTAGCAGACAGCCCAGTTTGGCATATTTTGGCCTTCGCATTTTGCTATGTGACAGCGGATGCACCAGTGCCACATAGCGATCCATGCTAACCAGAACGAGGAAGTAGATGCTGCAGAAGGCGTTCATGATGATACCCTGGTTAACCAGTCGACACAGGGAATGAGAAAATGGCCAGTTATAGTCATTGGCTGTGTTAACAGCCCAGAAGGGCAAACAAGCCATTAGGACAAGGTCAGCAGTAGCCAGATTGCTTAAGTAGATCTCAGCCACAGTGCAGGCCTTCTTGTGGAGGCAGAAAACCAACAGGATAAAGACATTGAACACAATCCCCAGTACAGCGATGAGCAGGATGTACACTGTCAGCACAGTAAGGACCCACTCCTCTGTTTTTTCTTGGGGACACTCATCATCGTCATTTGTGTTGTTTTGGGTTCCGTCTGTAGCCATGGTGCTGAAGGGAGTGTGCTGTTGAGACAAAGTCGATGGTAAACTCAACACATTGGAAGACAATTTCTTTAATGTCATCAAAGAATAAATAAAACCTGATAATTATTTATTTATTGACTGCTGTTTTCAGGGCCTGTGGGAATACACCTGTCCGAAGGGACATGTTGACAATTTGTAGAACATCTGAGGCCATACAGCTAAAAACTATTTTAAAGAAGCCTGTGGGCAGAATGTCGAGGCAACAGGATGAGGAGTTCAGGTGTTGTATAATGTCCTCCAGGTTTTTGTGGTTTGTAAGATAAAATTCTGTCATTGCATTTGAATTGATTTTAAGAGGGAACACATATGTTGAACTTTGTATTGATGCAGTGACAGCTTGTCTAATTTTGTGAATTTTCTCAGTAAAGAAGGAGGCAAATTCATTGCAGGCCCTCGTGGAGAGATGTTCAGACGCTACTGACACAGGAGGGTTTGTTAATCTGTCGACAGTAGCAAACAGGGCACGTGCATTGTTGTTGTTTTTGGTGATGATGTCAGAAAATAAAGACTGCCTTGCACTTTTCATCTCTGAGTTAAAAGTGCAAAGTTTCTCTTTGAAGATGTCATGAACCTGGAGATTTGTTTTTCGCCACCTGCGTTCCGCTTTACGGCACTCTCTTTTTTCTATTCTGACCTGCGGGGCATTTCTCCAAGGAGATGTTTTCTTACCAGAGACAACCTTCATCTTAGTGGGCGCAATAGCATCTATAACACTTGTAATTTTGTCATTAAAGTTGTCTAAAAGCTCTGAGTTACAGGGGAGGGGTGGTATTAAAGAAAATGCTTGAATAAATGTTTCACTGGTATTTTCTGTAATATACCGTTTTTTGATTACTTTTGATTGATCAGTTGTGTGCACAGACATTTTACTCTCAAAAAATAAACAGGAATGGTCTGAGAGGGGACCTATATCTGCCACTGATACATCTGAAATGTTCATTCCTCTGGAAATGATAAGGTCCAGAGTATGCCCTTTGTTATGAGTTGGTTTGTCAACATGCTGATTTTGTCCAAAGTTGTCAAGGACACAGCACAGTTCTTTCGCACATCTGTCCTCGGGTTTGTCGATATGAATATTTAAGTCTCCAACAATTAATACACAGTGAAACTCAATACAGATTACAGACAGCAGCTCAGAAAGGTCATCTAAAAAGCTTGTATTGTATTGTGGTGGCCGGTAGATATTGATGAAAATAGCTCTAGAGGCTGAATTTAACTGGAGAGCCACATACTCAAATGAATCAAAATTTCCATAAGACATCTTTTTGCATTGTAGAGATTCTTTAAACAAAATAGCAACCCCCCCTCCTTTTTATGCACTCTGGATTCACTCACGAAAGTGCAGTTTGAGGGGGGGGGGGCGGACTCTATCAGTACAGCTGAGCTGTTATCTTGGTCTAAACAAGTTTCAGTTAAAAACATAAAATTAAGATTGTGCCTAGTAATAAGATCATTAATTAAAAATGTTTTCACTAAGTGAAAGACAGAGCGTCCGCCATACTTGTCCTTACCCTTCTTATAATATATAGCTAGATTAAGTCCTGCCCCAGCAAGGACCACCACATCAGCCTCTGGTTAGTGTTCCTCATCTGGACCAGGAAAGCTAACGGGTTGTGGTCTATATGGACCTCGACTGGCACCGAGCTGGACCCCGCAACGTTGGAGGGCAAACCGTGGCACGCACAGTAGGGACCGAAGAGACATTTTCCACAGAATAATTTTCAGAACACAGAAAAGAGTCAGATAAATCAACACCATCGAATTTACGCGTCTGCGCGCGTGTCACAGCACAGGCAGGGAACACAGAGGATATGTTGACAGCAGAAGGAACAGCAACACGAGGCTCAGCGATGGGGTTTTCAACCACTTCGGAGGTTGCAAAAACTTTTCCCCCTGCAAGATCATTTCCGAGAATCAAAGCCACACCGCGCACAGGGAAATTAGCGTGTATCCCAATTTTCACCGGACCCGAGACGAGCGGAGAACGCAAAAACACAGTGTGCAGCGGTACTCGAAGTATACTCATTTGTAGCCTACGCCCCACACCGGGACATCCGAACCACAGGATGATTTATCTGAGAACCTTTTTTTTATACAGGTATATCCCATTGAGTCCGAAGACTCTTTTGCAAGGGAGACCTGTTCCCAGAACGGTAACACATTGTCTAACAGGAGCGACTGTGTGGCTCCCGTGTCGCGCAGTATAGTGATTGGCACCTGATCCTCCTCCCTTCCTGTCAGCGAGACTAAAAATTTTAGGATGAATGGCCGGTAAATGTCAGCCACGCAATCGTTTTTATTCTCGTTTATGCCGACAGGTGCCAGAGAAGGGACTGACTGAACCAAACCCACACTTTCGGGGTTGCGCGCGCTCTGCTCTTTCCGACCGAGAACAGGACAGTGAGCAATAACATGGCCCGTCTCACGGCAGTAATAACATTCTGGAATGCCAGGAGACATCAGACTAGCGGGAGATCTTGGAGGTGACGCACTAGAATTTTTCACAGAATTTGAAAACGCTGGTTGCTCACGGCGCGCAGTGGAAAAAGTAACTCGGTGCGTCAAGACAAACTCATCGGCGAGCACGGCCGCTTTTGACATCGACTCTACTTTCTGCTCATTTAAATAGACAACAATGTTTTCTGGGAGGCACGTTTTGAGCTCCTCCACCAGGAGTAGGCTAACTCGCGGAGCTGAGCAAAATTTGCAACTTTACATGCGGCCAACCATTTATCAAAGAGAATCGTTTTCTCACGGGCGAACTCCACATGAGTTTGCTTGGCAGCTTTCTCACATCCTCTAAACTTCTGTCGGTATGCTTCAGGGACCAATTCGTAAGCTCTTAATACAGTGGTCTTAACAATATCATAATTCAGACTTTCTTCTATGGACAGACTATCGCAAACCTCCTGTGCTTTTCCTATCAATTTACACTGTAGCAACAGGCACCACACTTCAATCGGCCACCCCAATGTTGCTGCGATGCGTTCAAAAGCTTTCAATACGAGTCAACATCATCCTCTCTGAATTGTGGGATTAAGCGAATTTGCCTGCTAACATCGAACCGCTCAGGCGGAGCAGCATAAGGGAGCGTACTCACGGGGGTGGACGGGCCGGGAGACCTCTCAACCTCCATAGCGCGTATGCGCAAAAGCATGAGCTCGCACTCCTTTGTCTTTGTCTGTAGCTCCACCTCTCTTAGGCGGAGCGCCACCCTGAGATCCCCCGTCTCAAGCCCAGCCTGTATCACCGGTATATGATCTGTGCTATACATCGGGGAGAAACCTCGGCCCCTAACACCATAGACATAATAAAGGATGTCTTTATTATGTCTATGCCAAACACCGCACCGTTGCTGAACGCTAGTGAGGCCATGGCAGCACCTGCTCCCATCTCCCCGACTAACACATCAGGTGCACCATCCGTTTTAGGCTCTTTATCACCACCCCCTACCACCAGCTGCTCCACCAAAAGCTGTTTAAGCTCCTCTTTTTTAGCATTTCTTGGAATAGCTACGTCATAGAAATTGGCAATCAAAACTAGCTCTGCTTTTGTGCATCGCTCCAATTTATCCACCGTCGGCTCCAGCGCAAATCTGTCCATATCAAACGACATCTTGTGAGAAACTACCAACCAAAAACAAGCGACGGATTACTGCTCTGCAAGCACAACAAAAAAGTACTTTGCAAAGACCGGACGAGAGCCCCCAATGTATGTTATGCCCCGGTCTAGGGGAACCCAGAGACACAACACAAATACGAAAATGCCCACTCCCCGATCCCCAAACCACCACGTACAGACCTTACGAAAGTAAAATAGATATACATTTATTTCAGCTGAACAGTAAACAAAAAAGAGCAACAAAGCTTCAGGGTGAGTAGGCCTACTGCCAAAAACCTAATCTGGAAACAAAAAAACAAGCGAATCCCTAACCTTAACAGGAAACAAACAAATGAAACAAACTCTGGAAAAGAACTGGCCACTCACCCCTACCGGACACAACTGAATATAATAATTAACACATGACAAAATAATAGAAGTGGTTCGGGAAACCGCGAGTGTTGCCTCTGCAAGCACAACAACTAACCATATAAGGCCAGGGTCGAAACATTCATATGTCAGGGCTGCCAAGTTTCACCAAAAGTTTGGAGTGAGATTTTTTGGCCGAGGGACCCAAAACCGTGTCCTCTCTCCCACCCAATAATTTTTGCTAGTGTCCTGCAAGTTTATATATTGTTCATAATAAATCAGAAATAAAGACAATTGGAAAATGTGACAAAACATCAAAAATCTTATTAAAATAAACTAATTCATGAATTGCAAAGTCGTAGGACAGGTTTTAATTGAACATTGGGTGTGGACACATTATACGTGGGGGTCTGGGGGTCCCCCCCAGAACATTTTGAGCATTAAACACTTAATTTCCTGCATTCTGGTGAATTTGTATGAAGCAATGTGTGCCTTTTCTGCATTCATTTTTATGTAAAGTAAAAGAGAACATTCACGGTTTCGCTGACACAAATGTTATTGAATAGCATTCAATTCATGTGTAGTGCTTTCAAATATCTCCTGTAGCCTATTGTTAAAACATTTGGTTAAACTGTAATAAAGGTAATTATTCTATATCATGTCTACTATTGAGTATGGTATTTTACTAGCAGCATTAGGCTTTATTCAAAGAAAATAAAATTAGGGAACAGTTCAACACCAATGCAAACTACTAGGCTAAAATAAAACATCTGGGTTACTTGGTACCTCCTCTTAGGCTAACTTGATTGATGAAAAGTGCTATAAATGTGCAATACATAGGCTACAGTTCATTACACAGAAGAATAAAAGCATTTTTTTCATTTGTTACTTTGCAAACCTAATTTTCAAACTAAATTACCAAAAAACAATATACAAAACGATCCAAAGATCTTCTGAATTTACTTGAGTGAAATTGAAGGGTTAATATGTTTGACGCACGCGCGCTCACCGGCCGGCGGGGACACGATTCTTATCAGCGGTAACTTGGCAGGCTATCAACACACACCTCAGAAGAGAAGGTATAGGTATGGGGCTCGCTTCCCGCTTCGAATGTAGCCTGGTGCTACCAGACCATCGTACTTCATTTCATTGGCTACTTCGAATGCACAGTGCACATCAAAGCATAATGTTAATGCGCGTTCAGAAAGAGGAAGTCACGGCACTCATGTCTGTTAGCTTTTCAAAATAAGAATTTGAAAATAAAAGTCATGCAAAACAAATGTTATTTTGGGGATTAATTTCTCCGCGTGAGAAATTTGAGGTGTGGTGTGTGATGGTAATGGTAAATGGACTTGTATAGCGCTATATCTCCGTTTATCACAGACTCAAAGCGCTTTACATTGTTTTTTGTACACAGTCACCCAGTCACACACACATTCATACAGCAGCAGCTACCACGCAGGGTAGGCTTAGCACTAGGGTGCTAAGCTAACTATCAGGAGCAATTCGGGGTTCAGTGTCTTGCCCAAGGACACTTCGACATGTGGCGGGGAGACGGGGGATCGAACCTCCGACCCTGCACACCAGAGAGCCGTGTGAGAGTGTGAACGGGTTGATTTGCGTGTGTCTCACGGCCAAAGAGTGAGACTTGGCAGCTATGATATGTTGAGAGCAACCATTTTTACCCCAATGTAAAATAATTATTAACCCGCCATCTTTCATACTTCCAAAATGTCTAAATTCTTTGTTTTTCAATACATAAGTGGAGAGGGACCTTAGTCTTATGAGCCTCTGTCAATACAAAGACTGAATCAATGTTATTCCAATTTACAATCCCATTAAGTTCATACTTTGAATGGTGTTAACATGTGGTTCATGCTATGCTTATACTGGCATGTGAAAGGAGGAGAAAACATGCATGGTTTGCTGTTTTGTTTTTGTCTCCTTTAAAGTGACTGACAGATTTCCCAAAACCCTTGTGGTGACATTTTTCAATAAAAGTCTCAGATGGATATCTTGGCTGGTTCAGGGAGTTGGAGTGTGCACTTAATAATTACCATCACGTTCTTTTGCTTGTGATTCTCCATTTATTAACTCCAAACAACCTGTGCTGCGTGTTGATGCTGCTGAGCTCTTATCACTACCTGTGTGCACCATGCGCCACCAAGTGTTTAAACCAAATATTACATATAGGGGAAGGTGGGGTGATTTGTGCAACTTTTTACTCAAAGTGATTTTAAAGTGAGGCCTTGACAGTTATGTCTCCAACTCAAATATGTACATATATTTCAGGATGTTGTGCATCCCTGGCAATAAAAACTTTGGATCTGGAATAAACTGTTTAAGAAATATAGCTTTCGGAAAAAAAGTTGTCTTGTCTTGTGTCACAATGACAAAGTCACCATCATCATCTTTCTGGCCATCTGAACTCTCATCAGTGGTGTCGTTAAGTGGAATTGAGATGTCACTCTCTCCTGAGCTACTGTAGACTATCACTTTCTTTTGGTGACCAGCGTATACAGCCATGCCACTGGCACAACTCTCAGAAATGTACTTTGCACTAGTTGCTCCGTGCTTGTGGAACCAACTGCCACCTGACAAATGTGATTCCCCCTACATTTCTGCCTTTAAATCAAGGCTCAAAACCCATATGTACACCCTGGTGTTTCCTCCCCATTAATCTCTGCACTACTTACTTACCTCTGCACTACTATCTGTGTTTATGTGGATGTATGGGCTTTACGTCTTTTATTTTGGTTATTGTTATTTTACCTTCATTGTTTACCTACTGAATGCACTATGTACAGCACTTTGGACAGTGCAAACTGTCATAAATGTGCTTTTATAAATACATTTTACTTACTTACTTACTTACTTATAACTCACCCAGGCCCTTGCGCACAAATCACCCCATCCCCAGAATTTTGGATAATAGGCATGATGCAGCAATTTAGGGTTGACATTGTGCTAACTATATAGACTCAAAGTGTAGCATACCAAAGCACTAAAACATGTGTCAAATGTTTTCAAACGTGTCTATAATTATTCAGACACAATAATCAAAAAACCTTGATCATGGAAATTTTACTTTGAAAGGCAAAACACAGTTTTTTGAGCTTAAATGTGCTTATATCTTATTCCTTGTGTCTCCCTTCTTTACAGGATGAGTCAAATGGATGGCTCTTCTTAAATATGTGGTCACATTTCCAATTTCTTCCACGGTTTTCTAGAAACAAGGGGTTTTGCAACTTCCAAAATGCACAAATCACCCCACCTTCCCCTATACATCATTGACATGGCTGTAACACCCCTGTGTGTGTGTGTGTGTGTGTGTGTGTGTGTGTGTGTGTGTTTGTGTGTGTGTGTGTGTGTGTGTGTGTGTGGGGGGGGGGGGGGCAGTTGTCGCAGCAGTCATTGGGGACAAATTGATTGAAACATTTGGAATGATAGACCTGTGACATAAGATAAAGTTTAACTTCAGGGTAAAAATTACCCCAGACGGTAGGATAAGGGTTTAACACTTCACTCTTGTTTTATTGTGTTAACATTGTATACAAAATACAATGTTAATAAAACTAGTCTTACTGTGTACTCAGACTAAAACAGCTTGTGAGTGCGCCGTTACATCCTAACATCCTGTACTAACATGTTGAGATATATAAAATAATGGCAGAGGTGCAGTTGACATATTTGAATAATAAAAGTACTGGGTTTTATTGGAGCAGGTTGGTCCTGAATGCCATGTCTAGATTTGACACTTGTTTGAGATTTGTGTTGAAAGAAAGAATGTTTTTGCAAAGACTTGATTCACAGACAGTGTTATAAAGCAGTATTGCCTATTGAACATTGTTAAAGAGGACCTATTATACTACTTTTCTGGTCTTAATTTCTTGTTTTACACTGCTATAGAGCAACCTGACACGAATCACATCACAAAAAACTATGTAGATTTTCGGGAAGCTCTTTCTCTTATTTTGGCGATCCAGCACGTCCTGTCAACACTTGAGTGTGTGTGCTTCGGGCATCTCCGCTCCCTCCGCCTGTGCTTCGGCAATCTCCGCTCGCCTCCCCCCCCCCCCTGCAAACCCCACTCCGTTGTGATTGGTTACCTTCCTTCCGGAACACTTTCAGTGGCGGGAAGCGCGAGCATGGACCTATAAGGGCGCGAGGCAGACGCGAAACAGGGAAGTGACAGCATTACCATACATGGAAACATCCGCATGGTGACTTCACGAAGTTACATTCGACGTCACAAAGTTACAAAGCGTCAAGCCGCTTTGAACACGTGACTTCTCGACTGGCTAGAATAGTGTCTAATGCTCTGCACAGACACCCCAGACGGTCAGCAGGGAATACGTCGAAATGCATGTAAGTCATTATTTGATAATTTAGTATGGTTAAGCATGACTATAAATCATCATAACGGCGTTTATAGGTCATAAAAGTCAAAAAGCATCATAGGTCCGCTTTAAGTTGTTGCCGTACAACCCCAATTCCGAAAAAGTTTGGAGGTTATGAAAAATGTTTCAAACATGTGATAATTAAATGAATGTGATAATTTGTGAATCCTTTTTCACATACAATCAAGTTGAAAACAATACAAAAGGCAATATATTTTACAATTTCTATTTCATTGTTTTTTTTCTTAAATATATGCTTATACTTAATTTAATGCCAGTAACACATTTCAAAAAAGTTGGGACAAGGGAATTAAAAGATTGGAAAAGCTCTGAAAGAAAAAAAATACTTGTTTGAAACATTATACACATAAACATGTTAACTGGTAACAGATGGATATAAAAGAGGCAACCCGTAAAGTTCAGTCTTCACAAGCAGTAATGTGGTGAGGCTCACCACTTTGGGAAGAACTGCAGAGGAAAACAGTCCAATAGATTTTGTTGAGAAGGACCAGGAACAGACTTCAACTCAGTAAGATAGTGTGATAGCATAGGCATATGGAGGAGGATCTGAATTTTCAAATGGCGTATATCATGCGCCTTTTTTTTTTTTTTGCTTCTTTTATTCGCTTTTAAATGTTTCCTAATGTGTTTTATGTATTCTTATCTTGCCCCTGTAAAGCACTTTGAGTGGCCTTGTGTCTGAATTGTGCTATATAAATAAACTTGCCTTGCCTTGTCTTGCCTTGCCTTGCCTTCCCCTGCCTGAAGAGTTCCTTTACTTTTGTGCGGAAGTTCTTTCCCACAATGACGTGGTATAGAATGGGGTTGAGAACACTGTTGAAGAACGCTATGTAGACGGCAATCAACCTGCAAATGTCTAGGACGGTTTGTAGTCCACACCCTGTCACACCCTTTAAAAACAACATTCCTGCAAAGAATTTAAGGATTTCACCATCTACAATCCATAATCTAATTCAAATATTTAGATAATCTGGAGAAACCTCTACACGGGGCAAGGTCAGAAAATGAAAATGTAATACCCCTGACCTCAAGTGACACTGCATTAAAAAAGTGCATGATTTTATAAAGGATATTCCTACATGGGCCATGGAACAGTTCAGGAAACCGTTGACGGTAAACAGACTTTGTTGCTACACCCACAAATGATGAATTCAATGCTGAAAAACAGGTTTTGGAGCAACATGCTACCATCCAGGCAATGTCTAGTTCAGGGATATCCCTTCTTATTCAAGTAAGACAATACTGAGCCACATTCTGCACTACACTGGCGTGTCTGCACAGTCCACATCTGTCTCCGATTGAAAACATGTGGTGCATATCACAATGGAGACCCTGGAATGTTGCATTCGAAGTTGTTTTTCAAGCAAGAATGGGAAATAATTTTGCTTTCAAAATGTCAACAATTAATGTCCTCAGTTCCCAAACGCTTACTCAGTGTTGTTAAAAGACAGGGTCTTGTAACACAGTGGTAAAGATGACCCTGTCCTAACTTTTTTGAAACGTGTTGCAGGCACACCATTTAAAATGTGTGTATATTTACAAAAAACAATACATTTTATCAGTTTAAACACAGTACCTTGCAGTTAGAAGAGTTATTCCTCCTGTTCCTGTTCGGATGTGAAAATGTCTGAAATCCTCCTCTGTCCGTCACTGCATTTCTTATGCATAATGTAAACTTGATAGTCAAGTGTTGTCATAGAATAATTGGAATGTGAGAGGGCGTGCTGTATTGCTCTAACTTCCCCCTTTAGTTTTTTCCCCCATGGTAGCATTGCATACACAGCTATTTGTTTACGGTTGACTTTGTATCTGCATTTTGCACAACAAGATTGTATTTTTTACACATTTGACCTGCATGTGGAAGTTTCTAAACAAAGTTGCTATTTTTTCTGCCCGCTCTTATTATAAATACCAAACTGTTATAATGGAAGAACAATTATCATCATCATCATCATCATCATCATCTTCAACCGCTTATCCGAAATCAGGTCGCGGGGGCAGCAGCTTGAGCAGGGAACCCCAAACTTCTCTTTCCCGGGCCACATCAACCAGCTCTGACTGGGGGATCCCGAGGCGTTCCCAGGCCAGCGTGGAGACATTATCTCTCCACCTAGTCCTGGGTCTTCCCAGAGGCCTCCTTCCAGCTGGACGCTCCTGGAACACCTCCCTAGGGAGGCACCCTGGTGGCATCCTTACCAGATGCCCGAACCACCTCAACTGGCTCCTTTCAATGCAAAGGAGTAGCGGCTCTGCCCCGAGTTCCTCACGAATGACTGAGCTTCTCACCCTATCTCTAAGGGAGACGCCAGCCACCCTCCTGAGAAAGCCCATTTCGGCCGCTTGTACCTGCGATCTCGTTCTTTCGGTCATTACCCAGCCTTCATGACCATAGGTGAGGGTAGGAACAAAGATCGACCGGTAGATCGAAAGCTTTGCCTTACGACTCAGCTCTCTTTTCGTCACAACAGTGCGGTAAAGCGAGTGCAAAACCGCCCCTGCTGCTCGGATTCTCCGGCCAATCTCACGCTCCATTGTTCCCTCACTCGCAAACAAGACCCCGAGGTACTTGAACTCCTTCACTTGGGGTAAGGACTCATTCCCTACCTGTAGTAGACAATCCATCGGTTTCCTGCTGAGCACCATGGCCTCAGATTTAGAGGTGCTGATCCTCATCTGAACCGCTTCACACTCGGCTGCTAACCGATCCAATGACTGAATGCTGAAGGTCACAGGCCGAAGATGCCATCAGAACCACATCATCCACAAACACCAAACTGCAACCCCTCCCCACCATGACTACGCCTTGATATCCTGTCCATGAATATTACAAACAGGATTGGTGATCAAGCACAGCCCTGGCGGAGGCCAACCCCCACCGGAAACGGGTCCGACTTACTACCCGAGAACCCGGACACAGCTCTTGCTTTGAGTGTACAGAGATTGGATGGCCCTGAGAAGGGACCCCCTCACCCCATACTCCCACAGCACCCCCCACAGTATCTCCCGGGGAACCCGGTCATAAGCCTTCTCCAGATCTACAAAACACATGTAGACTGGATGAGCAAACTCCCAAGCTCCCTCTAGGATCCTTGCGAGAGTGAAGAGCTGGTCCGTTGTTCCACGGCCAGGACGGAATCCGCATTGTTCCTCTTCAATCTGAGGTTCGACTATCGGCAGAACCCTCCTTTCCAGCTCCTTGGAGTAGACTTTGCCGGGGAGGCTGAGAAGTGTGATACCCTGGTAGTTGGCACACACTCTCTGGTCCCCCTTTTTGAAAATAGGAACCACCACCCTGGTCTGCCACTCCTTCGGCACTGTACCCGACTTCCACGCAATGTTGAAGAGGCGTGTCATCCAAGACAGCCCCTCCACACCCATTGCTTTCAGCATTTCTGGACGGATCTCATCAACCCCCAGGGCTTTGCCATTGTGGAGTTGTTTGACTACCTCAGTGACTTCCACCAGGGAAATTGATGATGATCCCCCATCAGCCTCCAGCTCTGCCTCCAACATAGAGGGCGTGTTAGTTGGATTCAGGAGTTCCTCAAAGTGCTCCTTCCACCGACTGACTACCTCCTCAGTTGAGGTCAACAGCGTCCCATCCTTACTGTACACAGCTTGGATGGTTCCCGGCTAACCCCCCCTGAGGTGCCGGACGGTCTTCCAGAAACACTTTGGTGCAGACCGAAAGTCCTTCACCATGGTTTCCCCGAACTTCTCCTTCACCCTCTGCTTTGCCTCTGACACGGCAGAGGCTGCAGCCCTTCGGGCCTGTCTGTACCTTGCAACCGCCTCAGGAGTCCCCCGAGATAACATATCCCGGAAGCACTCCTTCTTCAGTTGGACGGCTTCCCTGATCACCGAGGTCCACCACGGCGTTCGAGGGTTACCGCCCCTTGAGAGACGTTGAGACCACAGCTGCCTGCCACAGCTTCAGCAATGGAAGTTTTGAACATCAACCACTCGGGTTCAATGCCCCCAACCTCCACAGGGATGCTAGAAAAGCTCTGCCAGAGGTGCGAATTAAAGATCTCTTGAACAGGGGCCTCCGCCAGACGTTCCCAGTTCACCCGCACTACTCGTTTGGGCTTACCAGGTCTGTCCAGAGTCTTCCTCCATCCTTTGACCCAACCTCACAACCAGATGGTGATCAGTTGACAGCTCCGCCCCTCTCTTCACCCGAGTGTCCAAAACATGCGGCCTCAGATCATTTGATACGATCACGAAATCGATCATTAACCTTCGGCCTAGCGTGCTCTGGTACCATGTTCACTTATGAGCATCCTTATGTTCGAACATGGTGTTTGTTATAGACAAACCATGACCAGCACAGAAGTCTAACAACAAACGACCACTCGGGTTCAGATCGGGGAGGCCGTTCCTCCCAATCACGCCTCTCCAGGTGTCTCCATCATTGCCCACATGCGTGTTAAAGTCTCCCAGCAGAACTATGGAGTCCCCTACCGGAGCCCCATGCAGGACTCCGTTCAGGGTCTCCAAGAAGGCCGAATATTCCGAACTGCTGTTCGGTGCGTACGCACAGACAACAGTCAGAGTCTTCCCCCCCACAACCCGGAGGCGTAGGGAGGCGACCCTCTCGTCCACCTGGGTAAACTCTAACGTAGTAGCGCCCAGCCGGGGGCTCGTGAGTATCCCCACACCGGCCCGGCGCCTTACACCTTGGACAACTCCAGAGAAGAATAGAGTCCAACCCCTGTCCAGAAGTACGGTTCCAGAGCCAAGACTGTGCGTGGAGGTAAGCCCCACCAGATCTAATTCGTAGCGCTCCACCTCCCGCACCAGTTCCGGCTCCTTCCCCCACAGCGAGGTGACGTTCCACGTCCCCAAAGCCAGCCTCTGCCGCACGGGTCTGGTCCGTCGTGGTCCCCGTCCTTCACTGCCAGCAGCGCACCTGACCCCAGCGGTTCCTCTGATGAGCGGTGGGCCCATCAGTTGCAGAGGATTGTGTTGCCACATAGCTTATTCGGGCTGTGCCCGGCCGGGCCTCGTGGCAGACCCGGCCACCAGACACTCGCAGGCGGGCCCCCTTTCTGGGCCTGGCTCCAGATGGGGGCCCCGGGCTTCCTCCGGGCAGGGTCACTCTTCCTCTATTCATTCATTCATTTAATTTTCCTTTATTTATTCTCGAAAGATCAATTGAGGTTACCCTCTTTCACAATGACGTCGAGACAGATACACAATATACAATGAGAATACACAACAAGCTTACAAAGAGACAACAACAATTAAAACATTCAGATCAATTGAATAAAATAGAACAATAGCCTAATTAAAACAGTTACAAGTGGAGTGGGGCTGATTCAAAATAATAACTTTAAATTGGTTAACAGTTATGAGTGTATTTATTTTAATTTGATGTTGTAGGCTGTTCCAGGAGTCAGGGGCACTGTGGCTAAAAGCAGTCTTACCAAGGTCAGACCGGGCGTATGGAACATATAACATGAGCATTTCAGTTGAGCGGGTTTGATAAAGCCCATCTGAGATATGCAGCATTGTTGTCAAATAGAGTGGCAGCTTTCCGGTCAGGGCTTTATATATAAAAATATGCCAATGTGCATCACGTCTCTCTTTAAGAGAGGACCAACCAACCTTTTCATATAAAAGACAATGGTGAGTGTCATAAGCATCTCCTGTAATGAACCTTAAGGCAGAGTGAAAAACGGAGTCTAGGAGTTTAAGACATGATTGAGATGCATGCCTATAAACCACATCACCGTAATCAAGGACAGACATAAAAACTGCCTCAATAATCCTTTTCCTACTGAACAACGGGAAGGTGGCTCTGTTCCTATAAAAATATCCAATCTTTTGTCGCAGACGACAGACAAGATTTTTTATGTGAAATTTAAAAGATATTTTTTCATCTATCCAGATGCCGAGATATTTATATTCAGTGACTCTTTCAATTTGAGATCCATTATTTGTATGAATATTAAGATCATTAAAATGTATAGTTCTTGCTCTGGAGAAACACATATATTTTGTTTTGTCTGTATTAAGAACAAGCCTGAGGTCCACTAGACAGTCCTGCAGGGTGTTAAAAGAGCTCTGAAGGTTCTGAACAGATTGATGGACCGAATCAGAAATGCAATACAGTACAGTGTCGTCAGCATACAAATGGGCTTGACAGTTTTGTAGCGATGAAACAATGTTATTGATGTAAATTGTGAATAGGACTGGACCTAAAATTGAGCCCTGCGGAACACCATTTGTAACTGTTAAAAACTCAGTTTGGTGGCTTCCCAGTTTTACTGACTGCTGTCTATCAGAGAGATAATCCCTAAACCAGCTACATGTAGAATAATCAAAACCAATATCATGCAGCCTCTGTAAAAGCAAATGATGATCTAAAGTATCAAAGGCTTTTGACAGATCAACAAAAAGTGCTGCACAGTGCTTTTTATTGTCGATAGCTGTAACAATGTTGTCTAAGACCAAAGTGACAGCAGATACAGTACTGTGACCTGCCCTGAAACCAGATTGAAATGGGCTCAGAATGGAAGCATTGGATAAAAAGGTTTTCAACTGATTATTAATAACTGATTCTAGGATTTTTGCCAGGCATGGGAGTTTTGAAATTGGCCTGTAATTATTGAGATCACTTTTGTCACCCCCTTTATGCAATGGGATGACATGAGCTTTTTTCCAAACTTTAGGAACAATACCGGAGGAGATGGAAAGATTAAAAATATGGGTTATTTGTTTTGATATTATATGTGTAGAGAGATTGATTGAAAATGGGTCCAAATTGTCCTCCCCCATATACTTCCTGGGGTTAATGGCTAGAAGCGCATCTACAACAACACTTGTTGGAACTGGAACAAGACTAAAAAGAGGAGTTTGAGAGACAGGCGGTACGTTACTACTAGTTGTAGAGGGTGTACATCCTCCATTCTGAAAAAGTTGACCAGCAGCTAAAAAATGTTTATTAAAAGCTAAACCAATCTCTTTCTGGTCATTTAAAATCTGACCATTTATTTTTATCTGACTGGGAACAGTGCTAGACTTGTTTTTATTATAATTGACAGCCTTCCAAAATAATGCAGGGTTGGAGTAGCAGTTGGAAATTAAATCAAGGTAGTAATCCGATTTAGTTTTCCTAACCATGGTCGTACACCTATTTCTGATTTGTCTAAAAACTGTCCAATTAAAATCTTCTCCAGAGCGTCTGGCTAGAGACCATGCTTTATTTCTCTCTATAAATAAGTCAGACAGCTCATTGGTAAACCAGGGGTTCGATCTATTTTTTACCCTGTACTTTTTATGGGGTGCATGATGATTCAAAATTGAGGTGAAGGTATTGGTGAAAAAATCCAAGGCTAATTCAACATCAGATATTTGAGTTGTGAGATGAATATCACTGTGATGGAGTTCATTCAAAAAGGCTTGCTGGTTAAAACCTTTAAAATTACGCTTAATAATGATTTTAGGTTGACATTTTTTTAGGTGAATGCTTCTGATACAGGCCACCGGGCAGTGATCACTGATCCCAAGGTCAAAGACACCAGCAGAAACTATTTTATTGATTTGGTTTGATAATATTAAATCAATCAAAGTTGATTTAACTGGGTTTTTTTGATAGGGTCTTGTAGGCTCAGTTATTATTTGTGTAAGATTTAGGTTGTGTTCTTCCATGAGGTCGGGCCCCTCACCTGAGACCACTTTGCCTTGGGAGACCCTACCAGGAGCACTAGGCTCCGGACAACACAGCTCTCATTATTGGTCGCAGATTTCAGTGCGGCGCAGGAACGCGATTTGAGAAGCCTATGACTCCAGGTGAGGGAAGTGGAGCGGGAGCCTTGTTTGAGACAGTTGTTTGTTCATAATGACTGATAACGGGGCTGAACCATCAAAGAAAAAAAAGAAAATGCAATGAAGAAAAGCTAAAAGGGAGAGTGATAGGCGGGCGGGAGGGCGTTGCCAAGCAACGTATACACAATTTCACGCAGCGAACCTAGACTGCAGTGTTTACTCCTAAATGAATGAGCGGTAGCCTACTAAAACAAAGTTTACTTTGCCTCACCAGCATCATCAGATGACCATTATTCATCTGAAATAGTCATTATTTACAACATAAACACATTACCTCATCGTGATCCATACTAACTAACTGCCATCTCTCGTTCATTCGCTTGGTGTGAGGACACGGACTCGTTCAGCTCCGTGAGAGGTGACAATGTATCAACTCATTGCAATCAGGTGTGTTTAGCACTTACTGCCATTAGTTGATGCTGTGTCACCCATAAACTCACAGAGCCGAAAAGAGTCCGGTGCCCTCCACACTTTCAACACACGGACACGCACCATATTGCTTCCTGATTATTTGAATCTTGCACTCCCTGCACGAGCTAGAAAACAGCTTCACGACAGCTGGCGTCGTTAAAATACTACCGCTTTTGTTCAAAGGTGTCGCCAACGTGCCGACTTACTCGTAGTGGCTTTAATTGCTAAAACCCAAATTCCCATTGTTATCACATCCCTTTAGAAAGTCTTTTAGATTTATACTCCATAATGTTTACAGTTGCCCTTCAAATTGTAAACATGAGATCATGAACTATAATTATGTGAATAAGTAAATTCAGCCAGTTGGACCCATTTACATCTGCTCTTACTTTGATTGATTTTTTTCATGAAAAAAGGCAATGCCTTTCACATATTTAAATTTACAATAACAATTTTTATTATTTAATTATTACTTCTATATTAACTTGATTATACATCAAATGAGTAACACACATTAAGAATAACTGGCATAACTACTGCAACAAGATCACTATTTCATAAATGTTTTGTTTATTGTCAAGATATACTATGTAAGAAGAAGAATGAATGTAAGTGCGCACAAAGTACATGGCATATCTGCCTACATTTCTTCTAAAGATTTGATTATGTACATTATTTCCTCTAAGCACATACTAATCATCCTCTCATAGTGCTGTTTAACCATATTAGAGCATTATTATTGTCTAAATAAATAACAATTTATGACTCATGTCCTCTATATTGAATTGCCTTTTCCATAAGAAGCAACTAAAATGGAGGATAGGAGGTCACGAAGAGTCACATCTGATCCTTTACATTAAAAATGTTCACAGTCCTAATTTGCTCCATCCTGTTGATGTAAGTAGACACAACAGAGCGTTGGTATGTGGTCAGTTCCGATCCTCTGCGATGATGCCTAGTCCTCCAGTAGATGGCGCCAACTTTCCTCTTAAAGTACTGGCCTGAGAAGACATACAGCAGTGGGTTCAGAGTACTGTTGAGAAAGGCCAGATACACGGAAACCTGGCCTCCTATATCAAGGGTGTGGAACCACAGCTTCTCATCCAATGCTTGGACATCACAGAGTGTATCAAGGAGGGTAAATACCTGAAAGGGACCCCAACACACTAAGAATAGCAGCGTGACAGCATACACCAGCAGGGTGGCCTTTCTGTCATTCATGTCATGAAAACCTACGGTCTCCCTCCTCTGAGCTAAAGCCTTGATTATATTTCCACTGCTGAAAACAATGACCAGAACTGGGAGCAAAAAGCCAACCACATTAATCAAAATCTGATTGGCCATCTTCCAAGAGCTGCCATGGCTGTAATCCAGTATACATGATGTTATCTCATACTCTTCAAGGAACTTTACCTTTCTGTGAACCATGGTTTGCAAGCTCATTAAGAGCCCTAATATCCACAGTATGCAGCAGATCACCTTGGCATAAAGTGTCCGTCTCAGCCATCTGGCCGTCATGGTCTTCACAAGTGCCAGGTAGCGGTCAACACTAATCATGACCAGGGTGAAGATGCTCGTGTAGAAATTGATAATCATGAGGGAGCTGACAATTTTGCACAAGGCATCTCCATATGGCCAGTTAAAGTCGTTGATGATGTTCATCGCCCAGAATGGGAGGCCACAAAGGAGAATAAAGTCAGCCAGTACCAGGTTGCTCAGGTAGATCTCCGCGACAGTCAGTCGATCCTTGTGGGCGAGGAACACCCCCAGCACAAAGCTGTTAAAGACAAGGCCTAACAGGGATATGGTGAAGATGTATGGGGGAATGATGGTGCGAATGTTCTCCCATTCTGCAGAGATCAGAGACTTTGATGGACCGAATGGCAGAGACGCACTGCTGTTTTCTGTCCACAGTGTTGCCAAGGATGCAAACTCCATTTGTTCCATGGGCTAGAAGACAGATTATTAAGAATTTAATAATTCATCAGTAAAATGCTATTATTTGATTTATAACACATATTGCACAATGATGTTATTTTGATTGGTGATAAAAAGTGAAAAATGTAAAGATAATAATTTCCGCTTGACATACAATAAAATAAAACAAAAAAATTATGTAGGCAACATGATGACATTTTTATTAAAGTTGGTCAACTTTAGCACATTTATGTTTCCCTCAGCAGAACTAAAGCTGCCTTATTTCCTTTAGTTCAACAAGACATAAAATATTCTTGCCCATTCTTTCAGTTAATGTCTTAAGACATTTTGTATTGTGTATCGTTTTCATGTGGTAACCTGATAACGTCCTGCAAGAAAAAAGGCTGAACAACTGACCTCATTATTATTCAAAGATTATGTTGCACCTTAGTTAGTAAATCCAGATTTGATGCTTGAAAAAAATGATAACATGAAAAGTTCTTACCGTGAGTATAACGATAAATGTTCCTCTTCTGTTCAAAGTGCTTCTAGAACAAGGCACCTGGAGCAGGGCTCATCGTCGTTTTAAGAGTATGCAGTGAGTTAGAGGGAAGAGTTTATATTTGCGTACATATTTGTATATATAGTCGCATTCTTCTGAACACTTGTTTATGAAAGAGTGAAAATTGGACCCATGCACATATTAGAGGCAAGCTGGAACTGCCTTGCACTAGATTTGTTAGAGAAAAGCTAAAACTGCAGACGACAAGGGTTTTCAGCGCTACTGCAGACAATAAAGAAAACACATTTTATAATTAATGTAGCTATATTTACAAGGGAGTATATTACTACTTATAAAGAAAAGGATATCTTATGTGATACTGATGCACAGTGTTTTCATGAAATAGTATAAACATTCCTCAAAGCCAAATGAAAGATTATCTCACTTCATTACATACAGTTTATAAAATATGCTACCAATCCATCTTGTTTAACAGGATTAATGCCTATTTATTGAGTCTGCAATACCTCCGTCCATGATTTCATGTTGAGATATTAGTATTTTATGCTTTGCTTTTCAAATAAAGAATATTATACCGTTTATCTATACTTAATAACTGTTAAATGTTTGACTAAATATTTGATGAAAAACAATTAGTCCCTATCTTTTATTTTAAAGATGTATCTTTAATATATGTGTAGCCTAATCGTATCCTAATTCATTCTAAATTTCATTTTACGAGATGATAAGAAATGGCAACATAAACAATCTATGTATGGCTTAAATCCAAAAAATCGACTTGTATAGACTAGAAAATATAAACAGTACCTCACCTCCAGTGCTGCAACATCCCTTTTATGGTCAAAAGGATTACAGCACACTTGAAGCATGCAATCCTTTAAGATATTCTAAAAGGGAGTCAGGCTCATTTATATCCAAAGAATAAACAATCTTTTCTTATCAAAACAAAGACACCCCATCCTTTTAGTTAAAGGAGATGCTTTAATCACATAAATCCTAATTTAAGACAACAATAAGCATACATGTTACAAATGCAATTGTGTGCCTTTGTGGCTGATCTATATTCTGGAAATACAATGCTTTGTGGTTGATATTTGATTTAAGTTGTATTGATAGTGCAGAAGTAGGGCTGTCAAAATTATCGCGTTAACGCAGGGTGATTAATTTCTGGAATTATCGGCGTTCATTTTTTTTAACGCATTTAACGCATGTGCAGAATGATCCGCCCCGTACATCCCACCGGCTCTGTCCTACAGTCACTCTATAGTTGTGGCTGACCCAGGATCAGTAGCTGCGCGCAGCCAAACAAAGCATCTCATTAGCCCATGCCG
This sequence comes from Hyperoplus lanceolatus, assembly GCA_026929865.2. Taxonomy (NCBI): domain Eukaryota; kingdom Metazoa; phylum Chordata; class Actinopteri; order Uranoscopiformes; family Ammodytidae; genus Hyperoplus; species Hyperoplus lanceolatus. The sequence continues at coordinate 19,945,064 of CM049408.1, read as the reverse complement.
TGTTTTAAGGTCTTAAACTGCTAACGGTCACGTCTGTGTCGGGGGCATAGATATAAAATCAACTGCCGCGGGTGACAGTTGATGTCGGGAGCAACAGGAGGAGAAACATTGTCCGCTCTGTTCAGATCCCGCGAGGACACAAACGTCTGCAGTTTTTTCACACATCAACATAACGTTGGCTTCCTGGCACACATGAACAGTCCCCTAGCAAGCGGTCGCGTGTACAAACGCGCACGCACACACACACACACACACACACACACACACCGCGGTCTGTAATCAAGTTGTATTCAAGAATGCACAACCTATAGATTCACCAAATAAATGCCATTCTATAGCCTATCCTATATTTGCCCAAAGACATAGTAAAGACACAGACCAATTGAATTATGGTTTGGTTGGTAGGCCGATATATTTTAGTTTGATTTAAATTTACTTTCAGTATTAAAACCATCATTTGGATTTTCAATTAATAAACATACTAATTTTAAATGTACATATCCACCTTCTGTCATTTATCTTATCCGTTCATACAACAATATACAGAGAAAATTTGAATTTTTTGGGCATATTTCGAATGGTAAAATTAATCGTGATTAATCCACAGAATCCTGTGATTAATCTGATTAAAAATTTTAATCGTTTGACAGCCCTATGCTGAAGTTACACTTAGATTTCACTGTATACATACAATTACAATTCTAATGTGGCAGGCTAATAAACAATCATGAAGGATTCATTGCTTCAAATATTTGTCAGTAGTGCGACAGTCACATTTGTTAGGAGTAAGAGCTAGTTTTCAACATGTTTAGAATGTCAAAAAAAACAAACCCCAACCTCTTTGAAAAAAAACTCAGCTTCTTGTAAGTTGCTTTAAAAATAGAACCTTGGCATTTTTTTTAACAAGAATAACATTGGAACAGCGTCCAATACCAGGATTGGTTAATATTCCCGTATTTTACATACATGCATGTGTTCCGCCATCTCTTCCCTGTTTCCAACCTCTCTGTCTAAACTGTCTTATAAAGCATAAACAATGCCAAAAACAACAACAGCAAAAAAACAAAAAAACATTGTGGGTGTAAAGTAGGACTACTTTTTGTCTGTAAGGGAAAATTATAATGTTTGAAGTCAGAACTGGTAGTTGATTTCTGGTAATTTAGGACTAAGTTATATTTAGCCTACAGAGAGAAAAGAGAGAGAGACACCAAACTCCTGGCAAGAAAGCCAATAAGCATTATTACAAAAATTTTAAACTATTCTTCTAGTTGCCAATAGCTTTAACTAATACTAATCAGATCTCTCTAACGCAGTGGTTCTCAATTATTTTCTGTCATGCCCCCCCTAGGGGACAGAAATGTTTTCGCCCCCCCATCCCCCAAATTGAAATACTATTGAGAACCTGCTAATATTTATTTATTTATCTGTACAAAACCACTGTATGAGTTTCTGGCACAACCATTCTGCATACAATCACCTTATTATCAAATTAGATAACAAAAATTAGCTGAGATTCTGCAGCAAAAAAATTCAAAGCTCAGTTTATTAGCTCAATTTGTAACATTTAAACAAGACTGCTCAGTCTGTGTGAATCTCAGGACAGAGAAACAAGAGCAAATGATTCACTGAGGTTTGCATTTCATTCAAATTTTTTTTTAACTGTAAACATAGTTAAGGTGGTGTTTTTTTTATTATTATAGGCCAATAGGCCTTCTGTGATGCGATAACCAATAATTAATTAATGTTATTATTAGTCTACTTGCTTGATTTCTTTTTAAATAGCCTAAAGAGACACTTGGAGACACATGTGGACATTTATTTACTGCAAATCGCGGCCTTTCGCGTGGATATGACCATACACAAGCACACATCGCGCTTGCTAGCACTTGCAAAAAAAAAAAAAAAAATCTCAGTTGGAAATCAAGGCAGCCTGCGCCCCCCCCTGACAACTCACGGCGCCCCACCATTTGAGAAGCACTGCTTTAACGTATGTTTTGGTCACACTATTTTACAGTGTAGATGCATTTATATTTTAGTACTCTCAGTTTGTTTAGTTGAGGTGAAATTGGCATTGGAATGACCAGACTTCCGCGATATCCGTGTCCTCCTGCAGTGCACTCTATGAAACACTTCCCTTGCCCTCTGCTTGAAGTGCTTCCCCACAATCACATACAGGAAAGGATTCAATGAGCTGTTACTGTAGCCAAGGTATGTAGCTAACTGGTTGCCAATGTCCAACACATACGCCCAAGAACATCCTGAGATGAACTCATAATGGTCCAAGGTGTCCAAGAAGATCAGAATCTGGTAGGGCAGCCAGCACACAATGAACACAACCAGAACAATGAGAACAAGGTACGCAGCCTTCCTTTCTACACCGCATCTGCTGCCTTTTCTCATCTGCTGGTTGCTACGAAGGACTTTGGTGATGTGGTAACTACAGAAGCTTACAATGGGAACAGGGACAAGGAAGCATACTATGTTGACGGTCATGTTATAGCGCAGTCTCCACCCATCATGGGGATACTCTAGGTAGCATGCATCAATGCTCAGATGAGGGAAGAACTGGACAGAGCGAAAGAGGATAGCAGGGAAGCTGAGCGAGACCCCAGCAATCCAAATACTGAAGCAAATCCCACGTGCCCAAAAGGCCCGTCTCTCCCTCCCCTGGGTTAGGGGTCTTGTCAGGGCCAGGTATCTGTCCACACTGACAAGGGTAAGGAACAGCACACTGCAATAATAGTTCATCCCAATGACAAGGTTGATAAGCCGACACATGACTTCCCCAAACCTCCAGTGGAACTTGCTGATAATGGTTGCTACCCAGAACGGCAAGCAAGACACCATGAGGAGATCAGCTGCTGCCAAGTTGCTCAGGTAGATGTCAGCCACAGAGCTGCGCCGCTTCTGAAGACAGAACACACAAAGCACAAAGGAGTTGCCGATCACACCAAGAAGACAGATGATGATCATGTAGGCTGGCTGCATGGTATAAACCCAGTCCCATGCATCTGTGTGGTTGCAGAGCTCAACGCTTGCAACACTCTCCATAATGAACCAACCCGCGGATCACTGTGAAAGCTGTTGCACAGTTCACAGCGATTTAAGACTGAGAGAAGCAAGGGGGTTTTCAAAACTAATGCATATACCAGTAAAAGCTTTTACCTGTGTCAACACAGGTTTAATGTAGGTGTCATGATCTCATGATCTCAATTCCAAAGAGTGAAGGGATAATAGATCTAATGGAGGGTGGATAATGGTTGTTTCAATCAGCACACATGCCGTTGTCAGAGCGATGAGTCTCAGCAACCCATTCTGTATGGAGCATGTCAGAAAAAAACTGTTTAACTATATATAAACAAGGCTAACTTGACTTGTGCCTGTTACATTTTAACTCTTAATACATATCGGCCACAATAAACACAATTCACCCAAACAAAGACAAAACAGGAGCAAAAAGGGATGACCATGACCAAACAGGAGCAATATACAGTGTGGCCCTGATAAGGAAATTGTTTTGGCGTAACAACGGTACTAGTACACCTGATAGGCTACTGTGTTCACAATGCACTTTGGGAGCATTCCCCACCACATTTCGAACAATCAACATTATATCATTATACATTAAAAGTAATTTTTCACATAGAAAGTGGAAGTTAAAAGCTAGACTGTGTAGCTTCTTCTTGAATAGTGGAAGCTATTTCTAATGTTAGCATTGATTGCAACGAGGCATACCTTTTACTGAACCTAACACACTCATTGTTTTGTTTGGATTATGCATTGGATTATAGGAAGTAGGAGTTCTAGTTAGCATTAGATGTATTTCTTTCATAAGGTCAGTTGTCAACACTCACGTCACCAACATATTATCTTGTGACCTGTTATCATGATCTGAATCCCAGGGTAGCACATAGTCACAGAGATACGTACAGAGTGTGGAAAGTCTCATTTGTCAGAACCAAAAAATGAAGGCTAATCAGGGGACAGTTAAGTCAAACCAAACACAGATGCAGACCCAATGACCATCTTTTAACAAATATAATATGTGAGTTTTAAAGTAATTTGGTGCAAGGCACGGCACATAATTGTGACAGACGGACAAAATACACAGTGAACTAGGTCAATATGTATTTTTGGCATACATAATACCATTTGAGGTAACTTTGTCTGCCTGCATTTTTTTTTCTTCCCCACAGCAATTTCCAGCCCAGGCAATGGTGGTTTACTGACTCTTAACAAAGATTTCCTGTGTGGCACAACTTACCTTCATTTTGGGAACAACTCGGGGTGTATCCCTCCCTGTCCCACTGCTCACAATGAGTCAACACTGAGCCATTAAATGGTGGTGTAGGGAAAAATGTATAATGAGATAACTGATGTCCATAGAGACAGCAAAAAAAGGAGCAATTTAGTGTGTCACCACTGGAAACTCTTTGACAGAATCCTGTTTTTAAACTCTGCAGACAATGAGTCAGTAACACTCCATAAAACACTCAGCAAAACCTGTTTCTTTGTGCTTAACTTGCATTGTGAAAAGCATCATAAATATTAGGGCTGTCAAATTAACGCGTTAATTTTGATTAATTAATCACAGAAAAAATAACCCGTTAAAAAAATGTACGTAGATTCATTGCACTTCTATATTGCCCTTTGACCCGGTCGCGATGATAGCACAGCTGCAACTAGCTTGCGGACACGGAGAGTAAAGAAAGAAGCAGGGAATAGGGGCCAAAGGTAGCCTGGCTCCGCCCGCCTGCCTACTTCCGGCCAAATTTTATTTTCCCTTCAGTAGTCAGTCTGGGTGTACAGCCCATTTCCCAGTTTTGCCGGAGATTCGACAGCCGGTCCAATCAGCGAACAGAGCGAGTGGCTGAGAACGATGACTTCAAAGTCGCGCTCCAGTTTCAGTTGCCAGAAGCCAGCTCATGACACACGTGACGACCAAATGTTATGCGATTGGTTGGTTAATCCAGAGTGGCACTGGGCAGATCCAATAGTTTTAAACTTTAACAGACACCCGCCTCCATGAGTGAACGTTTGCCAATTACAGCACTGCCAGACCTTCTGTACAAATGAAATGAAGTACGATGGTCTGGTAGCACCAGGCTAGGCCAAGGGTTCTATGGATGTATTATACGATGCTTCGGGCAAATAAGCATGAAGGTAGGAAGACATCTTATGTTATTCTCCGCTGTGTCTGTGCATTATTGATTTAGCGGATGGCTAATTAGCAATTTATCCATGCCTGCTTTGTTTCCCTATTCCCTCTAAAAACTAGCCTGCTTGTTTTTTTTTGGTTTGAAGTAGAAAATTTGGCCCCAGTTTCTAATTGTATTTCATGTAGAGACCTGGCTGAGGGGAGGAGGGAGATGTTACAGAGAGAGAGAGAGAGAGAGAGAGAGAGAGAGAGAGAGAGAGAGAGAGAGCACAAAACAAACTGTAGGCTATACAGCTGTTTATAAACAGGCATAAAAGTGTCATATAAGTGTGCAATTAATTTAGATTAATTCACACAGAGCACACAATCACAGAGCCTGTAATTAATTCATTCGCTTGACAGCCCTAATAAATATTCAACGAGACATGCATAAAACCATATATATGTTTTATTTCACAGTTATACAAAAACTAACATTGGTTACAATTATATTAGCAGTGCAAGACAGAATATGAAAACTTTATTTACAAAAGATATATTTTTAGTAATCAGGCTGATAACGATCACACAACCTACAGAACCAAGATACTGCTGACAATGTTTGTAACATTGGGCCACTTGTATTTGTTTCACCAAATGCTTTATGGTATGTGGTGGAACTGTAATAAAAGTGAGAAAAAATCAATCGTAAGTGGTCAGGTTTTCCATGTTGGACAACATATAATTATTTAACATTTAAAATTACATTAATATAGTAAGTCCGTCACCAGGAGGACATTCATTCAGGCCATGTATGTCCCTACAAAAATAATTATATCTCCCAAGAATAATTGAAGCTATTTTTATCTTAAAGAAGATTTCATATCAAAGATTGATTTGAGGGAGCAGGATTTAATACCATTACTACACAATTACATCCACTGTAAATCTAATCATTAATTAAGCTTATCATTTGAATAATTTAACTGGGCGCAAGACTATTAAATGACTGTCCCTCACAGTCCTCTTTTTTTCAAGAGGGAATAGTGCTTTTGAAAGCCGTATTTTACACCAAAGTATTCAGTGTAGAGGACAGGTTTGAATGTGTGAACTCAGAGGCCGCTGGTCTCTTATCGCTCCACTGCTTAAAAAGTTCTTGAACTTTTTTCCGGAAATTCTTTCCCACAAGGACATAGAGGATGGGGTTGAGAACACTGTTGAAGAAGGCCAAGTAGGTGACGATCTGATTGCAGATATCTAGGACAGTTTCGATGTGACACCCTCCCATGACATCAGCTCGTACGAGCACGTCCACTGTGGTGACCACGTGGAATGGCACCCAGCATATAATGAATGCTAGGAGAACCGCCAACATAAGAGTGGTGGCCTTATGCTCAGTTTTTTCAGCATTGAACCTCTCAATTGCCTGGATCTTCAAAGCCTTGATAATCTTGACAGTGCAAAACGTGATAATTGAAATTGGGATGATGAAGCCAAAGACGATCAATATCCCATCAAAGAGCAGCTCTACAATGTGGTTTGGATAGCTCAGTATGCATGCATGTATATCATACTCAGGGAAGTATTTCACTTCCCTGAAGATTAGAGTGGGGAAGCTCAAGAGAAAGCCGAAACCCCACATCAGCGCACAGCCGACTTTGGCATATTTTGGCCTACGCATTCTGCCATGGGACATTGTATGCACCAGTGCCACAAAGCGATCTATGCTAACCAGAACAAGGAAATAGATGCTGCAGCTGACATTCATCTTAATGCCCATGTTTACGACTTTGCACATGAACTGACCAAAAGGCCAAGAAAAACCGTTGTATACATTGACAGCCCAGAAAGGCAAACAGGACACCAGGACAAGGTCAGCAGCAGCCAGGTTGCTCAAATAAATCTCAGCCACAGTGCAGGCCTTCTTGTGGAAGCAGAAAACCATCAGGACGAACAAATTAAACACGATCCCCAGCACACTGATGATCAGCATATACACCGGCTGTATGCTGTAGAGCCACTCCCAGGCAGGGGAATCAGGACAGTCAGTGCCATTTGTAGTGTTTTGGTCTTCATATACAACTGTGGTGCTGAAGAGTGGGACACTGTGGAGGATATGAAACAAACACAATGAATGAAACTGAAGCAATAAAAGATGTTAGATGAGAAGATCAATGCCACTCTTTTGACTTTACAGTTATAGTGTAGATGGGACCAGTAGCTGGTGAGCCTAGTTTAGCATAAAGACTGGAAAATTAGGAAATAAATGCAGTAGCCTAGCCTGGATTTGTCCAAGAAAATCCATCTGACAGCACCTCTAAACCATCAAATATGTCACCTAAAGACATATACCTAAAGATGTATACGTTGTTTGTCTGTAAGCAGAAGATATCAGTGGGCAAATTGAATGAATAATCTATGTGTGAATTACAATAACCAAATGTATGACACTTACTGTGCAATCTCTAATATATCTTCTTATACTTTTGGCTGAAACTTAGTTCAGATTTGATACACTGCAATCAATCAATTTTTTTTTAATTTAGTTTTGCATTCCATCAACACATCTATTACTTTTTGGGACAGTATTTTGGTTTAGCAAAAATGTATATACCAAAATAAAGAAGAAGCTGCTGAGGAGTTGCTCAAGTCAAAATTCATCATAAATACATGGCAATACATTTTTTTTAAAATGTCTGTACTTTGTCAATGACATGAAATGAATGTAAGTTCTTTATTCTCAATTGTTTTAGAAGAACCAGTGCTACTGTGAAATGTTGCAATGTATAAACCAAATGAAGCTTGTACATACCTTGTAGGTTGAAGAGTCATTCCTATTTAGTAAGTCCAGATGTGTAATGGCCAGAAGTCTGTCTACACTGCTCCAGTAGCTTCCCGTACTCTACCCAGTCTGTCTGTGACTCGCTCTCCTGACAAACACTGTAATTAAAGTGATTTCTGCCAAGGGGTCATACTTACTCTCTCTTTCTCTCTCCTGTGTATCGCCTGTCCTGCCCTTAGTTAGAGTACACATGTGCATAGTTGCATAGTTTAATTTCCTTAAAGTTGTATTATTGAATAAATTGGATACAAATTGGATGCCTGAGATTGTACATATGTTCAGACACGCATAATCATTACAGGTTTTTGCTTCTGTATACAAATTGTTTTATTTAAAGCTATAGCTGTAATCTTTTTCTTATGGTCTACAGTGACTTTAGCATTTTAAGGTCCTAAGAGGATCGTTGTCATCTGCTGTTTTTTAAAAACTTTATTGTGCACAATGGTTATATATTATGAAGTTATTATTGACAACTTCAGTCAGAAGAACACAAAAAGCCTCATATTTGAGAAATTCTTGTGTATTTTGTTAGATACAACAATGATCACAAATTAGCTTTCTGTAATTCAGGCCATATTACTGTAAAGTACATATGTGCTTGGGCAAAGCTGACAGGAACATCATTTAAGTACCAGTCAGTGACATCAATGTGACTTGCAGCAGGTGGGAGCCCTGTAGTCATGCTGAGGCAGTGATCATTTACAGTATTTGGGATTGGAACATGCGTCTTTATCTCACCCACCATTGGTAACCTATGGCAGTTCAAAGCAGGTTATCTGCCAAACTATTTGTATAAACATTGTTTCTTCTTTTTTTCATTCGCCCTTTACCCAAGGGGCAAAGTAATTTTATGGACATGGAGCGTTGTAAAAGGTTGTTCACCAAAAATGACATTTAGGACCTTCCACGATCACAACCTGGGTGGACAACCTTGTCAACAAGCTGCTGGAAAGCTACAGCGGGCCGACATAGCAAATCAGAACCACTGTTTAAGTGAATGGGGGTGAATGGGGATGGCCTTTCCTAATCACAGTTCAAATTTGATCAATAACCCATAGAATTTTTTTTTTAAAAGTTACATTTCATGTGCCATGGACCAAAAGTGTCCTTTTGGAGTCTCCAGCTGGTATTTTAGGAAACGGCTAGACATTCCCTTGGAAAAAACAGTGTAAAAAATTAATTTTCTATGGGTTATTGATCAAATTTGAACTGTGATTAGGAAAAGCTTCAGGCAGTTGGACACTTGTTTTGTGTTTTGCTTTTGTCCAACATCTAGATTTAGGGGCTTTGCAGATATGCAAATTTACGCATCATTAGTAAGATATTGATGATTTTTCATATTTATTCAAACTTTTTGGAAAATACTGTAATACAAAAAGTTGTTATTTTAATGTCAGTAATCAACTTGCAAAGTTTCATAATGATATCTATAAGTTTAAAAAATTCCCTATTAGCCCACCCCCATTCGCTTAAACAGTGGTTCTGATTTGCTCTATGTCGGCCCCCTGTAGCTTTCCAGCAGCTTGTTGACCAGGTTGTCGACCCAGGTTGGGATCCTAGAAGGTCCTAGATATCATTTCTGGTGAACAACCTTTTACAACGCTCCATGTCTGTTTTTAAAAAAAAAGGGGTTTTGCCCCCTAGGTACTTTCTTTGTTTCTTGAAATGATACGGAATCATTGTCATATGTCTTTTTTGATGGATGTTGTTATTCTCTTGTGTGATTAATTGGCGTTGTACCAATGTGTGTATTGTCAAGTATTAACTTCCCACTCAAATGCACAACAAGGGAAACTGGATATCCAAACAACAGAACAACCCATTATTAAAACCAATGTACTTCTTCTTATAACAAGGGTAGATCTTGGTTCAAGGACATTCCTTCTCCTATGACTCCTCAAAAGACGTCGGACTACTTGAAACAATATTACAATCTTCTTCCAACATCCTCCCAACATCTGCATGCCTCACAGGTCATCCTGTAATATTATTAATGTATCAGAGCTTTCTCTTAATGTGTTTGCATATAGAGATGAGTTTTGGGGCAACCATCTTTATAAACCTTTAACCACTTATTTTATTTATTTAACATGTTTCACCAAAAATGTTAGGCTAAATCTAAATTGAGATGTGGCTATTTAAAAATCTGCTGTAGTGATGTATGATGTGTATGGGTGACTGAAGACTGTAGTATAAATAGTGCAATGAAAGTTGTGCCTGGCGTTAACAAGAATTCTAATAGTATGACAATAAAACAGTTAAATGAGAGAAGTAAAAAAAAAACTGGGGAAAGTGTTTAATATATTCCCACAAACAACTGTGACGGATCTTTATTTTGGCACTTAAAAGTACAATGGTAGTGAAGCTGACTTTGACTTAAGAGTCTTTATGTCCCAGCCTGTGATTTGTAGTGGTGTCCTTTATGGGACCTTTCACAATACCTATGCCCAAACAAAAATTACTTTATTAGGTTAAACAGACTTGTCACACATTCACAAGTTAAAAGAGACACACTTAGCAGACTGTTCAGTAATTTATCATACATTGAGCAATCATAAGAATACACAACCCTGTCTTCTGTGATTATTTAGTGCTGTGTAAAAAAAATAAAAAATAAATGTCTGGGCGAGTGGGCGGCAAGGCTCATGCTTCTCTTCGAAAATACTTATTTCCTGTCTCCTTTTGCCTGTCTCTTAATGTTTTTTTCCAGTCTGTAAGCTTCATTACTCAGTGCTGATCCCGCCCCCACTCGGCTGTTTCATAACTCCTCACAGACGTGAGACAACACGACACAGCTCCTCTTGTGTAGAGTATGTATTGTGTTGACAGCTGTCCTAGCTGCAGTCAAGACCTTTGAAAAGGCAAGTAGGACCTCATAAGAGTGGGATATGGGATCATAACAGATCCCAGTTTATGATGCTGGGAGTGGCCTTGGATCATTTCTGAAACCACTAATGCAACTTTGACGAGCACTGTGTGATGCACTTATGCCGCCAGTCATGGAACACAAAGCCATGTCTGAAGAAATCAAAGTAAAATTCAAACCCCTGCTTTGAATGCTGTGCGTCTGACTGCTCAAATGTTCTTGGCAGAGATGACACAGACCACCAGTATTACTTTATTTACTCTTACAGAGACAGAGACTGTTAAAACTGTTGTTTTTGCGCAACAGGGTGAGACCAATTTTAGAAAGTGATCTGTGTGTTTGGTTTTAGTTTTCAGTCTTGATTTGAATGTCACATTTATGGTTGATTAAACGTGTTTATTTGCCATGACCAAACTGAAAGCTAAGGTTTCTGGCTGTGGGCGTTAATCGTTTAGAGAAGAACTGACTGAGAAGTAAACTATTTGGGTGAGAGCCACTTGTTTGTGAGACATTGAATCATCAAATATTATTCCCTGGAGGGAATACACATGGAAATGATCCCGAATTATTTTGTTGAACTACTTAACTTCTACTTTAAGTGAGGGTCCACTATGTCGCCATCTTCAAGTACTATTGAGAAATAGTACTTAACAGAATATTTTAATCATTTTGCCAAACACAATAGGATAACTCAGCATCTGCTTCTGATATACAGTATTTTGAGATTTTCTTCCATAAAATAAATGTATCATTATTTGTCTGATAAATGAGATGACAAGTTAGACAAACAGATAAAAGGCATTGTCTTGTTTTAGACTGGTAGACTTAAAGGTCAACGTTAACCTGTGAAGTAGTAAAAAATAAATGACTCATGGTTTTCCTGATTGACTTTTGACGTTACTTACAGAGAGGATTACTGCACTCTGGAGCTGCATCTTTCCAGTCATTCTTACGTCCTACACCTGTTCCCTAGGCTAAATACTTTTTCCCATTACAATATATTTAAGATTATTGATCTTTTTATGTGTGTCCTATGTCTGATGCAATACGAAAACGTGTTTCTTAACAAAAATTAAGGTAAAGAAATAACAGTATGTTAAAGAGCCATTTAAAGATTTTTTAGGAATAATTTGGTGTTCATCAGGGTAATTTAATAAAAAAAAAATCTTCAGACATACTACATTGTATGTTCTCCCTTGTTTTATATGGACATGACAAAATAGGAGCTTTTCGGGGAAGAAAAAGGACTAGTGAAGTGGCTTTTTGGCCTATTTTATTGTGGGGGCAATTGATGTTGGAATTGATTGTGAAATTATTGTGGGAGAGTCTCACAATTATTTGTTTTATGGCCCTGGGGCCTATTAATGTTGGAAATAACTTAAATGAATATTTTCCAGTCCAAAAAAAAAACAGAGAGGTTGGCTTCTTCTTGTGTCATCATGGGTATTTGCTCGTCACACATGGATCTTGAAGAGAAAGCTTGCAGTGCCCTCGTGTGGTATAGTAATATAATGTAGATGGCTGTTTCCAAAGTTTAAACAGCAATGCTCACAACTGCCCATTACAACTGCTGCTGTCCTCACCACTCGGACCCAATGAAAGTGCAGCAAAAGAGGCCTGAGCCCAAGTAAAAGCTCTGACCCTGATCATGCTGATAGCATCCAATGTGTTCATTGTGGCTGTCACCTTCCCCTCCCCTTCATATGGAAGTTGAAACTTTATGTAAAAGTTTGTAAGATTAATTGGAAATTGCACTGTGTTCAGCTATGGAGATTTACATATACATGTAATAAGCAGGAATTCCTTTTGAACCTTTTAATTAGGATGTACATTGTATTTCACTGTATACATTGTATAATTAAGGAAAAATATACAAATGAACTTATCCACACTTTTTTAAACCAATGAGAAGCTATGTTGTACATGTTTAACTTGATTTAACAAAGTCTTGACACTGCACTAATCTCAGATGGGGTGGATGAAACAATGTCTCCTTTGAGAGAATTAACAGTGTTAGTTCATCAGTTTAGCATCGCACTTCAGTAGCATTGGACTCACACAGGGCACCTTAGAAAGGGTATTAAAATGAATACAGCACAACTAGAGACATCTGTTTTTTATTATCTCTGTAAAAGTCTGGTACTTACAGAATTCACAATTCAACTCAAACAAACACCAACTAAGTAAATTGCTGCGATCTGAGAAAATAGTTGTATCGGTAAAATAAATGATTCTTGGGACTGTGCAAGAAGTACGTATTTCATTATTATTTTTATTAAGTTAGAATAGACAAAACAGGTGAGACAAGACATAATACATTGAGGTACATGATAGTTAGCAGTAACAGATCAAATAAATAATTTTAGGATTACGACTACTGTGTATAAATAACTAAGTCAAGGGAGAATTAAGAAATAACTTACTTATCTCGCTTTCCATTGGGAAAAGCTTTGTCAATACTCTGCAGTTCTGACAGAATGATCTTATTGTAGAAGCGTAATGTCACATAGGTATACATTTATTTGTAAGTCACATAGAGATAAATGCTGCTGAGTAGCCTATTTCTGTTAAATCGCCGTGCCTTGGAGACTATTTGTCTGTGAGTAGTGTGTGTGTTTAACTCTAGCTTCTTAATTTATAAATGTGAAGTTAGCTACTTAGGTTTGTTTGTTTAATTAACCATATGGCTTTGTTAGCTAGCTGCTTGCAACTATGTGTATTGTTAGCTAGCTCTCCTTCATTTTACATTTGTTAGCTAAGCTTTGTGTATTATTTATGTCATACTTATCTTCTATACTTACCGTGCATTGAACTTAATGTCTGTATATTGATTTATGTTTTTATGTATGTTACAGTTTTACAAAATGATAATGCAGCCAGTGAAGATACAATGAAGGAAAAAGAAAAGCAAGCCTTGGTTCTTAATTTCTTTATTGGACTTTATCTATGTTAGCTGGCTGTCAAGCCATGCTCCAGGATATGCGCTGCCAGGGCAGTAGCCTACATACAACTTTTAAAAGAACAGACAAACAAATTTAGACACATATTCAAAGAGATGCACTGAGATATATAATAAGTGTGGACATTTTTTTAATTAAAGCCTCGTATTAAGGCTTTCAACCCTTGTGGTTCCAGAGAGACTGGTTTTATCTCTTTTGTATATTACTTCCATTATCTTAGTTTGTGCCCATTACTTATACTATTACTTGCAATATACAACACAATATTGTAGTGCTGATTGATTATGTAGCAGTGTTATTATTGTGTTAAGTCTGAAAGCACTTCTGATGAAACAGTGTTAGAATTGCAGATATGGATAATTGACTCATATCCTACAAAGATGCACTAGAAGTTCTCTTAGGGTGTATTCACACTGGGAAAGTCCGCTAGTTCACTTGCTTTGGTCCAGACCAAATAGAGTTTTGATTTTTTTTTTTTGGTGTGGTCCACTTTCATATTGCCCCTTTTGCAAGTGAACCAGCATTACGAAACAAAACCACACGTGATCTGAGGTCATTCATTCATTGGACAGACATTCTGGGGTGGAGAGAAACAGGAAGTACGAAGTAAAAACTACGAAATATGTATCATTGATATAATATGGTGTTAAAAATAAAAAAAATGGCCTACATCTAACCTATAAATAAAGAGGAAAAACATCAAATTATTGTTGTTTCATATGGTTATAATATGTAGCCCTATGTCAATGCCACGTTATGTGGCTTGTAGCCTATAATGTGAAACATAATTTTTACTGGATTTTTGGTGCTGGACGCGGGTCACGCGAGAAGAATAGGCTCAAGCTGACACTCAGCTGATTAAGCTGTGTATCAGCTGGGTCGGCGCAGTTAAGCTCCAAACTGACACGGGGATAGTATTCAGGTCCCTACATGGGAAGCAAAATAAAAACACACATTTCTTGCGCAGGTGAACCTGTTGGCACTGTGCGAGAGACGCTCCCCTCTCCTTCATCTGATCGCTGAACACATTCAGCATGTTAATGCGTCCTCTCGATCAAATGTAATATATCATTCTGGGCTCCCAGTCAAACCACAACTTATCGTCCTAACAATGGCGACAACAACACTTTCCCATAATGTGAAGCTGACGGCTATTTATTAAAAAAGAAAAGGCACCGTGCCTCCTGCATTTGGGTCGGATCGAGTCCGGACAAATTCACACCACAAACGAACTGCTGCAGAGTGCGTTTGGAAACGCACCGAGACTACCTCTTCAGCTGGGTCTCGGAGCGTTTGTTTGGTCCGCCCCGAGTGATTGCTGTATTCACACCTGCCTGAAAGATGCGCACCGAAGGCAGAAGTGCATCTGAGTTCGTTTCAACCGAACTAAACACGGCATG
The DNA here is from genome assembly GCA_026929865.2 of Hyperoplus lanceolatus. Taxonomy (NCBI): domain Eukaryota; kingdom Metazoa; phylum Chordata; class Actinopteri; order Uranoscopiformes; family Ammodytidae; genus Hyperoplus; species Hyperoplus lanceolatus. The sequence continues at coordinate 19,929,859 of CM049408.1, read as the reverse complement.
TGTGAATACACCCTTACTGTGCAGGAGTCTGACCCAGAGCCGGCCCAAGCCTTCATAGGGCCCTAAGCGAAATATGATTAGGGGGCCCCTCTCCAATGTTAGCGCTGCTGAAACTATAGATCTTTGTTAAATATCATTCACACCCCCAGTGTTTTCCGCTAGTGCCTCCACTGTGCAGCTGTGCGAAAATATTAGACAGCCGAGATTCAGACCCTCGTAGGTGGGACCGGGGGTATGCCCCCGGGGGATTTTTGTTAACCTTTTTAAAGTGAAATGCATGAATCTGGTGCACTTTGAGAGGAAAATTAAGAGGCTAAATCTGAGAAATATTGTGTGAACAAATAATTTGGAGACACTGGGTCAGATGAATTAGAAGCTATTGAAGAAGGACACAGGGATTTTCCATAAAAATATTAATATAAAATAAAATATTATGGAGTGTTCTCTGGGTTGGGCTTGGTGCTCTTTTTCTTTAACGAGACATATTTCTCTATAATATAGTGAATGCATTTAAATTCAGTGAGAGGAACGAAGCAGAAGAACTCTGTTGTCCAGCTACTGTATCTTTTTTTCCACAGACGAGGCTGAAATAGAATAGACTATACACAGTGCATGGGCAACTGAGGGTAGCCCCATTTCCAATTGTTTTTAAATAAACTCAATACACACTGTGCATGATTGTGAACGTGACATGATCAGATAATTTTGGATTACCTCCCAGGTGAATTGATTACATTTTTAGGCTATTAATTATCTAGACCAAAACATTTTATTCCTTTTTGGTATGATAACATACATTTGCATAATATGATGTTAATATCAAACACACAAACTTATGCCTCGGGCCGGCTGTGGTCTGACCTCTACACACACTGTGATGAAAATGTCTTACTGTAACATGTTTTTCACAGGTATTCGAGTGGTAAAAGACTCCAACACAATAAGAGGCGTAGTTTGACAGGATACACCAGTGCGTAAGCCTTTGGGGCAGTTTCCTCATGAACATTTTTCAATGACAAACATCACCATTTGGAGGATCTGATTGGTAAATATCAAATATTATTTAACGCTTCTCGTTAGTTTTGAGTGTATGGCGGTCATGCTGTAATGCTTCACAGCACCACTCCTCCCCTGCCTGAAGATTTCCTTAACTTTTGTGCGGAAGTTCTTTCCCACAATGACGTATAGGATGGGGTTGAGAACACTGTTGAAGAACGCTATGTAGACGGCAATCGACCTGCAAATGTCTAGGACGGTTTGTAGTCCACACCCTGTCAGGACTTTAGCATCATGGAGCATAACTAGTATCCTAACAAAATGGAATGGCACCCAGCAGATCACGAATGCCAGGAGGACCGCCAGCACCAGAGTGGTGGCCTTACGCTCCATTTTCTGGCAGTTTAACCCCTCCATTAAGCGGCTACTTACAGCTCGAAGAATCTTGAGAGTGCAGAAGCAAACAATGGGAATGGGGATGATGAAACTGAACATGATTTGCATACCCTCACACAGCATGTGTACAGTGAGGTTTGGGTAATTGAGATAGCATCCAGTAGCATTCCTATCTGGGAAATATTTCATATCCCTGTACACGAACGTGGGGACACTCAAGAGCAATCCCAAACCCCACACTAGCAGACAGCCCAGCTTGGCATATTTTGGCCTTCGCATTCTGCTATGTGACAGGGGATGCACCAGTGCCACATAGCGATCCATGCTAACCAGAACGAGGAAGTCGATGCTGCAGAAGGCGTTCATGATGATACCCTGGTTAACCAGTCGACACAGGGAATGAGAAAATGGCCAGTTATAGTCATTGGCTGTGTTAACAGCCCAGAAGGGCAAACAAGCCATTAGGACAAGGTCAGCAGTAGCCAGATTGCTTAAGTAGATCTCAGCCACAGTGCAGGCCTTCTTGTGGAGGCAGAAAACCAACAGGATAAAGACATTGAACACAATCCCCAGTACAGCGATGAGCAGGATGTACACTGTCAGCACAGTGAGGACCCACTCCTCTGTTTTTTCTTGGGGACACTCATCATCGTCATTTGTGTTGTTTTGGGTTCCGTCTGTAGCCATGGTGCTGACGTTAGCAGGGGCGCTGAAACAAATCGAAACATTAAAGACAATATCAAGCTAAATTAGAAAAATATATTTTATCATAAAGCTGGGAACAATGAATATTTCCAACACTGAAATGCTGAATAATAATAATAATAATAATAATAATAATAATAATAATAATAATAAAAATAAAATTTGGAGTGAGATTTTTTGGCCGAGGGACCCAAAACCGTGTCCTCTTTCCCACCCAATCATTTTTGCAAGTGTCCTGCAAGTTTACATATTGTTCATAATAAATCAGAAATAAAAGACAATTGGAAAATGTGATAAAACATCAAAAATCTTATAAAAATAAACGAATTCATGAATTGCAAAGTCGTAGGACAGGTTTTAATTAAACATTGGGTGTGGACATACTGTAAGTGGGGGTCTGGGGTTCCCCCCCAGAAAATTTTGAGCATTAAACACTTAATTTCCTTCATTCTGGTGAATTTTTATGAAGCAATGTGTGCCTTTTCTGCATTCATTTTTATGTAAAGTAAAAGAGAACATTCACGGTTTCGCTGACACAAATTTAATTGAATAGCCTACAATGCATGTGTAGTGCTTTCAAATATCTCCTGTAGCCTATTGTTAAAATATTTGGTTAAACTGTAATAAAGGTAATTATTCTATATGTATTCAACATTGTATGGGTTATCCAATTATCCAATTTCAATTCACCATTATTATATTAAATCTATGACACTTGATGTCTTCTCAGAACATATTTTTCCCACAGTAACCTCTAAGCTTAGTTACTCAATACATTCATTCAATTAATGTTGACAACATTTTAGAACAAAAATGTGTTGGTGTGTCAACCAGCTCAATAACATAATGCAAAACAAGCTTGGATATATCAAGTGAAGTGACTGATTTGAATTAAGGTGGTCTTACCTCTTTGTTCATTTAATACCGGCGTCCTTGTTGTCATTAATTTTCCATATAATTTGAACAAAGGGCGGGACTGGGAGGCGGCGGGCTTTTATTAGTTTTGTAGTGTAACGCAGGGGGGCGTGGCCGTGGTGGTTTGCCAAGTGGCTGCTGCGGCTACGGGCTGCACACGGCCATGGACCTATAAAGAAACCGCGCGTGCAGAAAGCATGGCAGAAAGAGGATGTCACGGAACTCAGTCCGTTTAGCTTTTCAAAATAAGACTTTCAAAGTAAAAGTACCAAAAAGAAATATATATATTACGGGGATTCATTTCTCTGGGTGAGAAATTGGAGGTGTGGCGTGTGAGCGTGTGAACTGGTTGATATGCGTGTGTCTCACGGCCAAAGCGTGAGACTTGGCTGACTGGGTATGAGTCAGATTTAAAATGATCTTGTATGGTATGCAACTGTGATATCTGGTATTTGGATAATTGAGTCTCACACTGGTATAAAAATAAAAATACAAAACCATCACTTGTGCAAGCTACATAAAAGGTGAACAGAATTCTGGTCCTAGATGTTTCCATTTCATGGATATATATATACAGTTTATATATTTATGCAGAGAGCAACACACAAACATTTAGAATTATACATTTCTGAATTCATGGTAACATATTTTATCTAATATAATACATGAATAATGTAATATATGTATGTATTTGTAAAACACAATTTTAGCAAGTTTTATTTTTGTACAGAACTGGAAGCTATCTTCTACTCAAGGTGCCAAAGACATACATATTATTAAAAAGCAACTGCAGAAAAGGCTGTTATTTTTCAAACAAACCTCAACTCCCCCCCCCCCCTTACAATTGTCACAAATTCAGTCATAAAATGTTTTTGCATTGGTTTGCACACATCAGGAGTAAGATTTTTAAACCCTTTACTCCATGTTTTTCAAGTCAGCATTGTACAAAGAGTACAGTTTTAAATACTGGTTTTACAGACCGTGGGGCTAAAATCTGTTAAGATAAATGTAATGGCAGAGCTGCAGTCTACATCCTAACATATTAGAATTAGAATTGGGTTTTATTTGAGCAGGTTTGGCCTGAAAGCAATGTCTATATTAAACACTGATATTTTGTAGACCATTGTTTATGTTAAACAATGTTAAGTATAGTTCGTTTTATATTTTAACAACAGCAAATACTGGTAAAACAACAACCAAATGAAGCGGATGCATACCTTATAAGCAAGAGAGTCATTCCTCCGGTTGAAGATGTGAAAATGTCCACATACACTTCACTGTTCCAGCAGCTTCTGCTACTGTGCTTTGTCTGTCACTGACTCACTCTCTCTCTCTCTCTCTTAATGGAGAATGGACAACTCAGACGGGTTGCTCTATGCCCTCTCTTCAACAAGATATATTTCCCATGCTAGAACTATAAACACTGCTGTTAGTTTACTTTAAAGTTGGTGTATACGACATTACCTTTATAATCTCAGAGTACCTTTATGACCTTTAAATGATGCAGCTCAAGATTGTGTTGTTTGACCTGGACACACACACACACACACACACACACACACACACACACACACACACACACACACACACACACACACACACACACACACACACACACACACACACACACACACACACACACACACACACACACACACACTTGTTTTCCATTTCCATTACCATTCATCTTGGTAATGGCAAGTTCAGGAAATGTTGTGAAGTGAAGCCATGGGAACATGGAAGGGGTTATGACATAACCCCTTCCATGTTTAAGCAGGCCAACTGTTTACATGTTAATAAACTGTTTGTGTTTAGTGAGCCAAGGCAATACATTTAAATTGCTGCTTGGCCTCCAGCCTGGTAGCACTGGTGCTAGCAAGCAAAAAAATTTAGTAGCACAAAAATAAATTTGGTAGCACACAAAGTAGGCTATGATTGAAAACTTGCATAACCTTAACCCTTGCATTTTGCTCTAATTACTTTTGAGCATGTCATCCTGGTCTCATTTGAGATTCACAATTAATATGATATCCTAGTGTGTGCAGTAATAATTGTAGAAAAATGAATAGGGGTGCACTGATTGCAATTTAGAAAAAAGAATCTAACCTGCCAATTGCAATTTTTTGCTGATTCAGAATTATTATTATAATGTCCTTCTGTTAATTAAAACCAAACTTTAAAACATTAAACATAGCCTATTAAATAAATAAGTATACATATTGGTACAATTTAGGATAAATTAAATAGGTTGTTGTGAATGTGTTGGGAGTAGCTTTTCAGTGGCTTATTTAAAACTTTGTGTAAATAGACTAGGCTACTGTTGATTGCTCGCTGCAGCTGAAAGAGTTGCCTTTCAAGCTAGAAAAAAGCGCTAACTTCCTGTTCTTATCGGCTTCAAAATAAAAGTCAACTCACGTTTGGCTAGTACCAGGCTTTTAATGTGAAGGCGCACAGGAAATGTTCTGTTTGTACACGCGCTAACTTAACTGTGGTAATGTGCCGTCTCCTTCCGGTAATTGCCGTTGGTGAAGTTTTTATACCTAGAATCGCTGCACGAGCACAGATCCCGAGCACACATCTTTCACCAGCCAAAGTGGAGGGTGGACTCAATAACTTACTTGCCTAAGACTCATTCACCCGCAGTGTTAATGTAGATCCCTCTAAGCAGTGTTGTGCAATGCTCCTCTGTGTTTCAAAGACAGCCTCTCCTCATTATCAACCTGTCGCAGGAGTGCGAATGGATTCGTATTCATCATCGCACGTGATCAATTTCAGTAGCAAATGCGATCAAAACTGTCGCACTGTACAGCCCTGTAGTGTCATATGGATTAAAATATTTGGGCACCATTAAATGTATATTTTTTCACATTTGGTTCACAAATACCTAGATTTGGTGCCCAAATCTTTTAGCAAGACCTATTTTGACTGACAGAAAAAGTACATTTTCAGATAGAGTTGATATAACAAAGTAGAAGATAACCACTATTCATGTAAGCCAGAGATCTTATTAGGACAATTGAATACAGATGAATTTAGGCAACTTACATCCCGCCCATACTATTTCCTTATCCTGCCTCCTTCCCATTAGGGCACAATGGGATTCCGTTGGAATCCTGAGGGAATCAGTGTGATGCCAAACAAGAACATTTAGATTGGGCATCTGACATAATTCAGTTCTCAAGCGACTTTGATTTCATGAAAAGCTCTATATACGTTTCATCTATTATTATTAGGGCTGTCAAGCGATTAAACAAATTAATCTAATTAATTACAGGCTCTGTGATTAATTAATCTAAATTAATCGCATACTTTTTGACACTTTTACACCTGTTTATAAACAGCTGTATAGCCTGCTACAGTTTGTTTCTCTCTCGCTCTCTGTCTCTCGTAACTTCTGTCTCCACAACAGACAGTGCTGCACTGTGCCGATTCATTCCCCATCGTCGTACTCATAGGCAAAAATATTGACACACACACACGGTGTCCGTTTACGCGGGAGACGAGACAGCTAGCAAACAAAATTGTACACACGGAGGAAGATTGAGAGATACTTTTGAACCTACATTGTTGCACCCACTAAATCAATAATGCACAGACACTGCGGAGAATAAAGTAAGATGTCTTCCTACCTTCATGCTTATTTGCCCGAAGCATCCCATAAACCGTCCATAGAGCCCTCGGCCCCGCCCTTTCCCCCAGCTTCTCTCTTTACTTTTCTCCCTTTCACCCGTGCGGGCCGTGTATGCAAGCTACAGGTTCAGCTCGGTGCAGCTGCGCACCACTTTTGCACCGGGTCAAAGGGCATTATAGAAGTGTGATTAATCTGCGTAATTCTTTTTAATTGCGTTAATTTTTCTGTGATTAATTAATCGAAATTAACGTGTTAATTTGACAGCCCTAATTATTATATTATTATTATAAATGAATTTATGCTGAACACATGGAAATAAGCACATTCTAACTTATCAAATATCTCCCATAATATCTAGAACCCGTATGCTTATTTCATGTGAAAAGGAAAATAGCTGAGCAACTTGCAACAAATGCAGCACAAATCTTAGACTTAAGTGAAACATACTAAGGCTATTCCAATAATCTGGATTGGAAGGCATAACAAGCTAGAGAGTACAGTAATTAACTGTGATTGTCCATGTTATTAGATTTGGATAATTGGAAATGGATGTGCAGTTGGAACATTCAGCCGACCAAATGGCTTACAGACCACGAGTTACATGCTGATAGGCTAATTGAGATGTGTTCTACTGTACAATCTAAAACTGAGATATTAATACAAAAACCGAACATCACACTTTTAATCTACATTTTAGTAAGAAGTTTTTCCCACAAAAACATTTTATAATAACGTTTAGTCATGTTATGTTAATTCATCTATGCATGGTAACTGCACTATAAAGTCTGATAATCATCAAATGCATTAAGAGAGTATGGCGACAATGAATGTTTCCACCAAATTGTTGCCTGTCAATGTTGACCGTTTGCTACGCCCTGACTATGCCAGACAATAGTGGCAACTTCACCACTTGAAATTTAGAGAAAACATTGTCCTCGACTTCCGAGAGAGAATAATTCCAAAGAAGAAGACAAAAAAAAGCTTCTTATATTCACTAAAATATACAGCATGTTGTTACATATAGGAGATTTTAAATGTAATGTCTATGTTGGTTTGAAACAGACTCCAAATATTAGATAGGATTGGCTCAAACCCTTGTAAAGCCCTCTGAAGGATAAGTGGATAAAGCTAATGGATAAGGTTACAAAATCTAACTAAGCTAATGGCCGGGCAAGCTAACAATTAACACTATCACTTTAGCTCCACTAACAATAAGACGCCATGTTACAAAAACACAAAGACTTCAAGCTTGACTTGAATTCATAATATTCCTTGTTAAACCATGTCTATGATTTTTCATTGTTTGGGGAGAGGGTTTTAGCAATGTGTAATGCTATCACAGGCCCATCCCTAAACATGTCCCTGTGTCCAAGTTGTTAATATAATATCAGATCAGACGTTTCTCTGTGTGGTTGATACTTTGTTGCAACTGTATAATCATTGTGATAAAAAAAAACACTGACTTGCTCTTTAAACCTCACAATTCCCCACTAGATTGTTATAGAGAGACTGTGTGCTAAGTATCTCGCAATTGAATAAATGTTTTGTCTACATTCCAAGATATACTGTTTGACCATAATCAGGAAAGTAAGCCTACATAGTGTGAACTGCATTGTGCAATCAAATGAAAGAAAAAAAAACATTTGTGGTTGGTAACACTAAGGCCATAAAACAATTGAAACTCATATACATAATGTTCATCTGCAGAGAAAGACAGAAGTGTCTTTATGGAGACTGTAAAATTTATTCTAAAGATTGAATTATGTAAATTACTTCCGAAAGCACAATATTCATCATCCTTTGATAGCGCTGTTTTACCATGTAACAGCATTATAATCGTCTAAATGAACAACAATTTGTGACTAATTTCCTGTAGATTGTATTGCTTCTTTTTCCATAAGAAGCAATAAATATATACGACAGGATGTCAAGAAGAGTCTGATCCTCCAATCCTTACGTTAAAAATGACCACAATCTTAATTTGTTTCATTCTGTCGATGTAACTAGATACAACAGAGTGCTGATATGTGGGCACAATCTCAATGGTCACCCTTACAGACTCACAGACTTTGAGGCATGCTCCTGCTAAGTCAGTGAGGGCTTAGGGCTGTCCCACTGTCAAATCATCAAGTCTACGAAGGCTCTCTTTGTGCCCTTTATGCCCCATTTCCACAAGTCAGCATTTCTGCAGACTTTGGCTAAGGGAAATACCCAAAGTTTATAGCGCCGTGACTTTGGGGGAAACTCCTTATTCTGTGCATTTCCTCACAAGTCTGGCATAGGATGAGGTATGATTTTAATTAAAAAGCCAAACAAAAACTCACATTAACACGGTGTATTAGGGTCACTGTGAAGAAAAATAATCTTATGTGAGTTTTTGTGTCACTTTACTCTGCAGCTCCGACTGGAGAAAGCCTGTAACAGCGCGTCCCTGTACAATTTGACGCACAAATAGGCTACTCCACAGAAATCTCCATCTAGGTGTTTTATGATGATAATATGTTTGATCGATCATTTATCTGATCCCACTGTCAACTCATTAAATATTGTCAGCGCTCATGACGTTCATACACAATATTTTATATTTGCTTTGTGGAAATAAATTGAATACTTGACAATTAACTGTTTTTTTTTTGTTGAAGTTTTTATTTTTTTCATGTATTAGTAGTAAAATTGATTTGGGCTATTTCATTTAATTTCTTTGCTCTTGATTTGGCAATGTTTACTCTCGTTTTCTAGGCCAATAAAGCCCAGTTAAATTGAATATAAATTGCATTGCAAAAGTTAAGTGATCTGTGGCAAAGCACCATCCCATTTTACCATTTTGAGCCCTCGCAGCCTCTCCCACTCAAGCACTACAGATGACATCAGCTTAAGTCAGTAAGGGTTTAGGACTTGAGGCTTTAGGAAGGACTTTGGAATTGGGCCGTGGTCATTTCCGATCTTGTGCGATGATGACTAGTCCTCCAGTAGATGGCGCCAACTTTCCTCTTAAAGTAATTTCCTGAGAAGACATACAGCAGTGGGTTCAGAGTACTGTTGAGAAAGGCCAGATACACTGAAACCTGGTCCCCTTTATTAAGAGTGTGGGAACATTGCTTGTCATCCAATATTTGGACAACTTCCAAGAGCTTCCAGGAATCAAATCCAGTATATAGGAGATTACATACATGCATTGCCTCACAAATACATACAGAATACAATGAGAGACAGTGAGAATATATATATTTTTATGACCAAATTCTACTCCATTTTCTATTAGAATAAACACGGAAATGATTCTGTCGACAAATAAACGGACTGCAGTGTGTAGCTACACCGTTTTGGAACCCTTTGGGATGGCTTGGTGCTCAAAAAGATGTCTGCCATGGTGTAGGCCTTCTTGTTGAAGTGTAAAACCATCAGGACAAAAACATTATATACAATCCCCACAGCGATAAGCAGGATATACAGTTGCAGCACAATTCAGATCCATTCCACTCTGTTTCTTCTTGAGGACACTCATCATTGTCAATTGTGTTGTTTTGGTCTCTTTTTGTAGTTGTGTTGCTAAAATTAGCAGAGGAGTTCTGGAGAAATGGAACATAAAGACTGGAACAATCGGAAATAACTAAAGGCTACTGTTTCCAACTAATACCCTTATTTATTTATTATTATTCTTCCGGACAATTACACATAATACATAATTTTCACATTGCATATTCATACATATTACTTTGTTTTATCGTCCGAAGGGTAGCAGGAGAAGCCAAAGGCTTATCGAGTCCCGCCCCCACTGCCATAAGATTCAGATACACAGATACACAGCTACTACAGTTAGAACACATTTTTTTTTTCTTTTTTTTTTTTTTTAAGAAGATTCATTCTAATACACAAATAATTTTAGGTCTCTATTTTCCTCTCTCCCTGTGACAATGCAGATATGGCCTTGTCCATTTCTTCTCTAGTAGCCTAAACACCTCTGCAAAAGTATTCAAAACAGTCAGTGTGTCTGCTGACCTTGGCTACAGTCCCATAACATGCAGTGTATTTACAAATTCTTCAGTCAGAGAAAGTCTTCCAATTATAAGTGTACAAAACAGCATAGCATAGGATGTTCAATAAATTATGTTTCTTTATACAACTTTTTTATTTATATTTAGTCATAGTCGGAGGGAGCCCAACATTAAAGAATGGCATTGCCAACGATTGCCTCATAAGTTATTTATCCTCTTGTGTATTTGTGTATATACTGTTTTCATAGCTGTCCACTGCAGTCAGGACCTTTGAAAAGGAAAGTAGGACCTTAAAAGAGATCGAATCAAATCAAACCCCAGGGTATGACCCTGGGAGGGGCCTTGGCTCTTGTCTGAAACCACTAATGCCGCCAGTCATGGAACACAAAGCCATGTCTGAAGAAATCAAAGTAGAATTCAACCCCTTCTTTAATGCTGTGCATCTGACTGTTCAAATGTTCTTGGCAGAGATGACACAGACCACCAGTATTTATTTACTCTTACAGAGACAGAGACTGTTTCTGTAACACATTTGTGTCATTAGTGTGAGACTGATTTTTCATCCATTTTTATCTTACTTTTAAATAAATGCAAAAGATAATGAGAGAAGCAATCAAAAGGTTTTACATCAATTTCCTTCAACTCCTGTCCTCTTAGTAAGTGATACATATCACTGTAATTCAAAACAGAGAAAGACCGATCTTATTTCACACTCTTGACCCATTATATCAACCATATAAGAGAAAGACTGTGCAATTAGCCTGAAATAAAAATGATTCTTCCGTACATACATCCACACATACAAACAGTAGATCTCTTGTATATATCATAGGTCTGAGCATATATGTCGTTATATAAAGTTCTTATTACACAAATATACAATAATACACAAAAAAGAGCTTGAGTCAAAAACCTTGTATATTTGCACTATATTGATTCTAAAGGATACATACATACATAGAGTATTTGATGAATGTGTATACACTCATCCTCTTGGATTACCATCTGCAAAAAAAATATATATATGGAGCCCTCTACTGGATGAAATACAAAGTGTTCTGAGCCTTAACAATTGAACAGACAAAATATGAATACCTCATCTTTCGATAAACTCATGTGCATTAGAACATGTCAGGTGATAACTTGCACATACTTGCACACATTCTGTCCACATGACTGTCATCAGACTTGATACTCACCTAAGGCTACTGAAATATTTGGATTGTTGAGCGTGTGAATTTGAATTTGATTTCTGACCAACAATATATCTCATCTGATCTCAAATCTGTCAACATACACTGTGTCTTGCTTTGAACAGTGGTGGAATGTAACTCAATGCATGGACTCAAGAGCAGTGCTGTACTTACGTACAGTTTTGAGGTACTTAAGTATTTACATTGTATGCTACTTTATACCTTAAGTACAATATTTATCTGAATTGTAGTGGAGTATAAAGTATAAAGTAAAAAATATTCAAATAGAAGATGTTCCTTATACTTTCAACCACTGAAATAATTGAAAACACTCACATGGCCTGTTTAAGACAATGAGTGTTTTTACTCTTAAAGTAATGTTTGTTACTGCATCAATGTACTAAATGCTGGATCATTACTTGTAAGTCATAGTATACTGAAACTTAAAGAAAATATTTGAATACATGACTGCCTTTAAGTCACACAGAAGTGGCCATACTTGTGAAACATGAATAACATGATAGATATAAGATTGTTAGTTAAAATAGAAACTCTATCACGGGCACACCTGCCAATGTTTCAGAGTTAGCTAGCGATGACAAAGATCAGCATCGATCACTCTAGAACACCTGTCCGACATTCCTCAATGCACAGTGAAATGTACAGAGGTTACCACTGTTAATCTTGATCCTTTCCCCCTCACACCCTCTTTCATTTTTGCCCTTCTCAATCTCCCTGTCACTTTCTGTCAGCCTGTGCTTCTGTCACTTTATTTGTCTCACTCCCTCTTCCTCCATTATACCCTGGAGTGGTTTCCAATTTCATTTTGGCCAGCAACGCAAGCAGGTGAGATTTAACTGTGTCTGCCATTGGGCGTGTCAGGCAACTGGAGTGACACATGTCAGTCGCCATGGTGACAGGCTGCATGTTCTGCATGCTGATATCCAATAATATCAGTGGAGTGACAGAAATGCTGGCAGCAGCGGACTTCTGAGGGATGGGCGTTTTATTCCCACGACTCCTGCTGTATTTTCCAAGACTTATATCTAATGTTCCCATCGTCTGCTGCACAGATCAGGTTCCTGCTCTTAAATCGAACTTCATATCTGCTTTGTGATTAATGTTTGAAGTGGTTTGCAAATGTTACTTCCAGGTTTATTCTAATTTTTGCATCCATATGGCAAGAGTAAGCAAATCTAAATGACTCTGAAACAGGGTTCACTGTTGAGGCATGGATGGACCAACTGGGTTCAATAGGAACAGTTGACACAAGTGGCCTCTACATTTAGATCCATGGGAAGGTCATAAATACTGTATATGGGGTGATCCCTATGCATTAGAGCTCTATGTAAGGAATAACGGAAGGGCAAACCTTCCTCAGGTGTCTGATAATGTCAAAGCAGGACGTGATCAGTCTCAGCAAGAACAATCCTTCAACAATTAGAGAAATAATGCACATTTGAGAGCTCAGTGGTACAACAACATAGGCATTGATCTACAGAGATGTAGATAAGAGGGATTTGGTCAGATGAGTCATCCTCCACCATGTTCTCAACAAGTGAATGAATACATGTGCATAGGCGACACCTAGAGCACAGTACAGGCCTGAATGCTTGACCCATACAGTGAGGGGATCAGGTGGCTCTGTCAGGCTCTGGGTGAATACAATGTTGTTCTGGGTGATATTTTTTATCCTATGATGACACTCTCCCAGGATAAAATGTGCCCAATGGCTGAATGAATGATTTGAGGGGTATGGAGATTGTGAGTATCATATAGCTTATGCAGTCACCATTTGTCATTCAGTTTAACATTTTGGTCCAGACTAAAAAATTATGGGATGGATTAGCATGACATTTTGTACATTTATGGTCACCAGACGATGGATAATACTGATTTGTGTGATCCTTTGGTGTGCTTGATATAAATTAATATTCAACTCAAATAAAACTAGCAATAATACTTAGAAACTTAATCTGTGTGAGATTTATCTCAGTCCATATAGCCAGAGCTGTATCCATCTACTTCCAAGGGCAGCTTCTTCATAAATCCCCCCTCTTTCTAAGGATGTTTTCTATATAATATGACAGAAAGAGAAAGCCACTTGTCTCCCGTGTGTGTGTGTGTGTGTGTGTGTGTGTGTGTGTGTGTGTGTGTGTGTGTGGAGAGAGAGAGAGAGAGAGAGAGAGAGAGAGAGAGAGAGAGAGAGAGAGAAAGAAAGAAAGAGACACCCAGGATTGCTCTAAACATTGATACTAAATCAAAAGAATAAGGCCCCTCCTGCCTTTTGGATATTGTGTGATGCTGAGATACTATCACAGAGTAACAGTAATGAAGCACTTTCACTGAGGCTGTTTCAGCCTCAGGGGGTGGTGGAGCTGCGGGGATTGCATTACAGTAAAGACTCTCTGAACTCTGTCACACTTGGCACAATGTTTACCATCCCATGTGAACAGAGGTAGAAAGAAAAGCTTAATGCAGACTGTGACTTCTTTTACATTTAGCCCTTATCTTGTGTCCGCACAAATGACGTCTGCACTAACTCAAAAAGCTTTCAATTACAACTCCATTTGGGAGGTTTATTTAACATATTGAATCTTATTCAGGATACACATCATCAGTCAACTACTCTGTGTCAATTTCTTCTCTGCAGAATTGCTTATACTTTCAAATCACCAATAATTATCCTCATGGGGATTATCATTTTGTTTAAACTTTAAACGCATCATAACAGGGTGTGTCCTTGTGTGAGAAAGAAAGGAATAAGAAAGAAAAAGATGCATGGCAAATCTAGGGTCAGAAAATGGCTGGCACAAGCCAAAGTTGCTGTCTAAATCCATTACAGCCTGCTGTTGCCATGGTAGCAGTCCGCCTAAAATAATTTCCCCACCAACCTCTTTTCCCTCTTGTACCTGTATATGTTATGAAGCGCTTACAATGCCAGTTAAATGTAAAATCTTTGTTAGTGCGAATCGATGGCAGTTTTCGGTTGCTCGCATAGTCATCGGGCCACAGAATAAAAAAAAAACTCAATTCTGCTTGTGCGCTCAAGTAATCCCATCAAAAACACTTTATCATTCCAACTTCTGAGTCGATAACAGATGATGCCACCTCAGCATTGTTCATGTTATGCTCTGATACCTTGTCTTGTGCCATATCAGTGCCTCTTTTATTCAGAGTTGAAAAAGTATTTTGTGGAGTGGAAGCATGTTGGTGATCTCATTCTTCTTTTTGGAAAGTGATTTCCAGAAGGAATCATTGTGATTAAAACCCTTGATACTAACCTAATGTTATGAGTCCTAACAACTAACATTAACCTCCATCATTATGTCTTCCTTATTGAATAAGTGTCTTAGTTGAAGCCACAGCATAGGAAGGCTCCCAATGACACTGAGGGGAACCAGTATTGCTCACTTATTAACACTCCCACATACTATAAACCCAGACACTTACACGCTGTAATAGATCTAATCTTCTTCTACCTCTCCTCCTCATGTTGCAATCCTTTGTCACAACTAACATTTAGGTGAAACTTTATATAGAAGGCAACGTAAAGTCTTTATTAGAGCTGGGGATAAGTATAGAAGCACACTGTGGGTTCTCATATATATATATGTGAAGTGACAGTTTGTCAAGATGTGTGTCTAAGCGGCTTGGCATATATTAGCATATATACCCAGCACCTCATCACTGTCACTCTCGACTGGACAGGAGTCAGGCTACAGTGTTTCCTCCTGTGAGACTCTAGGGCGGGGGCAACCGACAAAGAAGCGAGACAACCTCTCCTTACATCCTCCTGTTTCACACTTTCTCCTCCTCTCCTCTCCTCTCCTCCTCTCATACTTTCAGACTGATTAATCCCATCCTGGCTTAAAATTAACGACAAAATCAATTATTCACAGGCAAAGCCAGCCTCATCTTGCACAGACCATAACGATGAAGACTTAGCCACTGTAGCTTTCTCTCAAACTATCACCTGAACAATCCAATAATTACCAAGCATTAGCATAGATTAGCCCAGGCAACGTTAATGGTATTCAATTTTATCTTGGTATTACGGAGCAATCTTTTTAAACTTCCCTTGCCCCTGGGAGTCAGTGGCTGTAGTGAAGCCCCTGGGAATTTTATTTTTTTCTTCCAAAATTGAGTCTCTTGATCAGATAAGGTGGGGGGGGGGAGCACAAAAGGCATTGGGAGGAATTTGAAGGTTGTTGGCGCAGTCTTTACTTCCAGCTCTATCTCCTCTGCTTTGGGAGATCAGAAGGGCCCATGGCGAATTTGAAGGGAGCTGATCCACGTATTATCAAACTAATGCTGCCTTCTCAGTGTTGATCAATCTGATTCAGTCTGTAAGGTGGCATAAAGGTTGCACAGTACAGTTTCATGCAATTTTGAGTGTGATCTCTTGATTTCTTTGACATCACTTCTCTCGTAGGTGAAGGGGATTTGCAGCCCCTTGCGAGGAAACCATTCTGGAAAGGATTGTTACAGTTGTAAAATCACATGTCTTTACCGAGCATGTCAGTAAATATTAAGTCAAACCTTTTATTATGGTTAAAGATAAAAATGTATTAATTGAATTTTTTAATAGCAATTTTGACCAGCAGTAGATGTCAATCAGGTCAAAATGTTCATGACGGAAGAGTCTTGGGGCCTCTACCGATTCTGTTTTTTGCATAGGAAATTTCCTTTGCCAACGAGATGACCAGGAAATACTTAGAGGAAAGGTGGTTCGAATTCTAAAAATGCTTAGGAAAGGTGCCTCGATGCATCCTTTAACCCTCCTTTAGCATAGGTTACTCCTGGCCAACCTTTACGAAAGGAAAGGAGATATTTGTATCCCATAATCCTTTACGGCGGCAAGATTTATAGCAACAGGCCACCAAAGCAGTTTACCAACTCAACACGAATACAAACGAGAGATGCGGTAAAACAGAAGAGAAGAGAAGAGAAGAGAAGAGAAGAGAGGAAGATTTAACTCGACTAAAACAAAATAACCCCCCCCCCACCCATAAAGATAATAAAGGACTCATAAAAGACCAACATCATAATAGTTATTTTCGTAGCCCATAACTTACACCATTAAGACCATTTACACCAAGAAAATAAAATACTAATTTAATGAAGACTACTGGGGGCAAATCACTTGTACCCTCTTTTTTCACATGTGTATTGGGATTCAAATGGCCTAAAATATTCCCGTTGGCCAAGTCCGACCTAAGTGACCCAAACTCTGTTGGCGACAACCTGATTGAAATCATTATGACAAGAACACATGGAATCGAAAGAGCGCTTGTTGTAGTCCATTTTCGGAAAATAGTATACAGTAGTTTCACTCTACAGACTTACGTCAGCAATGCTCGCCGTCGCGCAATGAGGTCTGTTAGGAAAAGAGTCAAATTGATTTTAAACAGTGCTGTCTTTTCCTATGTTCGAAAGGAAGCACCTTTTCATCTCTCCTTGACCCGATGACGTTTTCCACAAAGGTTAAGTAAAGGAGGCATAAAGGTTAGGAGATCTGCTGCAGTAAAAGTCATTTTAGCCACAAAGATTTTAAACTTTGGTTGGGATACATTTCTGTACACATACCAGCTCAGATGCTTTTTTGCAAATAATACCCTGCCTTTCTATGAGTTAACATGACTATCTCACATTGTATTAAACGTGTATTTTTTTGGAAATGCCTTGCCTTTTTTTGTGCAGCTAAACAAGTATGAAGACAGAGCGAAATAGAGGGGTGCTGTGCTCCACAGAGGAGTGAATCCAGCTGGTTTCTAAACAACCTGTGCCTGTGTCAAAATGACAGATGGTGCCATCTAAGCTTGAAGCATCAATCTCACCTGATGGCTTAGCAGTGACTGGTGATGTCTGCCAGTGGGTAGGGATTCACAAGGAGCAACGGCAGATTATTCGGGCGCAGGAAAAAAGATGGAGCTAAAACACCTTTTCACATGATGAAGCACTGTGTTCGAAGGAAAATGTTTTCATTTAGCTCGCACAACTAGTGAGTCATTCATCACTACACTCTTAAGATCGGGCTGAATTGTTTCTGTAGACGTAAGATTACTCTTTGATCAGCAGAGGAAGAATAAAATCATTCTTCCAGAAAGTTTATTGGCATATGTTTTTACAAAAGGAGCATTGTTTATGTGGTTTACAACATGTCTAAATACATTATTTCTACATCAACCATTTATTAAAAATAACAGGCTTGAAAAGTCCTTCTTTGCACATTGTCGAAGTATTGTTGAAACAGAGGTGTGTCCGAACATGTGTTTGAACATCCAAACCCATTTAGTGTTTACGAAACAGCTTTGTATCTTTTAACATAAAGCACATTTATATAATCTCCTAAAACCCAGAGGAAATATAGGTTTAGTGAAAAAAGAACTGTCTCTCTTTCTCTGTGTCTAAATATATAGATTATTTGACAGACAAATAAAAACTATACTTGTTGACTTTGAATTCACATTTGGCAAAAGCAATATTACTAACACAATATTACCAAATTTTTATCCTTTCTCCATCGGCATTTTACTGTTGAGAAAAAAAAGGGAATACAACAGTGTAAGCGAAGAACATTCAATGGTTACCAGATGTAATATTTTGGTAAATGCAGTGTATTTTTTCCAGTGGTTTCCCTTGTGTGGGAGCCATTACTCGATGCTCGGAATAAAAACCCATCTGTGGTTGCAGGTTAATGCCCAAGAGAAGAGATGTCTATCCCAATTAGGGCGAGGATTAGTTGCCATGGAGACAGCTGCCTCAGTATTCCACAGAAACACAAAGCTAATCTACTGAACAGTGACAGCTTGATATATGACATTTCATTTCAAAATAAGGCATCCTTTACCCACTCACATCAGCATACATGTATCACAATGTTCACTAGATATCTGGTCAGTGTTAAATTAACTTTAAACAAATACACCTGCCCCTATATGAGGAACTTCCACCTCATTGATTCCATTGATAAAAACACTTTTACAATATGTACTTTAGGAAAACTAATGAACAACTACCAAAAAAATTGTTAGGTGCAGTGAGTAAAGTAGTCTATTTTGTCTTGCAATTCAATGTGTTTTTTTGAACTGTATTATGTTAACATCTGTTGATACCATCTAGACAAAATTGAACAGACAATGAAAATACAAATTGATTTCTTAACAATCCCTGGTGAATATTACTGTAAGATTTTGACAATAACGCCATTCATTTCAAACGGGTTGACTTCGTTTTACACTACACATCTGATTAAAAAGTCCTTATTCATTGTGTATAATTAACATGGAATTGCAGAAAAGCATTTTAAGAGATCTTAACCAAAATGTGTTTAATGATGTTCAGTGTCCTATTCTCTGTTTTCAGTAAAATCGTTTGGAAATACACTGAATACACTGATGATCAGCGTCTGTACCATGTCTCATCCACATATAAGTCCTTAAATGAGCTCTAACATACGGCTGCCTGACATGAAAGTAAATCCCGTTACTCTCTGAATGTTTTAACATTCACCATCCATGTTCAGCCACATAATTAAACAGCACTGGAGCAATCTGGTGGATGTTTAAGATGGCCCGGATCATAAGCCCCATTTAACCTCCATCCTCATCTCTGTATTACAAGTGAGGGTGTTGTCTGAGGGGAACACAGAAACAAACTTAAGATAAAAAAACATAATTTGATTCTTGCTTCAGAGCACAAGTCTGATGTTGCTGTTTTCAACTAAATATCTGTCGTAAACTAAAGCCTCTTCTCAAACTTCCAGTTCCAGCATCCCCAAAAGTGTTGTGCTGACAAATGCAGCTAGGTCCCAGGTTTTTCTCTCTGATAAAGAAATATAACAGTATATATGTCATTGTCTAGTAGTACCACATAATAGGCTTCCACACCCTCAGGGGCTCAAACCTATCCAAAGGCCATATGCGAAGGAGAGAGAGAGAGAGAGCGCGAGAGAGAGAGAGAGATAGAGAGTGTATCTGTCTGCCTGCAAAGCGTGGCTTCACTCAGGGGTCCAGCGAACCGGAAAAAGCAGGATGAGTGAGTGTGTGTGTGTGTGTGTGTGTGTGTGTGTGTGTGTATGCACGTTTGTCTTTGTAAGCATATGCTCATCAGAAAGTGCAGGCGTAGACGATGCCCACCACCACAATGTTTCCAATAGTGGCGATAATGGCAATCCAGAGCCAGATGGCATCACTGGACATGGACTGCTGCTCATCCTGCTGGCCTTGTACTGAGGCGGACGAGGCAGCGGCGTGAACACTGGCCGAGGAGTTAAAGAGAGAGTGCTCCCCACTGTAGTCGTCATTGGGCGAGGAGTCCATGAAGGCTCCCGTCATAACTGGAATCTACAAGGGACAAGTAAAGAGAAAGTGTTACAGTACATCTCAGTTTCGGCACTTCTAGTCAACCTGCGTTTGAGGAAGAGAGTATTACGCGAGAAGTGAAACATTTCACCCTAAGGTGTTTTATTCAGACTCAGCTTTTCCAATCACTGGCTGACACAGCAGTAGCTGCTATTGAGGACATTGAGGTCATGTCTGGAAATTGGGTTTTGGCAACAAAGCGGGAGCGACATTCTGCAGTTAAAAACGTACATGTGGTGGCTTTCATTGACCCTTATTCCAGTATCTATAGACCTCCCTGCATTGCAAATCATTTTAAGCTCGTTCATCTTAAAAAAGTAAGTTCCCCCGTTTCCTTAAAAATAAATTAAGTGAACCTCACTAACAAAGTTAGTTTACAGTTAATTAATGATTTGTGATAATGTAAAACTGACTGAGTTTAGTTAACCAAAGTTGTAATTGCAAATGAAAGGAAACTAAATAAATTATTCAGTCACAAACATTAAAGGCAGATTTTCTTCCCATTTCCATTTTCCCAGTTTGATTAGTCAGTTCTTCATTTCCCATATAACTTTCAGCTTCATTAGCTCATGTCAGAACAATTTAGTACCAAAGTAAAATTTAAGTCAACATGCGAGGCTGCTTACATTGACTCAATTACAATTGAAAAGCGAAACTCAAAACTAACCTTCAACATGGTTTGCATTTTTTGCATTATTATAAATACAAACACTCATGATATGTATGACATAAACTTGTCATGCCGTCTCTCCGAAAAACACTGTAATTTGTATTTATTTTTTCATTTCTATTATATTTTTTATTTCCTCAAATGTTATGATAAAAACAATCTATATACTGTATACAGTATATAAACAATCCCTTTGCATTGAGTCAAACCTTTAAGAAAAATCTTGGCTTTCCTGACAGTCATCACACGCCAAATTTAGTCCTATTGGTCATGCATTGGCAAGTCTGAGTGCTATATTAAAAGAAACGAGAGGAAACTGCATCACGACATCATTAGTAAATGGTTACAAGGTTTTCCACACATGCATGCAGGGTCCCGGTCTGTCTTACACACCACTGAATGTGTGTGTGTGTGTGTGTGTGTGTGTGTGTGTGTGTGTGTGTGTGTGTGTGTGTGTGTGTGTGTGTGTGTGTGTGTGTGTGTGTGTGTGTGTGTGTGTGTGTGTGTGTGTGTGCGTGCGTACATGTGTGTGTGTGTGTGTACTTGATTAACATTGAATGAATATTTCAGATGTGGAAAGTGAAAATTATTTATTGCTTGGGACAATTGGAACCCTGTGAAAGTTAGCCATTAGAGCAGAAGCAAGTAAATGCTCTTGTGTGTGTGTGTTTCTATTTGAGTGTTTTACGTGTATGTGTGTCTCCATAGCAGGGCATGTGATTGGGAAATGCATGAGAGACCTTTGGCTCGCTTAGGCTGGAAAACAGACTCTGCTACATACGTCGAAAAACAATGCTAAAAATACCTTGGAGGGATGTTGAGGGCTTGCATACGCAGACATTCTCTCTTGCTTGCTCATTTGCGCACCTTCACTCTCTCACAATCCCACTACCTCAGCCTCATGCTTTCATTTCCACACAGGCTAATGCACAATGATGTTGTCACACACACACACACACACACACACACACACACACACACACACACACACACACACACACACACACACACACACACACACACACACACACACACACACACACACACACTCTCACACACTCTCACACACACACACACACACACACACACACACACACACACACACTTCAGGTCTTCCCTCGCACAGGGGAACACACTGTTTGGAAAGCATTGTGCTGCTCTCTGTTCATTGGCCCCTGGTGGTGAATAATGACATGACACATCCTGTGGAGTGCCTGCTGTTCACATGAGCATGATGGAGGCAGACAGGCATGCATGAAGTCCAGCAACCTGGGTCTCTCTGCCCCCCACTCAGCCACTGTAACTGCTGATTTTGCCTGCTACAAACCCTAGTGTACCTATCGACTGTCTTAACCTTCAAATTTTGTATTACAACCTGATATCAAAAAAGTATACGCACATCACATGCAAGTGCTAAGCATTTGGAAATGATCAGCCATGAGAGAAGCAATGATTCCAAACCACAAATGTATCTAAATGGATTTCGAATTCCTGTTCTATCTTGCCAATACTTTTACTGCACGATAGGTTTTATGAAGGTGTGGTTAACATCTAGTCTGTCATTGGAGACAAACATCTGAAAACAATTATAACTTTCAGACACAGATAAGAACCACAGTGAGGCTGAACCCAAGGGAAGCCGTTTTGGAATAGGCTTAAAGAGATCCTATTATACTACTTTTCTGGTCTTAATTTCTTGTTACAAACTGCTATAGAGCAACCTGACACAAATCACATCACAAAAAACTATGTAGATTTTCGGGACACTCTTCCTCTTACCCTAGCGAGCATAGCAGTCTCTCTCTACACACTGCTTTGAGCTTCTCTGCCCCTCCCCCCCTGCTGCAAACCTCACTCCATTGTGATTGGTTACCTTCCTTCCAGTAGAGGGAAATTTTCAGGAAGGTGGGGGCATGCAGCCGGAGCTTGCCTGAGCGGCAGCATTACCATACATGGAAACATGACAGAAACGACCCGAGCGTGACAGAAACTATCCGGAAATTTGAACGAGTTCGGCTCGACCGGCTGCCATAGTGTTTAGTGCTCTGCATAGCCACCACAGACGGTCAGCAGGGAATACGTCGAAATGCATGTATGTAATTATTTGATACTCTAGTATGGTTAAACATGACTATAAATCATTATAACAACGTTTATAGGTCATAAAAGTCGAAAAGTATCATAGGTCCTCTTTAAAGACTGGTTATCTGGGTTTATCAAGAACAGTGGTGAATATGTATGTATATATACATGTGTATATATATAATACATCTGGGAAATGGGGGGCTCTTTTAACAGCTTCAGACACAAGGCGAAGAACTTTCATAATTTTCACTTCTACGTCTTTGCCATGCTGAAGTAAATTAAGTTTGAGAGGCAACGCCCCTCACACATTTCTCACAAAGGTACTCTTGAGGGTGCTCTACAAAAAAGCCTCTTGGACCATGTACAGTATCTCACAAAAGTGAGTACACCCCTCACATTTCTTCAAATATTTCATTATATCTTTCCATGGGACAACATAGGGCTGCACAATATATCGAATTTTCATCGCAATGACGATATTGGCTTCCCACGATGACGTGTACATGAATGTGCGATATTTTAAATGTGTGCTCAGCTGCGAAGCAAATCAATCACTCCCCAAACCACTCGCTGATCATGTGCCTGTTCATGCTCCAACCTGGCAACCCCAGGTTCCCCGAGAGCTGTCAATGTAAGTCCAGTGGCTCCGCCCCCAAAGTGTGAACAATTTTCTGCCCGCATAGATAGAAAGCACTCCAAGAGCCGCGCGAAGAAGCAAGCTGCTGCTGCTTATCGCGCGAGCGAGAGCAGACATCTGCGCTTATGAAATCACATACATCCCCTTGTTAGTCTCTTTTTTTGTGTGGGACCGGATTTATAACCCATTATTACATGACACTTTGCCAGGTCTGTTATCCAGCCAGACAGACGGCTGTCAAGAGTATAATGTATAGCGAACGGGTCACCTAAGGACCTACGTCATAGTTTTGATGGATGGACGTCCACAAACAGGGCTACTCGTTCAGAAAACAATGGAATACTTTTTCAACACGTCTTTGCATGAATCAGGAGAGCAGGGAACACAGGAGTCATGGTTAATGTCCGACAGGACTCCAGCAAGACGACGTGAGTACGTTTTGCTTCAGGCTGCAGCCCGCCATGTAAATGTTCGGCAGTCATTTTCTCCGTGAATTGTGTTATAGATTTTGGGGGATAATGCTTTGTTAGCTAGATGGAGCTCTGGTTAAGCATGTTGGCCGATTACATTTACTGTTTGTACAGTGTGCGAGTCTTGAGTTGTGTTAGCAAAACAGTAGCTCTGTGGCTAACAGCTGAGCCGGAGCCTTCAGTCAGCTGAAGCAGTCTAGCTGGGCGAGTAGACTATTCCACCGTTGCTAGTTCGTATCCTTGGTCGTTCCTATTTACTGGCGTATTGAACTACGTTTTCATTACATAAGAACCTAGTGGGTTTGCAATGACTATTCCAGTTATTAGACAAGCTCCCAGGGTTGCTAATAACTCCATACAGTCAGTGCCTCAGCGTACACACGACCTGAAGCGAAGATGAAACCTCGCGTTGGGAGTAAAGGCATGAGAGGCAGCAACATTTAACTAACGTGTTGCTGAGTGTTACCTGCCACTTCCCGTCTCCGTCCTTTCAAATTAAATTCCGACATAGTAGAGCCATATAGGTTGTGATTTATTTTGACAGGGTGCAGCTCATAATATACTTATTTTAGTTATACATTGTGGGCACAATTTTATTTAGTTCAAAATCAAGTTTTATACACATCCATCATGCAGGTACAATGAATGGAGTAAAATATTTTATATTTTGCTTTTAGGAGATGCAATGAGGTCAGGTGAGGAAACAAAGATGTGTTATTCAACAGAAATGTAGCACAAGGAAAAGTTAAAGCAGTGCTCTGTTGATTTGATTTTGAGTAAAGTTTTGGTGCAATATTTTGATTTATATTTTCTTTGTGGAAATGCATTGACTTCAGGTAAATATTTATTATATTTATGCAAATATATGTACATTATCAGTAATATTGCATAGCCGATCACATGGATATGAAAGCGCTGTTATGTTTACGTGACAATCCAATAAAAATATTTTACTCACTACAATTACTGAATAATCGTGGTAAAATATCGTGATATCAATATTGACCAAAATAATCGTGATAAATCATTTTGGGCAATATCGTGCAGCCCTAGGACAACACTGAATAAATTACACTTTAGATACAATGTTAAGTAGTCAGTGTACAGCTTGTATAACAGTGTAAATTTACTGTCCCCTTAAAGTAACTCGACACGAAGCCATTAATGTCTAAACTACTGGCAACAAAAGTGAGTACACCCCTAAGTGAAAATGTCCAAATTGGGCCCAAAGTGTCAATATTTTGTGTTGCCATCATTATTTTCCAGCACTGCCTTGGGCATGGAGTTCACCAGAGCTTCACATGTTGCCACTGGAATCCTCTTCCACCCATTCATGACGACATCAAGGAGCTGGTGGATATTAGAGACCTTGCTCTCTTCCATCTCCCGTTTGAGGATGCCCCAAAGATGCTCAATAGCGTTTAGGTCTGGAGACTGCTTGGCCAGTCCATAACCTTTACCCTCAGCTTCTATAGCAAGCCAGTGGTCGTTCGGAGGTGTGTTTGGTGACGTTATCATGTTACAGTACTGCCCTGCGGCCCACGTTGTTTTTTGTTGTGTTAGGTAGCACAAAAAAAACCCTATGTAGTAGGTCAGTGATTTTCAACCTTTTTTGAGCCGCGGCACATTTTTTACATTGACAAAATCCTGGGGCACACCACCAACCAAAATGACACAAAATGACATACATATACCATATTGGTCCGAATATAAGACGACCCTGATAATAAGACGACCCCCCGTTTTTCAAAACTCATATTCGGAAAAAAGATTTGAAGACCAGATCTTATTTTTAAAAGGAAATTAATTTTATTTATTAAAATCACTTTCCTTCATTGCAAATGAACAGTAGTGCAAATAGACCGAACTCTGATGTGTTTACCACAGACTTTATTCCTCTGCCCCGCTGTGATCGCTCTCGCTGTCATCTCTCTATGCTCTGGTTCGGTCGTGGCATAGCGTGTCACCCTCGCTGCTGTCCTCGGCATCTGAGGCGCAACATTTATTTAATGCTCATAATTAATCACATAGCCTAGTGCTGAAACGTAAGCCATCAACGCCAATGTGTTAGGTGGCACAAAAAAACCTATGTAGTAGGTAACAAAAAAAAACCTATGTAGTAGTAGGTAACACAACAAAAAAAAACCTATGTAGTAGGTACTACAATTTTGTGTACCTTATTGTAAAGTGTTACCTATCAAAGTGTCATTTATTCAGTGTTGTCCCATGGAAAGATATAATGAAATATTTGAAGAAATGTGAGGGGTGTACTCACTTTTGTGAGATACTGTAAGTCCGCCCGGAAATATTTTTCGCTAATTAGCATAAACTGAAAAACAGGTTTTTAACCACAACTTTCTCAACTTTCAACACCAAATTATTCACAAAGTACCAGGGGAATGAGATACATATGTCTGTAAAATATAAGTAGGATAACTTCAAAATGCGGGGCTGGCGGTTGGCACCGGGGGGCCTGCACTAGTTTTTAATAACTTTGTTAATAGTTTTCTTCTTTTACTTAATTTTGTGTTTCATTTCCATCTTATCTTATTATGCTTTTCTATACCTGTCTTATTGTTCATTCCATTTCTATGTTAATATAAAGAAATGTGCGTCTTATTTCAATAATGTAAAAGACAATAAAACATAATTATATCAAGTAAGTCAATATTTGAAATGTATATGAGGGCAAACTCTAAAATATTGTTCACAACAAAAACATATTTTTCTGCTAACATACATGCATATCTTGCACAGACCATGCAAATCATCTTATACTGTATTAACCCATCATCCGCTACATGTACGTCATGAACACTGAAAAAGAGTATTTCTGCAAAGCTGTGGATCCTTAAACGGTGATCTAAGTGCAATGGCTCGGCACGAGCAGCCAGATTTTGGGTTCGACATATTACTTCAAAGGAGCTCCTCTGACCTCCCTTGTCAACATGCTGCTAGTGTGATTTCTCATTTTTCTCTTCACCATATTGAAAACATTATCCTGCATTCAAAGCTGCATCTGGTTTAACGTTCGGTCGGGAAGATAACTGAAGCTCTCTCAACCCTGTCTGCATTCTTTATATTTATGTTTTATTTATCAGTAACTCATTGTCCAAACAAGTGAGCTGGTTGCGTAAATGGGGAAGTGTACCAGAAGAAATGATGTGGATACAGGGAGGGTATGCAAAAATATTCTACTAGCAAGCCTAGATCTAAATATTTGATTGTCCTGGTTCCCTATTTTTGGCAGAGATGGTGTGCTTCAGTATGTACATGTGAATGGGTGTTTTGATTACATGTTGGTATAATATCATTATTTTTTCAAGGAACTGTGCATATTCCATTATCCATTTATATAGTCCCACTACTCCCACGTGGATCATGCACATGAGGTCAGCACAGCAAGCATCTATGGTAAAGAGGGAAATAAAGACCTCGAGAAGGATCATCCCAAAGCATCTGAGCACTTATGTGGGCAGTAACGGTTGTCCTTTAAGCATTACTCCCAGGAAAACCATGCTTGTTGACCTTCATAGATGAGTGACTTCAGTGATACAATCAAAAAAATTCAGTAGCACAAATATAAATTTGGTAGCACACAAAGTATGATCGAAAACTTGCATAACCTTAACCCTTACATTTCGCTCTAATTACCTTTGAGCATGTCATCCTGGTCTCATTTGAGATTCTCAATTAATATTATATCCTAGTGTGTGCAGTAATAATTAAAGAAGAATGAATAGGGGTGCACTGATTGCAATTTAGACAAAATAATGCCAATTGCAATTTCTTGCTGATTCAGAATTATTTCTCCCCATAAAAATATAAAAATAATATCTATATATTTTTTGTATATAGGGGAGAACGGGGTTATCTGAGCCACTTTTTACATTTGCTCCCCTCTAAGCGAGCTAAAATGATTTATCACATTTATCCTTTCCCATTAATTCAGGATGTTTCCTAGAAATGGGCATTAGCAGAATTTTTTCAAGACAAAGGGCAGTGAAAATATGATTGTTTTAAAAAAAGTTGTGATGTGGCTCACTTTACCCCAGCTGTGGGGTAAACTGATCCACTTACTTTTTCCACTCTGAAACTACCATAACAACACATATTGTAACAGTAAGAATCCTGAAAGCTAGCCACATATTCCAGAACAAATGTCAGACTAGTAAAAGAATGATGGGGTTTGGTCAATTAAGCAAAGCAAATTTTCTAAACACTTGAAAGTAACTCTGAACAAAATACAAAACCAAATACAACATACTATAATTCAAAAGGTTTTAATAAGATTCAAATGAAAGATAGAACCAGTTAGATTAGAACACAGTCTGGGGGTCAGAACACAGGACCCTTAGAGCCAGCTAGTGTCTGGGGGTCAAAGCATAAGAAAATCAGAACCAGCGAGAACAGCCTGGGACTCAGAACACAGGAGAAGACCCAACTGGATTATAACATCAGCCTGTCATACTCTAGAACTAGGCCTACTCTACATTCCAGCCCTGAAGGTTACAGGGAAAGATGAGAAGGTGCTCTTTCTGTGTGGTTGCCCCAAGTCGTCTTCCTGGTGTATTTCCTTGGCATGATGGCTTTTCTACAATGTGTATGATATTAAAATAAAACATATGTCATGTAATATTACATTAAAATATGTTTAAGACTAAACTTAACTTGTGCCTTATGGTGGGGGAAAGTGAGACAGTGGCTCACTTTCCCCCACAGCATTTGGCTCACTTTCTCCCACCACCACAATTTGAGAAAAAACTACCTCTTAGCATTTCAGGCTAATCTTCAGTTATCAGCATCACATGGTTTCATATGTTGGTAGTTCATCAACACGTATGATATAAGTTTTTCTACGTGAATACATTTGCTTTGGCACAACAGTTGATTAAGTTGACAGCAAGACAATTTACTTTTACATGCCAAATACCTATTTTGGTGAAAAAAACATGCTTACCACAGCACCATGAGGTCCTCTCTTTCAGGGCCAAGGGGAAATGAGAGGGGCTTGAAAACATATATCTCACATGACCACAAATGTTTTCCGTTGCCTAAATACAGGGGGTGGCTCACATTGCCCGATGCCTCAGATTCCCCCGTTCTCCCCTACATATAATTATTATATTAATAATAATATTTTTTTTTGAAAATGTCCTTCTATTAATTAAAACCAAACTTTAAAACATTAAACAAAGCCTATTAAATAAATAAGTATACATATTGGTACAATTTAGGATAAATTAAATAGGTTGTTGTGAATATGTTGGGAGTAGTTTACTCGACATCATTGTAAATGAGGGTCACCCCTCAATTGGTCTCTCGAGGATAAATAAAAGTTAAATGAAAAAATGAAATAGTTTTTCAGTGGCTTATTGTGTAACGTACACAAAGTTTGAAATAAGTTATTTCAAACTTTGTTAAAATAGACTACTGTTGATTGCTCTCTGCAGCTGAATGAGTTGCCTTTCAAGCTAGAGCAATACAGTGCTGTAAAGCGCTAACTTCCTGTTCTTACTGGCTTCAAAATAAAAGTCAACTCACGTTTGGCTAGCAACAGGCTTTTAATGTGAAGGCGCACAGGAAATGTTCTGTTTGCACACGCTAACTTAACTGCGGTAATGTAAAGAGAGCAGAGAGCCGTGTCCTTCCGGTAATTACCGTTGGTGAAGTTTATTAGACGCTAGAATCGCCGCACGAGCACATATCCCGAGCACACATCTTTCAAAAGCCAAAGTGGAGGGTGGACTCAATAACTTACTTGCCTAAGACTCATTTACCCACAGTGTTAATGTAGAGCCCTCTAAGCAGTGTTGTGCAACGCTCCTCTGTGTTTCAAAGACAGCCTCTCCTCATTAGCACTAGTGCGAGTGGACTAGTATTCATCATCGCACTGTACAGCCCTGCATCTGCCACCTTCATTTAAAGGCTAAATATGTAATTTTCAAATTTTCCTAGAAAATAATAGATAAAATATACAGAATAATTTCAAAGACACCTCAAAACTTGATGAAATATCACAGTATCTCTGAATTGAAAATACACTTCTGCTAGCAGAAATACTGATATTAAGAAATTGTCCGGGGGTCTAAAGCCCTTGAAAGTTCCCTTTTTTTCCTTTCTTTTCTGGTACCCTGATTTATGTCCAGGTCCTGGCATCACTGAGCTTGCTAGGTTAGCTTGCTCATCATCAATGCATGCAACAGTTTTGAGGGGGAAAATACGACCCATCATACTTTTAGTTTTTATAAAATGTGAGATATTTTACCCAAGTAACAATGAATAAAATGTTTTCTTTTATAGAAAGTTCTCTTGCGATTATAGCGTTCATAATAAAGGTTGGCTAAGTTAGGTAATCTGCAAAAAAAAAATATATATTTATTTTTTTTCTCTCTGGGCCCCCCCTGGTGGCTGGGCCCTAGAAAGCTTTCCCACTTTCTACCCCTTATGGGCGGCCCTGTCTATAGATCAGCGTGCAGCGGTTAAGTTACTGTTCAAATAAAAGGAGCATTAAGGCTACGGCTTCATAGTAAAAGCATTTGACTGGCTTCACATTACAGTTTTTGCCGAATGCTTACACACATGTTGCAGACTTTGGCCCACTGTGTCAAAACTTAACACACAGGCCGAATAGGACAAAGCACATGGAGATAAATTTCTAACTTATACGGCAAAATGAAACTCTTGAAACAAAACCTAACAATCCCATTTCAAAACTAGCCTGGCGCTACCAGACCATCGTACTTCATTTCATTTGTACAGACGGTCTGGAAGTGCTGTAATTGGCAAACGTTCACTCACTTGGAGGCGGGTGTCTGTTGAAGTTTAAAACTATTGGAAATGCGCAGTGCCACTCTGGATTATCCAACCAATCGCATAACGTTTGGTCGTGAGCCGGCTGTTGACGGTGCGTTCAGGGAACTCGGAAATTTCCGACTTCACTACATATTGTAGTCTATGGATCTACCGGTACCTGGCAACGGTAACTTGCTAGAGCCTAACGTTTAGTTATTTGGATGTGAAAGGTTGTAGGCGTCCATACTTTCCCGAGCAGATGCACTGGAACACAGACAGGTCGGAACTCGGAACTAACAAGTCGGAAGTTTCCGAGTTCCGAGCGTAAGGGAACGCAGCATTCAACTGAAACTGGAGCGCGACTTTGACCCTCATTGTTCTCAGCCACTTCTTCTGTTCGCTGATTGGATACTCAGAAATCTGTTCGGAAAAATCTCACTAATACGCCCCACCACCAGACTGACTACTGAAGGGAAAATGAAATTTGGGCGGAAGTAGGTAGGCGGGCGGAGCCAGGCTATTTCAAAACTGTTTTTAGCATCAAAACATTACACACATGCACTTTTGAATTACTCTTTCCTAGCAGCAACAACACACAGATGTGCTTTATACAAAACACAGCTGTATTCAGTACTTTGGATGGTTTTTGACTTAAAAGTCTCATATAGAATTTTTTTGTGAAAGATTGATCTACTACAGTTGATCTAGACACATGAAAACAAAATGTAAACGCTTCAGATTCTTTATTTTATTTTGCCATTTCAGGTTCTTGCAAAAGTAAAAAAAGAAATGGTACAACTAGAATATTCTACAAAACATAGTGTTCTAAGGGAATGATTGGAAGACATTTAGGCT
The DNA here is from genome assembly GCA_026929865.2 of Hyperoplus lanceolatus. Classification (NCBI taxonomy): domain Eukaryota; kingdom Metazoa; phylum Chordata; class Actinopteri; order Uranoscopiformes; family Ammodytidae; genus Hyperoplus; species Hyperoplus lanceolatus. The sequence continues at coordinate 19,898,150 of CM049408.1, read as the reverse complement.
ATGAATCCTGTCTCCTGTTGGCATCTGGCCACATCACCTCATCCACGTCACAGGCAATGTCCTCCCTTGCCAAGCAACGGGGGAAATATCGCCTTGCGTGCTGTATCCAACCTTTTGCAGAAAAAAAACACAACGAATAGGTAGGATCGCAGTTCAACAAGCAATTCAGTGTGTCACTATGAACTCTGAAACAATTACAGTAAAAAAAAAGATGTGTTGTAAGGAATGGGGCGAGTGGATTATGAATCCTTTGGATACCGCCTCCCGTTTGTGTCTGGCTACATCGCCTCATCGACATCACATGCAATGTCATCCTTTCAGAAGCAACAGCAAAAATATTCCTGATATCCAGTCTAAATGTCCTAATTATGGAGCTATTGAGTTGTTGGGCTGGAATCACAGACCATCTTAGGCCATGATCTATAACATGGTCCACTAGTGACCCTGTCTCCGTCTGTTGTCTCCTTTGTCATCGTCCTCCTGCCGCTCTCTTTTGTCCTCTTCCCCTGACTCTTACTGTCTCACAAAGGAGCTGAGCTCACCTGAGGTCTATTTGTAATGCTAAGGCTCACAATGATTGGTATTATATTAGCTTTATTTTTTATTTTTCACGTGTGTGAATCTGTGTGCTTTTCCAATTTTAGTTGTGTTTTGTATTTTAAATAGATGTGTTTTCCAAAGGATTGCAGGTGATTTCCTTTTTGACCAATGTGTCTTATGTAAAACACTGTGTAGTGTTTTGCAAAAAGTGTGTTGGAGAATTTCAAACACAGTGCAAAGCACTTATTGTGTTTGTAGGGTTGGTGCTTGTGTTTAGGGCATGGTCACCAAAGTTAGAGGTTGTGATGCTTTGGGCCTAGCAACCACTATTAGTGTGTAAGCATTATGCAAAAACTGTAATAGTATTTCACTGGACAAACGTGAGTTGACTTTTACTTTGAAGAACACCTAACAGGAAGGTAGCCGATCACAAAGCCCCTTCACTATCAGCATGTCTTCTGTTTTCACGAGTTCAACGTGGTGAAATAAGAGGACAGAAAGCTTGTCATTTACAATACTTGTAACCCTAAGCTTACACCAACCGCTTCATGAACATTAGTTCATGAAGCGGTTACATTAATGTTCGGTTACATTAATGTTTTATGCATCAAATTGTTCCAGAAGAGCTATCTACTAGCGATCACCGCTGACTATTAGCTTGGCATGCGTACTACAGCGATTTCTGCCCGTTTTCTCTGAAAACAAGTGCACGAGTGAAGTTCTCAAATCAATTGCATCTGCATGTGTTAACTTTTGAATCCAAAAACGGGAAAACTGTCACGTTTTCACCGTGTGAAGGGCCCCTTAGTGAGTGTGGTAGAATTGAGCTTCAACAATCAAAGGGTATTCCCCTGACAAAGGTTGTAAGTCTTGTCTTTTCTCCAGTTTTTGTCTGAAGTAGTGAAGTCTTTATACTAAAACAGAAAGTAAACTGGTTCACACTCTACAGTCGTTCCAGAGAGGGCCCATTTACACGCCATTTCTGTCTGGTGTCCTGATGGGCTCCAGATGAAATTAAATGCAGATTTACAAGTGGGTGCATCTGTTGGATGGATCACAACTACTACCACTACTTCTGACACAGCAGCGTTGTTCTCTTTAAAGGATCCACCTCCCATGTGGTTTCAACAAATTGAAGTCATTGGGCTCAAATTCTTCAAATAGCCACTCGATAAGCAGCATAAAATCAACTTCAATATACTAGGGTGGTGGCAGAAGTCTCCCTTGACCCTTCAAAACTACCTTTTGAAGTTTATATCTTCAACCCTTTTATATCCTATATGGATAACACCAATTGGCAATCACTTTGGATTTGGATTTGATTTTGTAGATGAGTAAACTGAATGGGAAATAAAGGTAAACAACTGTTTTATTCAATTGTGTGACATCGTCAAGAAAAGATTTTCCCTCCACTACATAAATCTTCTGATGTACACATTTCACGCCTTCTTGGCTTGGAGTGATGCCTAAACCTGTGCAATACTCCATGCAGCAAACCCCCAATCTACGGTAGGCGGTACAGTGGAGTTCCCTTCACAGCTTTGATTTATTTGTCCCAGCTGTTCTTAGAGCTGTGCCAACGTACCTGGATGATCACGGTAATTGTGAAATAGAATGGACTGTAACTGCTTTGTGTGGGATGACGGCACCAGTAAGTGCTCAGTAAAATGGCTTTGGAACAAACAAGCAAAGCCAAAAATAAATGTCTTTGGATAGTGGTCAAACCTAAACATAAAGTTTACCTAACAACAAAAGGCAAGCCCCCAAGCACTTAAGGATAATATGACGCCAGTCTCAAAGCTAAGTCAATGCATCTTTCCTTGTGGAGAACGCAACCTCAAGGTCAACTCTCAAAACGCTATCGGAGAAAATGGGAAAAGAGGCGAACCCCTGATGTGTAAAGATGGACTTCATGTGTGAAATCGCACACACGCAATCAATAAAAACACAGTTGTTGATTTCCCCAACCGTCACCACCATCTTTGCTCTGTTGACTAAAGTGCGACGTTAGTGTAGGACAGACAAGATTGCTCTTTAAGAGAGAGTGCTGAATCAACTGCAAAGTGTACTAACTTGAAAATCGTTTTGCAAATGGATTTATTTAGTTTTGATAGGAACAAAACCCAAACAAACCCAGAACAAACAACAACTTGGAAGTCAGATAGCACAATACATTCAGCTAACCAGACATCGCACATGCCAAATCAGTAGCCTGCTAAATAAATGAACTGTAATGGTGCAACACATAAACTGTTTGTATCGGGATGGTGTCTTTCCAGCCTACATGCGCTTCTAGTCGACAGAGCTTTGGCGCTTCTTCCAACCAGATGTAGATAAAGCCTTTCACGTATGTTCCATCCTGTTAGTAACATTAAGTAAGGTTGGTGGGACTATTAGTAGAACACTAGATCTGTTTTAACCGTCTGCTAATTCAGTGGTCCCTGGTAGGAACATTTTATTCCCTTCTTTACATGTTATTCGGGTACACTATACTTACTTTAAAACTGCCTCCTATTTACTCAAAAGTGTTGTTCTTGCACTTTGGTGTGTGGACAGAAAACTAAACAATAATCTTTTCATTAATTCATAACTGGAAAATAACAGCTTTTTGAAAAATGCAAGCATACTGCACTAAGCTGGTGACACTTGTCTAGCATCTCTCTTCCTGTCTGGCTGGCACAGACAATGGATGTGTCCAAAATACCCCCCCCCCCCTTATTAATACATTCATTCAATCACTACTGATATGATAATTAACACACGTGAAGTTTTTGACAGGGGCTGTTTTCTCTGACCCACTGTACATACATTTAAGGATACCACAGACCAGGGAAATAAATTAAATGGGATTAGAGTATAAGAGGATTTATCTTTGTACGTGTAAAGGGCAATAGCAGCACTTAGTGAAAACAATAGATTTTGTCTGTACCATACTATACAGTAACATATTGACCTAGACCTGCCATAAATCTGGAGGCAGATTTACGGAGGTTTAAAGGAAGGCTTCTTGTTCATCCGCACAGAAATGGGTAGACCTGTCGTTCCAGGCTTGGCTCCTGCCGGTCAGATTTACAGCTGTGCTTTCATTGATTTTCCCCTGTCTCAGCAACCCAGCAGCATTTTTTAATACATCTTAAAACTCAGTAGAACAAGTGTAGACCAAGTGATCCCTGCTTGACACCCTGGTCAATCCATCAGCTCAGTTGGAATTGTGCAGCACGGGAGAAAGTCTATTATACATTTTTGATATTATGAATGATAGATGCAACACCTTTATATTTCTTCTCTCAATGGTGACCCCAATGTAATGGATGTGTGTACACTATTTGCACTCACAGTAGTACAAAAAAAAACTTTCTTTGAAACCGGACAAGTGATGAAAATAATGCATGTTCACAGCTGGAGTTAGTTACTCTGTGTGATATAGGCTGCTCATTAGCAGTTGCGTGATGACTTGAATTTTTAGATGAAGGTTAACTCGTCAGCTATGAAACATTAAAATTTCTTACAAACAGAGGGTGATTTCTTATTCCTGCCAGATGAGAACTTAGAGGCGTCGCCAGATGATCACACGGACGAGAATTTTTAGTGACGAGAGAGAGACTGTGTGTCGAAAGCTGTAGTCTCCATGGTCCTAGTCTCTGACTCTCCAGCTCTCTCTGTTTATCTCTGTCCATCGTCTCCAGGAACATTTCAACCCCCCTCCCCACCAACACACACACACACCTCCTCCCTTTCATCAGCCATACAATACCAGACTTATTCCTTTGTGTTTCTTGTCAGATGATCTGAGTTACTGATCCAGGTGATGTTGATGCCTCTGCTCTATGTTTACCTGGACATACACTTATCAGTCTAACTGCCTCTATATCTTTCTACCTGTCAGTAAGTCATCTTTATCAATACTTTACAGACCTTAACCTGCTGCCACGCTTGTCAGTGTTTGGGTCCAATCCCCCCTCATCCAGCTCCCACCAGAGCTGACAAACTCTTGACATGTGTAAGTGTGTGTCTGAGTCTGTAGTGCTTTGTTCTGTGACTCCCTAGCTGTCATTTCACACAGAAATAAAACTTAATATGATCCCAACTGCCTGACAAACAGACAGACAGACAAGGGGATAAGCAATGTGTGGAATTGGAAAAAGGCTTATCATTTTGACAAAAAGTTAAGATTTCATCTTTAATCTTCCGGCAGGTACTTTGGCCGCGTTTCCCAGATTGGACCAAAGAAGGGTCGAAAGAAGGGTTTGCTTAAGAAGGAGCGCTAAGATACGGGTGTTTCCCAGATGCCATCTTAAGTGCCATCTTTGGAGAACGCGTAAGTTGAAGCGAAAGAAGCTCTTTAGTGGGAGCTGTCCACCGCGGTCGTGCTGAAACTGAATAAATCGATGCCAGGCGAATCGATCACCCACCTCTTTATCAGTGCATAAGTCACACACAGCGCCCCGTGGTCTCCCCCACACAGGTGGAATTAGGCTACGCATGTATCGTGTGTGTGTGTGTGTGTGTGTGTGTGTGTGTGGGGGGGGGGGTGTTTGGGTGCGGGTGTGTGTGGCAAAGTGTATCAAAGTAGTAATCAAGCCCATTAGCGCATATATACCCCGTGGATATAGGCACACACATGTGATGTGAGAATGGAATAAACCGGCAGCAAAAGAAACAAGCGGGCACCGTCGTTTACCGCGGAGGGGATGGGCGTCTTAGTGGACGAGGTCTGGCAGCACCGGGGAGTTTTATTCGGGGGAACAAGGGGCAAAAAGAACATCACGGTGAAGAACCGTGTTAGGCAGGCCATAGCCGAAAAGATGTCCCCCTCCAGCCCATGTGGCCTGGGTGACTGGCGTGCTGTGAGGAAGAAGAGGCAGGAGTTCCAGAACCAAACAAAAAGGAAGAGTGAGAAGGTTTCACTAATCAATCTCCCTTTGTTGCAGGTGATGCAGACGCCCAGTAAAGACAGAGCGGAGTAACCCCTCCCCCATATGGTTTCAATAAACTATTTTGGTTTCTTTTCAACCATGTATTGTGTTGATCATTTTGCATTGAAATTAAGGTGACAAACCTAGCAACAAAAAGTCCCAGGTAATTTGTAATGTATCTAAGCGTAGGTTAATGACGTGTGCGTATTGTGCGCCCTTTCAACAGCATTCCAGTGCCAGACTTTCAGGTAAAGCACCCGGACACTGCAGCAATAATCATAGTGTGCAGGACGTTACATGTAGCCTACATCTGCTGGTTCTGTTTATTTATTTCAGCCTTCAGGCCTGAGAGTTGATATGGGTGATGTGTGGTGGTTGTGGGTTTATGGTTTAGTGCTTGGTGACTGGTGGTGAAGAGGTAGGGGCTGCGGGTTGTTGGACCGGGCTGAAGGCAAAATTGCAGCGGGTAGCTCTGGATGTGTGGAGACACCAGAGTGATCAGCCGTTGGATCTCCACACGGGGCAGCCAGTACTTTGCCTGGACGGCCCGGTCTGATAGCACGTCCAGTGGGGAGAAGTGCCGACGCACGTATGCATTTATGTAAACCGTCTGGCTTCGCGCACGGCGAGGCTGTTGGTTCGCAGCGAGAAGGCGTTGTATTGCAGCCATGGTTTCTCACACGCGCGGACTTTGGCAACGCCTTTAGCAGGTGGAGCCGCTCTGAATGAGGTTCAGCTGAGTTCAATTAAATCTGTTTCTTTGATATCTGTGAAATGCCACAGGGTTGTTGATGTTTTTTTTTGTATGTGTAGTAGTACTATAAACTCACATGTGTGTGGAAAACGTAAACGTTTAATTCATTAAAACATTTTTTTTTCTCTACTATTAGTCTATTGGCGCTTTTCCACCGCACATGTAGCTCGACTTGACTCAACTCGACTCGACTCAACTTGGTTTGGTAGCAGCACGGGTCGTTTTCCACCGCAAATAGTACCTGCTGAACGTGGGCGGGGTCGTCGTAAGGGGCTGAAAGCCTACTCCGGAGCAATGTAGCAAAGCAGAAATTACGAGCAGTTGTTGCACTATTAACTGAACCAACCGCCAAAAACACGGATGAAAAATGTTTAAGAAATACCCCCCTTGTATCTGTTTGCTAAAAGAAGTAGAAGAATATTGCTACGGGCCATTAAAAGGGATGGTTGTTGTCCCGATGTGTGACTCTGCACACAGTCAGCTGTAGGGATGCATCACGTATATCCCTATGCACGTAAACACGGGCATGATAAAGTTGACTGTTTAGTGCTTGTTTCAGGATACGTGTTTTCAAATGCAAGCCGTATCTCAGCCTGAATATTTTATTGAGGTAATCAGTTCAGTCCGAGGCTTGTAATGTAATCGCTCGCTATCATGTCTGTCCCAGCTGGCTACTATTTAGCCTAGCTGCTAGCTGCCCTACATGTCTCCTCTCGTGTGTAAGTAACTTCCCCAACAACCAACACTGGGTGAGCTTAGCGAATATATGGAAAATAAATTCGGATCTGTGATGCAAATCAAATGAAAGAGAGCCAGAGAAGGCTGCACGCGGCGTAAATACACTCAAAAGTCCCGGAGAGTTGGGGAGAATAAACAACAGAATGAAGCCGGTAGTCTCTGGCCACTGATTGGCCAGACAATAGTCTCTGGCCAATCAGTGGCCGGCCGTCTGCCGACGTCACCTTTTAGCATCGGCTCAGCTCGCTTGGACCCTAGAGCGAGGCGATACCAAAAAAGCAGCCGCTACGTGGTACCAGGTACCATGAAATTGCGGTGGAAAAGCCAAAAATGCGAGTCGAGTCGAGTCGAGTCGAACTGATACCATGCGGTGGAAAAGCGCCATATGTTTCTTGCGCCAGTGGTCCGCATTGAGCATTGTTTTATAATTTCGAAAAGTGGGTCAGCTCCGTCTTACAGTTCCATCTTAGTGAAAGAGCTACTTTCGCTAAGAACGAATCTGGGAAACGCATTCTTCTTTCACAGCGTTCTTAAGAGCGCTCCAAAGAAGTACTTAGCCCAAAGAGGCTCTTAACGAATCTGGGAAACGCGGCCTTTGACTGCACCCCTGTTTTTCTACCCATTTACAAGGAATAAAGAACCTAAGATCACAGACAATCCAACGCTGGTAATGCTAACTGTCTGCCTTGAAAGTAATTGCTCATGAGTATTGTGGTGAAAACCTCCTCTAGGCATCAAGATTATGCTTCTGAAATGATATCAATGCACAATTCATTATTAACCCTGCACAACATAGACCTTTTAAATTAAAATATTTAATTGAACTGTAAGTCTAAACCTGTCAGTAAAACCTGCCTTATACATGTTTCCCCTGGATCAAAAGTTTTGTTTGAAATGTCAAGTATCCAACAAGGGGGTGGTCCTATGTTCCCATGGCCCTATGTTCCCGAGTTCAAAATTCTGTTAATACATATTCATTTTTTCTTAAAGGTTTCATGTAGTCAGGGAATAATTTTCAGGGCCTTATATTCAACTCAGTATTGTAATTCAGTATTGTTTACTTTAGATTCTCTGGGCACAAACTCAGGCCCATCTTTACTTCCATCTTTAAATTGGTAATGACAGTAAAGTGACAGAACTGTTTAACTTCTACAAGTTTAGTACGCTGGAGGGGAAAATCATTCAGGCATTTCAACGTAAGGTTACTGAATTAATACATGTACATAGATTAGAGTGTCAGATATATGATGTGTGTGCATATACTATATCACATTTCCTTTGGTTGCCTTACTTTACATTTTTTTGGGATAACTCATCTGACAGGAGATTCATCATGAAAATGCTTCTCCCGCAGTGCCAAATCCCTGCAGTAACGCACATCGCTGTTTTAGTTTGGCATGTTTACGCTTGATTAATTAACTATTCATGTCACTCTTTTGAGGTACTTTTTCAAAATCTACAGAAAAATGCTTTTTCGGCAAAGCCTGGGGACATTTGTTATTCACAGGAGCAGCTATTTTAAATATGCATAAACTGGATTATGTGCAGCATGTGTTTCATGGTACAGTTTACACCAAAGAACACATCATGCTATAGCAACAGAGATTTCTTGCTGTGCAGGGTCACACACCACTTTTAACTCTCCATCCAGGGCTCGCTCATGTATTTTACATTGCGGGCAATTTCAATTAAAACACACCCAGTGGAGTCACATGTTAGCGCTTTCATGTTCAGCATCAGTGGCGGCTTTTCAGTGCTGGATATGATGGGCCCTCGGTGGAAGACTTTTGAATGGGCTTCAACTTGTGTCATGAAACACAAGTCATGCAAGCCAAAAGACTGTATCCATTGGAGAATAAAGTATGTTTGCTTGTCTGATACTGATACTACATCACAATAACTCACAGCTAAGTTTTAGATTTGATTTATGATTCACTATATCATTTAACACAATAGATGCTTTTGTATGTATGTATGTGTTTGAGTATGTCTGATGAATAAATGAACCATAACTGTCTTTACTCATTTGAAAGGTTTTTCTTTCTATGAACAGGATTTTCCATTTGAGTCTGTATCATAAATACAATTATAATCAGGAAGAGGAGTCTGTTCTCATGATCTATATGTATCTTTATACAGTCACAAGTGAGGCTAAATCAAGCCCCAATCTCAGCGATTTTTACCAGCATCCAATAAGGAAGTGACCACAACTGTAGTAACCCGGAAGTCCGAGCAGTTTTTCTTTGACTCACTTGTTAGACAGGCCGTTTTCAAAGTCTCATTAAACCTATTTTCAGCCTGGTCCACAGAACCATTTTAGTCTGTATGTTTAGGTCATATCTCCATGACAACACTGAGGGGGGGTGAATTTTTTTATTTCATCGGAGGTTAAAATGTATTGGCGCGATCTCTTGAGTGACAGCTCTCCGCCCGTTGTCCCTCACTTTGCCTCGGAGGTATACGTCAGCTATCTCCCTCCCCCCGACGTGAGGCGGAGTAAAAATCTCACAAAATGGCAACACGCACAAACCAGGATTATTGGATGCTGTGTGAATAACTAAGGTCAGCCCGGATGCTAAATCCATATTATTTACTATCTATGGGCTAAACATTCCAGTGCATTCTGAGATAATTGTATTACTTCTTTTTTCCCTTAGACTGTGCCACAGTCATCAGAAACAAGCCTTGCTTCAGATAATGGTTCTGAAGCAGAGATGTCTCGGCGGCATGCACCCCTCATTCTGTGAAGAGCCTCTGCCTGCAGGAGCCTGAGGGTGGAGCTGATGCGTATAATACATATAAGGGAGTTTCAGCTTCCAAGAGCTGACTACACATTACACTGTGTAAGCTTGTGGCCAAAAGTCTTGCTCCGTCTCCCAATGTCTTCCATTCTTTCTTCATTTGGCCGCATGTAATTTGTTTTTGACAAAATGTGTAGTAATTAAAGCGGACCTATGATGCTTTTTGACTTTTATGACCTATAAACGTTGTTATGATGATTTATAGTCATGCTTAACCATACTAAATTATCAAATAATGGCTTACATGCATTTCGACGTATTCCCTGCTGACCGTCTGGGGTGTCTGTGCAGAGCACTAGACACTATTCTAGCCAGTCGAGAAGTCACGTGTTCGTGATGTTGCATGTAACTTCGTGAAGTCACCACGCGGATGTTTCCATGTATGGTAATGCTGTCACTTCCCTGTTCGCGTCTGCCTCGCGCCCTTATAGGTCCATGCTCGCGCTTCCACTGAAACACTGAAAGTGTTCCGGAAGGAAGGTAACCAATCACAACGGAGTGGGGTTTGCAGGAGGGGGGGGGAGGCGAGCGGAGATTGCCGAAGCACAGGCGGAGTGAGCGGAGATGCCCAAAGCACACACACTCAAGTGTTACAGGACGTGCTGGATCGCCAAAATAACAGAAAGAGCTTCCCGAAAATCTAGGTAACACTTTATAATAACTATCCGTTGTAACTCGTTAATAGATCATTAGTAAACTCTTAATTAATGATTATTAGTGATTTGTTAAGTGTTTGTTAGCAGTTTGTTAAGGATTTATAACAATGGTAGATAGTTAATAGCTTAATAATTGAATCAGTTCATCTGGGACGAGGCTGAAATAGGCTATAGACTATACACAGTGCGTGGGCAACTGAGGGCAGCCCCATTTTCAAATATTTTTAAATAAACTCAATACACACTGTGCATGCCATGGACTTGAACGTGACGTGATCAGTTAATCTCGGATTACCTCCCAGATGAACTGATTCAATTATTAAGATATTAACTATCTACCATTGTTATAAATCCTTAACAAACTGCTAACAAACACTTAACAAATCATTAATAATCATTAATTAAGAGTTTACTAATGATCTATTAACGAGTTACAACGGATAGTTATTATAAAGTGTTACCAAAATCTACATAGTTTTTTGTGATGTGATTCGTGTCAGGTTGCTCTAGCAGTGTAAAACAAGAAATTAAGACCAGAAAAGTAGTATAATAGGTCCTCTTTAAAGCTTCAGTAAGCGAAAGCGTACTTTTAGCTAACTTCCTGTCAGTGACTGCATTTAGCAGTCCCCTACCTCGTCTTCGTCACCACATTAATGCACTGTGGTCTTCAAGCAGTGAGTCATCTAGCATCATCTCAGATCCATAAGTGCAATAAAATATGATAAAAACCATCAGAACAGACTTTGGGAAGGATTTTTACCTGCTCCGCCATTGTAGGCGTATAAACATTCACCCCTCTGTCGCTCTCTGAGCGTGCACCGGCAGAGAAACGTGCCTGATCGTGGCGTTCTCTCTTCTGATTGGATATCAGTTTGTGGGATACTTGAAAAGTTTATTTGCCGATTAAATGCAGAGCGGGTGACTGAGAGACCTGTGTTATGAGCGACTACGATTTAACATGTATATTATTAACATAAATGTAACGCTCACTTCACCTTTAACAAGCTGGCTACATTAAGATCATATAAACCAACAGGTGTTAACAGATGCTCAGTGACAGTAACTTAACAATTCAACCAACTAGCCTTTTGCTGGGACATGTTTAGTGTCAGATCAACATCTTTCCCGTGTGCATTCAGAAGTTTTTATTTTTCATGATGCGCTTCGAAAATTAAGATGCAGAGTCAAGAATAGAGATGAAATACAATGCTGATAATAAAATCGACAGGTAAAGACTGCAGTAAAGCTGCGAAGATGTTGACGGATCAGAACTTCCGGTTTCAATAATGGGCTACAACACATTTTTTGCTGCAGCTTTACCGCAGTCTCGAACTGTGGAGTTTATTCTCAACATTGTATTTCGTCTTAATTCACAAATTTGTATTTCCACTTTTCAATTTCAATCTTTCTTCTCTGAGTGCATAATAATATTAATAATAATAACTTCCTTATCTAATTTTTTTTTCTCTTCTGTCTCAATAATTGAATAGCTTTGCAGCAGAAATAATGAGGGCAGAAGTCAAATAAACAAACATCATATGCTGTAGCAAAGATCCTCAACAATTTTAAAATATAAATGAAAACTAAATAAAAAGAGAGGATTTGTTATGTAACAAAACCACAGTCAAACCATTGTCATTATCAATGCTGAAATGGAGGTACAGCAACCGGAGAAGGTTTCACAAATTGTGTAAGAAATCCGACGGTGGGGAAAAATATCTCTATGTGTATCAGTTGCTGGCCATCCCTTCCTATGGGCTCCATCCATGCCTGATCTTTCTCTGTGCAAAAGAGAGAAATTTCAGCCGTAGATATGGAAGACCTTAATTGAATCTCCACTCATGTAAGACTCAGAGTGAGGGGGCAGCAGGGGTGGCCCTGCTTTGCACCCACTATTAAAATACAGAGCAAGCAGAAAAACCAGATCCACTTTGATCTCTGATGTGCAACGCAGATGGCAATAAAATGATGAAACGTCTTCACCACTATCAAACAGACGACTTTTCCTTAGGGCCATTTTAGCCCTGTGATTCATGTTTTGCCAATCCGTCCTGCTTTTGTGTTTACACCCCTTGAACGACTGCCAATTGTCAATAAGTAGCGATAATGATTATGACAAATTGTGATGTCGTGCAAAACACTCCAATGGTCAGCTACTCTGGAAATTAAAAGCTCTCATTTAAGCCAAGCTATTGTGGTGGGTTAAAATAGCTATTCACCAAGAGTTGCTGAGCAGATAGACTCTAAAGGTTGGGGTCACTGGGGAAGTAACGAAAACATCTATGTAAGGACATGTGTTTGACTTGTTGTTGCACAGATGAAGAGACGATCTGTCTATTTGTAGAAGATTAAGACACGTGATACACCCCAACACACGATATAAACCACTGTTCTGTAACTATCGAGAGGTGCCATGCGGCTCTCACCCTGCTGCTATCATGCTCCATGAAATCCTCTGTATGTCTTCTGGAAACTCCTGCAATAAACTTGGAACACTGATTTAAAAAGTCCAGTCTACAGTCCTTTGTCTTTTGTCAGCCTGGGGAACGATTCGGCTACTACAATTCGGCTAATACAATTGGCGTCACAAACAGGATAAAATAACAAGGGAACATGAAGAGACTACCTGTATGCGGCGGGACTCATCTGTCGGAAAGAGAAATCCAGATGGACGCCATAGTTGAAAGTTTCATGTCTGTCCCAGTATCTAAAAATAACTGAGAGAACTGCGACGGGAGATAAGGTGTAAACGGCAGGAAGCGCTCTGTGTCAAGATCAAGGTCACGGCATGAATGTCGGTCTGGGGACTTCACAGAGGCTCCGTTATAGCCAGGTATCCACGAAGTTCCAGTGTTATAAACAAAGAACCGTGTGCAGTTTTATTGACTAAGACTTTGGGAAAAAAGGCTGGACTGGAATCAAGCTTCTTACGTCACTCTGTGCTTGTGTACGCGTTGAAAATGAAGAAAAAGACCCTCACCCTGCTGCTATCATGCTCCATGAAATCCTCTGTATGTCTTCTGGAAACTCCTGCAATAAACTTGGAACACTGATTTAAAAAGTCCAGTCTACAGTCCTTTGTCTTTTGTCAGCCTGGGGAACGATTCGGCTACTACACCATCAAATAAGCTTTCTTTCTTTTCCCCCCCAAATTAAACAACTAGCCTCTATTGTCATAATTGAAATTCTGGATCACTCTTCACATTGGCCAACGTTTTTGCAAGATACATTTTAAAATCAGTCACACAAATTTCAGCCCCAATCTGTGTCACTTTAGAGTTCAGAAATGTGAAAAAGCTTCTACACAGAGCTTCAACACAAAGCTACTTCTTGCTTATAGCGAGTCATCCAATGTCACAGTGAAAGAAAAAAACAATGAGAATATTGTCATGTGCGCAGACCATTTTTTTACCATCTCTTGATGCACTTCCTTTGGTTTAGCATTGGCAAGGAAAATAAATCTACTGTTTGAAGGTTCAAATACACTTGGCTCTAACAGTGTGTATACAGTATAATGTTGATTGGGGAGCTATAAGGTAGATTGAAGAACGTATTGTTCACTGTTGAATTGTGAATACCAATATAAAGGGAAAAGTACCAGCAATGCTAATACAATGGAGGCAAGAACGATACATCACAACCTTCAGCTCTTATCACTTATCTCCGTATTAAGAAAAAACCCTACAAAGCCAAGATGAGATCTGTGCTCCACTCAAGCCTCCAGGTATGGTTGAGTCTTGGATGCTACACATCGCTCTGTGGTCTCTTTTAGCTCTCTCTCTCTCTCCTCTGACCTTGTCATTGCTGGTCTCAAATCCTTTCCCTCCTGGCTCCTTACCTTTAGGCTATACTGTAGAGTGACTTGAGAGTCAACAGTCACTCCAGATCTCATGTAGCCTGAAATGGCTTCTCCTCAACTCCTCACATCACCTTCTGCTTTCTGAATTACAGTTTTATTTATAGTATCAAACTCATTGTATAAGTACATTTTTAGAACGCTTCGTGATCACGCTTTTTTCAGTCAAAGCCCCAACCCTCTGGAATCATCTTCCCCAACAACTCAGATCTGCACAATCTCTGGACTGTTTAAAATGCTCCTCAAACCCCATTTTTATAGGCAAGCATTTATATAGATTTGAGCCATTTTCTTTGTTTGTATTTTGTATGTTGTGCATTGTTTTGTTTGGTCTGTCTATTCTTGTGCGTTTATTGTACAATGTTCTACTGCTTTTGCTCTTCATATTTACAGTATTTATTTACTGAAATTAACTTCCTACTTTGTTTTTGTCTTCTCCTCCACTGTTTTATATTGTCAATTGTTTTGTATTGTTTTTATAATATTTTTTTTGAATGGACAAATTAATTTTAATATGCCTGTGTAACATGTCAAGGTCTGTTTTAAAAAGTGCTATATAAATAAAAATTAACCTATGTTCTTACTTAACATCTTCCTCAATGTCTTTCCATCTATTTCTGCAGCTCTCTCATTTAATATCCTGACCAAAGTTATCTGCATGCCTCCACATATCGTGATATATTTTAATTTATAGCATTTGGCAGAGGTTTTTATCCACAGCGACATGCGCTGTAGGGCTGTGTCTTTATGTGAGATAACTCCACTGGGGACTGTAACTAAAAGGTAGCAAGAATTATTCAGAAATCATGGCCAGATGGAAGGAATTCCTCACTCTCACATGCACATACTGTACCTACTTTAAAGTAAACATGCACACAAGACAGCAGGCACATCCACTTTATGTAAACATACTACTTATGTGCGTAATTTTGTTTGGGTACTTTAAAATTGTCTATAAGAGATGTAGTTTGAGAACTTTTTTAATTAAATTCCAGAGACACAAACTGGGTTTTGAAAACTGAGCAAACCTTGATATACCTTTTGAGAAGGCCTTGATAGAGGCTTACGTTTATTATGCAGTATGAGCAAACTTTCTCCACTAACTTGTTTTGTTGTGTACTGCGCAACAACTCTGCAGACCCCCCTGAACCACCATGCTTTCTGTGAAATACAAATTAAGTATAACACAATGCAATTCTTCAGAGCTTCCTTCATCCCTATACATTACCTATATATTGTAAACTTTCTTTTTTTACATATGAAAGTGCCCTCACAACTATTTCTCCCTTGTTCTGTTCCTCCCTTGTGTAATTGCTTGCTTGCTGCTGCCACAAACTTTCAATCTTGTGTACAAACATGATTAATTGTCCCTAAGAAGCTAAGAAGTTATGGAAAAGCTGTGTCCATATTCCATACAAGTTCTAAGCTTTGGTTTGAAAATGAAAATTTTTGTTTAAAAATGGAACAGACACTATATCAAATATACTCAAAAGCCAGTATGCATACTAAAAAAACTGCTTGATTTTTCAATGAATGAGTTACCTGTGAGTTCATAACAGGTCATGTTTACCTCTCTGGATTAATTTGCAATAAGACAGAGTAAACATGAAGCGGATCAGAGATAAAGAGAAATATTGTGTGATTCTTGTACTTGTTATGCACAATATATAGCCAATATAATTATAATATGTATTGAATTGGGTCACAGCACAGCCATTTTTTATTTTCCTAAGCCTCTATAATAAAGATTCTAAGTTTTAAATACTGTTTCACTACTGTACGAAATGTTTCATACTGTAGCAAAAATGCGTGTCTACTGGCTGACAAAAATCAATTTGAGAACCACTCATACAAACAGATTTACTTTCTTAATGCAAGTGGCCTTCACTAATTTGCTTGTACTTCAAATGTACTTACAAACACAATTCAGTGGTACAGACCTGCCAAACGAGTCATGAAAGGGAAAATACATGATAATGCCTGAAAAAAATTACTTGAAAGACAAACTTAATGCATACCATAATCATTATGGCATGGTAAGTTAATAAGCGATTTATTGCCAAAAAAGTTTTCCACTTAAAATAATTTGCTGATTTAACCTTACAACACTACAAGCAAACCACTTAGAAAAAAGTAAGAGGTTTATGTCCAGAAAAGGAAAATATTATCTTGTGAAGTGTCTTTGTTGAAGAGAAACTTGTTTATGGACTCATGTGTCTGAATGCTTTCCATATTGTGCTATCAGCATAACGACAATTGGCTGTAAACAGAAATTAGCATGTTGCTGCTACACACTGGTGTAGATGCTGCGGTGCTGTATGTACGGCTGCAGGTTGGCATCAGCACTTATGAATGGTATGTTTTCCCCCTGTGGGAGGAGGGGGTGTTATGAATATCTCACGCGAGTGCCATGTTGGCCTAGTTACAGTGTTTTCAGATGCTGTAACAGCAGGGCTCCATCACTTTGCATGCCCTTAGTCTGTAGGATTTATACATTATGTGTGTCCTTGTATTAATGTGTGACGTGTGCAACTTACAGTTTGAGGCATTGAGGAAAAACATTTTGCTTAGTAAATAGTTTAGAAAATGTGTACAACACAGCACAATCACATGTAAATTATTGCTAAGCATACAAAAATGACCAATAAATTTGATCTCACACACACAAATACACAAACATACACTTTCACTTTAAGACGCAGTATTTTTCAGGCCTGTCTGTCCATAAATCACAGCTATAAATAAATAGATTCCTGTGTCTTTCACACTCTGAGGTGGATTTATATATATATATATATATATATATATATTATTTATATATATTAATATATATATATATATATATATATATATATATATATATATATATATATATATATTATTTATATATATTTATATATATATTATTTATATATATTGATATATATCTCAGCGGGAGGCAGCAATGCTGTGGGCGTCAGGACACAGTGCCTTGCCTCACAATGGCCCTCATTTATCAACCGTGCGTAGACCAGAAAAATGGGTGTACGTACATTTCCACGCAAATCTCGGCATTTATCAATATGGACGTGAGCGTAGGATACGCTCAAATCCCACGCCAGCTCTCAGCTCGTGTACGCAAGTTTGTAAACAGCATGGACTCGCAGTGCAGGCTGTGCCAGGTAGCCGATGACTTTGTTGGACAATTATTAGAAGATAATACAAATGCAGTGTTTGCTCAGACCGAAATAAATACATTAATCACTTGTGCAGCTTATGTAGTAGGAGAGCTGATTCAATAGTGCGCACACCGGCCACTTAGGAGCCCTGCATGGGACTGCGTAAGGGCATTCAAAATGTTAGCCTAAGCAGCCTATTAAATATGTAGTAGGCCTACACTGCTCTTTATGATAAAAAAATACACGGCACAACATTCTGCTTAACATTTTATTTATTTGAAGCACTTTTTAGATGTTAGTTTCTCTTTTAATGTGTCATTGATCGCTTAAGCGAGCGATTTATTTCCACCGTTAACCGGCACGTTTTTCCGATCTGCTGGTGGAGCAGGACAGTGGGCGCTCTCACAGCTGATCGTTGCCGGGTCGGCTTGTGCAGCTGACGGCCGGGCTGACCAAGTGCATGCTGTCATACAGTAAAACGCAAAATGTGTTATTTTTAGTTTTTAAACCCCTTTTGAGTAGTACTATCTAAAAGGGCCAATACATTTTAATCATTCAAATCTCTACAGACGTGTATTTCTTTTATGGGGACCATTATCGGACAGTTGGTGCGTCTTTTTCTCCTCTACCACTTATATTATGCCCGCACCCCCAGCCCAGTTGGTTGCATTTCAGAACAGCAACACACTTTTTTTAGTGGCGATTTTTGAGTCAGACCACTTTTTCTTCGTCTATGTAAAGAAATGGCGACATATAATTGTATATGCTGTTTTATAGCATTTGAGCGATAGCCTACTGATGTAAAGCTAAAATGCAAAATCCTCAGCTGGAGATTGTTTGTTGTCAACACCAACGCTGTTGACCGCAGCAGTTATTTCCTTCCTAACTGCTGCCTTCTGTCGTTCTTTGATGTCGCTTGTAATGCTCCGAAATGAAACTCTTTTTTTTCTACTTTTGCTGTTATTCTTTCAATTTCTACTTCAGAGAAGTTCCTCTTCTGTGCCGTAATGTGCATATCCATGTCGTAAAACCTCTGGGCGAGGCCTGTAAACTGAGAAAATATAGGGGCGTGATACAATTGTTTTCAGCGCCGCATTTATCAATAATGGCCTGGCGTACGCTGAGATTGGCGAGATACGACTGTTTGATAAATACCACGCGATACCTGGCGTAGGGAGGTATTTGCGCCAGAATCTGCACCAGTTTCCACGCAAGTTTGATAATTAAGGGCCAATGTGTGTGTTTATGGGTAAACTGGGAGCATCACATAAGACTCTTTGGTTAAAAATGAATCAATTAAAGCCAGTTCATTCTTTCATTAGTAATTGCAGCAAAAAGAATAACATTACCAAGTGTTTCAAGGTTTACACACATGAGCTTTGTGAGCTTGTGTAATGGATTTGATACATTATCATTTACAGACTGTAGACATTACGTTAAACAAGCAAGATACGGTAAGGATTGTTAAGACTTGAGCTCACTTAAGTACAAGTGCCTGCACCATGTTTCCTTTATGCTCTGGAGAAAACAGATTTTCATTGTTTAATTTCATACCTCCTATCTGAGCTGCAACTCTCTAGCTGTAAGCCCAAATGCATTTCTGGCCCACTTTCCCCCCACACCAGACTGTTGTGTTGCGCTACGGGTTGCAACATGGAGACGCTCAATACTCATTCAGTCATTTTGGCGCAAATTGCCTGAAATCCTGATAAAAAGCTCATGAGATAATGCTTTGTTTGTTGCTCTCTGTAAATAAGCTTGGGGGTAGAACAGCAGAAACAGCAACTCAGAGACCATAGATCTCTGCAGGACTGAGACTGTTGCATTTGGATGGAAACTCTGCTGAAAACAAGACTATTATAATATTTAGCCCACGCACCTAACAAGATATGCAAATGAAACCTTCAAGCCCCAGCTGTAAATTGATTCAAAACTCCTTGAAAGCACAATTAAATTTTAACATTTTAAGAAAAATCTAAGGTAGTGTACTTCCCCACCACTCATGCATACCAGCGGGCATTCCAAATGATTTCCATAAGTAATACAACTGACTCTACTGTAAGTGCTTGATTCATCATCTTGCCATTAAAGTTGCATGCACCTGAAATGAGAAGGTCACAGTCAGATTTGCTTTATATAAAACATTGAGCTCTGTAGCATTAACCAGGGCTTGGCTGGTACTGATGGCCAAAAAAAAGCTGCTATAAATCCAAAGGTGTAAAATATCAGAAGCTGGTTGCAGACAATAGCAGCAACACATAGTCGTTTAGCACAGGGGGTGGGAGGGGGGCATTTAGCGTTAGTGGATTTTATCAGCAGGATAAATTGAAACTAGTCCATTTGTAGCTTAAATGATCAGATGCATATGACACAAATGAGCTATGGGACTGAAATACGGTAATTGAGTTCTAATGGCAAGGGTGTCGCATAATCCTGGATAATGAGATGCCGTATAGATACAGTCTGTATAGATTGTTATCGAGCTGTGGCCACTGAGACTGTCATTCAGACCTAAAATGCTGTCTTGGACTCCAAACTAAAGATCTGTCTCTCTACAAAAAAGGGGGATGGGGGGAATGGGGGCGTTATATGCAATAACCTCAGCTCCTTTGCAGATTGAAAAAGAGAAGAATGAGAGGTGGGAGAGAGAAATGACTGTCTATGTCATTGGTTTCAAGGCAGACTCAAAGAGAACGTCCTATGAAATAGATCAAATCAAAAGCAGGTTTTGATGACAGTATTATTAGAGATGCATTGTTTGTAGTCCCTGCGGTTTCAAGGATCAAAAGAGGTGAGAACAGACATAAAGTGCTCAAAAACAGAAAACAATTGAAAATAATCCCTTCAAAATAAAATCTGAAATTTGTGTTGAAACCAACAAGAAATGTTTGTTAAGATCTTCTGGCAAACTAGCAAAACCTGTGGAGACTCACTCTATACATAGTTGTACTACATTATGTTTAGCCTGTTAATGATTGCAAAAAATGCAAAATGAGTCCAATGAATTACAGCAGCCATGGTGATGTTTAATACAATCATAATTCATCTGCGCTTTCTGTGTGTAATCAGCCGCTGTCATTCAGCATTTCTCCAGACTTCATCAGCACCCACTGTTTAACTCTCATAATTTCCACCTGTGTCCTTTTCATCAAAATACCTGCTCATGAGCTGAATTCAGATTAGAATTTTATGAGTGATTTTATGGCAAGTGCAACATAAACGTTGAGCTTTTCCTTTTCTTTCTTTTTCTTTTTGAAGATGAACAGACTGAATCAATATCCATCAAAGTTTCAACCCAAATAATAGCTCAGTTTTTTTCTCTAAAACATATCAATACAAGGGATATTGTTGCTGTGAAATTATCTCAGAATGGGTGGAGAATAGATTATTTATGTAGGGATACATTATTCATACCGACTGAATATCAGAAGGACAGTTATACAGGAAGCATCATGCAGTTATGGGGTTATTTCTATCAAGAAAATATGTTATTATTTCATACTTGGCTGTCACAGTCCATTAAGTCTCCCTTCTATTCTCCCCGGGACTTTTTTCAATATGCAATCATTAATTTCAGTTGCAAAATAGCTGGCAGATGTTTTTCTACCGTGCAAACATGTTCTAAGATAAGGTAGCACAGACACTCTGGGAAATGATATACAGTAAGCTTTGTTACCGCACGGTAAGCTCTGCCCTTGTTTGTTGTTGCTATACTGTAAGTTTTCTTATCTTGCACAACATAGTCCTATTTGGCATTTACAATGATGAGGGTGGCAGCTAAATTGAGACAGTTGAAACTGTGTAAAGAGATCTTAAATACGCAGAATTGCTGAATGATGACATGATGATTGACATTTCTGGTAAATTACTTAAGCTCCCATGCTTAGTTACCGTGCCAGTTGCTAAGCCAAGACAGGACAATCGTTTTTCAATTTAGTGGAGAGGCTGTTTAGCGCCTGCTTCAACAGTTATCAGAGCCAAAAATAGACACCAGCAATTTCCTGGTGGTTAGCCATATGTTCCCATTGAGAGCATACAGATGTTTCACTGAAACAGGAAGAGGCTGAACCTTTCAGTTGCTTATTAAACATGATCCCATACAGTGGCACTGACTCTACACACTAACAGCATGGAAACATTAACTGGTATTTTTCTTTGGTGTGATGATTGGGATGTTGGAATAACAATCAGCCAAAGCAAAAACCTTCCACCAAAGTGCAGCACAATCGGTTTGTTCTGAGTGTTCCTGCCTCCCATGTTCTCTCTGCATGGGGTTCATCCATCAAGTGAGTTTAAACTATCAAGTGGCTCTGCTGTGAAGAGCCTTACCTGTGCTTCATGGCTTCAAGGCTTTCTTTGTGTTTTCCTCATTTACAGGCTCAATACCTTTTAACGTTGTTTACGGGCCCTGTATAAATGTGCTTGAACACACACACACTTGTTTAGTCACATTGTGGTTTTTAAGATTTTTGACTTTGTCCCAACAATTTTAGTTTGATGTATCCCGACAAAAATAGAATAAAGACATGAAGGGATAGAACTAGCAGCTAAACAATAATTATGAACAATACTGACAATAAAAGGCTTCCAATCCTCAAATAATTCTTTATGGAAAGCCACTTAAAATAGACCAAACAAAGACGGATTCATCCGCTTTTCATCTATTTAAAGCAATGATTTCTCTTGTGCATACAGCAACTTTTAATTGGTTTACGGTGATTATTTTTCTCTAGCTTTTAACAACACTGCAGGGTCATGAAAAATTGGGGCTATGGCAAGTTTTCACTTTCTAGAGACTACAGCTTTCATATAAAAAACAAATTGATGAAAAAGCAGACAAAAGACTAAAGGGGAAATGAACTCCTAGAGATGAAAATGCTGGTGTGCCATTAATACACTCTTCAAATGAGACTTCACCATTGACACCATGATAGCATTTTTTTTAAAGGGGCAGTCTGGGCGTGAAAAATTAACAGTTCGATAAGAATATTATGTAATTGAATTTCTTATGCAGAACAGAGATGGTTTTGATATGGGCCTTGTGACTGCTGCTATTTTCGAGAAGTGTGTTTAATAGAAAAATAATCTCATCTGAACTATTCAACTTGCGTTCCAATATCTTGCTTTATGGTCCAACCAATCTTTGTGGTCGGTAACACCGTTTTACAGTTCCTGCCTGACCCAGGTCTGAGATTCCTGCTGCTGTGGGTAAATACAGATGGCTCTGTTTATGTTGAGGCTGTCAACCACTCCCTCCATCCCCTCTCACTGTCATCCATCCCTTCTAACACGAGCAGAGATGGACAGCCCTGTCAGTTAGAATGACTCAGAGCCACAGCTTCACTGTAAATGAGTAACGATGGTTTGCTGAAGGCCTGTCATGAAAAGGCAAAACATCTGAAGTGAGAATATGAAAATAGACCTGTAGCGTTTCGCTCAAGAGGGAACTGCACCAGACATGTAATTAAAGGAAAGGAAAGGATTTGGGCATGCGGAGTTCTGTGTTGACTCTGTGTTTCTGTGCCTTTTTCAAGAGCATAGGGATGGAATGTTGCTTATAATACATTTTTAAAAAGGTCTGTGTGTGCTTGCTTGTGTGTACGGTGTAAAAGGCCAAGGCCAGTGGGTCAGTGTGTGCTCGTTAGACAGACTCTTAGGGGTTTAGCTGCCATGTGGCAGATCATTCAGCCGAAACAAGTCTGAGACGAAGATGGCACTGGAGCCTGTCTACAATGCATCAAACCTGACCTAAACATCAGTTAGTAACCGGGGAAACAAATTGGCTCCTTTGTATGCCCTAACTTCTGCCATTTCAATAATTTCAACAGCATGCACAGGGTGCAAGTATGTGCCTGTGTGATTAGGAAAAACTTAATATCCATAATTAGGGAGCTAAGGGAAGTTGGATGAACACATTTTTTAGTTAAGTCTGTTTGAAAAATAAGAAAAACAAATCGCTTCATTGCCCGCAGATTAGTATTCAATAGCTTCAGTGTGATTGTCACCAATTAATCGATGTTTTGCCATGCTTGAGGATGCCACCACTTTCAAACTAATGAAGTTTGCCCTTTTTCATTTCAAACCAGCGAGGCATCGCCACCAAATCATTCACCAAACATAAAGGCACACACATTGTTCTGCAGAGAGCTATTTAGCATGTTTCTGTGGTATCATAGTAATCAATTTGAACAAAAAGAAGGCGTTGCAATATGTTCCCCATATTGCAACGCCTTCTTTTTGTTCAAATGGTAAATAGTCAATTATGTTACCAGTCTGAACTGGTTTTCTGTTTCATGTTACACAAACGATGCATGCACTAGTCTTGTGGAACATGTATTTCTTCTGTTGAATCCAAAACTTCTTCAAGAATTTAAATTCAGAAACTATACTGTATATCATTGAAGAGTTTATTGTGTTTTCTTCAAATAAACAGCAGCAAGAAATGACCAGTAAACCCTCCAAATTGCTCATTCTTTATCCTCTACCACAGTGAGAAAATCAGTAAGCAGAGTTCCTCTGAGTTACAGTTCTTTAAAAACTTTCCCTGTCTTTAGGAGGGAACCGTTTCGGCAGCATCCGTCATCTTTTGGACACAAAGTAATGGCGAGGGTTTAGTGATTTGCAGGCGGCAGAGCTGTACTGAGATACAAAAGTAAAACAAATCATCCATTGTGAAGTCAATCTTCAAAACTCCAAAGACATTTGCCTGACTTCATTCACTGTCACCATTACAGAGTGACTCACTATACACTGACATGAAAATCACCTCACCTGTCAAATTAGCCATTAACTGTCTGATAGAAATGCAGTCCCTAAGGAGAGGGTATGTGGATGCTGCGAGAAAAGAAACTGAAGAGTGACAGAACGTAAGTGTTTGAGGTCATGGGGAACTTGAAGTTAATCAGACAGATTATGTTCAATTAGTCGCCACACTATTGATAAGCAAATGATCATTTCCAGTAAAATATTTATTTCCTGGCTCCATCTGGCTCCATGAGTTAATATTTCAGGTTTTCTTATCAGGGATTTAGACCGAAAACAGTCCTGCATTAAAACATTGCAGGGCATAGGTGGGGACCTGTTGTTCGGTCCCTGTGAAACAATGAAATATGATCCATGCAGTTAAGTCCAGTTTGAGTAATGCTGTTTGAGGCTTACCAGAGAGACACAAAAACACTGATCAACAATTTGAGATACTCCCAGACAGAATTTTACAAAACCTGGAAAGCAGCAACTTTCGTCACAGCGATCGCGAGGTCAACGGTTGACATACAGAGTTCATGTTACAAAGTAATCTAGCAGAAATGATGTGCGCTTGTATGTAGTAGATGATTGATCAACGGGACACCTTGCTGGATGACATTGCATTGTAACAAAAAGCTGAGCGCTGTTTTGCTGGTGTTCTCGGCATTAGCTCCCAATGAATTGATTTATTGATAAGATAATTAGTAGATTAATCAATTAATTCTGAAAATTTGACAGTTGCAGCCTCTACTCCACTCATTATAGGCCTATACTTTTTTGCTTCAATCTGTCATTTGGCTCCCAGGACAATGTCATTTATTTGACAGCTAGTCTGGCACTATTAAAAATTGGTTTCAACCTTAATTTCCAATTTGTAAAGCTAATCATACAATATTGTATCCGATACTTTTACAGTTTCACAATTGCTTTTTAAATATTTAAAAACAACATCCATACCCTCCTTTCTTAACTGGGAGTGAGGGGTTAAGCGCGCTCTATAGCTGTGCATCTACAGTACACACATAGTCAGTTCAGAAGAAACATACTATGCTGCTTTCAATCTGTGTGGTATTCAACTTATAGTTGTAACTGACTGCCCATAACTCATTAAGGCTGACAGTTGTCTGCTTCCTTGCTGTTGTCAGTTGCTGTAAGCCTGGTTCCTGTACACCCAACCAGTTTCTCAAACAAGAGCACATTTTGTCCTTGAAGACATTGTATTGTCAGTTTACATAACACAGGTTTGTATCATTTTACTCACTAAAAAGTTTGCACAACTATACAGTGAATAATGCTGACTGTGCTCTGCAAAGTTATTATACCACCTCTCTTTCAATCATGCTTTCAATCATACAAAAATGTATTCTCAGATGGCACCATGCTCCGATGCATTTCTATTCAGGAATTCTTTCTTTTTCAAGGATTTGTGAGCATTTTTGCTCAGTCTGGCCTGCTGAACAGCCACTGACTGGCAACAAAGATAATGCTCTGAACCATTTATTAGCCGTCACACAGAAAATGGCAAAGTAAATGGCACCAGACATACCATAAGCAGCCAGACACTGAGAGAGGGGAGGGGAGGAAAAAGCCTACCATGTCTGCTCCTAATGAAAACAAAGTGATGCGCAATAACACATCTTCACCATGAGGCCAAAGTCAATTGCCATGTTCAAGTGCTCTGAAAAGCACACATTCCACAATATGACATGTATTCCTGGTCCTCTCAAACTGGTGACATTTGACTAGAAAAAATTAAACATAAAAAATAAAATCAGGAAAATTATTCAGTATGTCCAAGGCATGACAACTGTCCTAATCCTTAATATTTTTTAGAAATGTTAACTATTAACTTAATGACCTTTAATGACCATTCCAATATTACAGCAATTCATTGTTGGGAGGGGGGTTAAGTCCCACTAGCAATTTGGGAATAAGCAATGACCTTTCTAAAGTAAACTAAATGTATAATGCTTTTTATCGTCATTTTCATCGTGTACAATCAATAATTGTCAAACGGAACTTGTTGAGCGACCACGCCCATGAAAACAATGGACAGATGTAAACTAAAGTTCCCAAACATCTTCGTGCAGATTGGAAGAGAAACAAATGTCTGACCTGCGCAGCCATGAATGACAGATCCATACTGTTGCTCCGATCAAGCCAAGGCACTCAACAAAAGATGCGAATGTGCGTAGTTTTTTCTCTTATTCCCCGACAGAGCTTGTGCCGTCTGTTTCGTTGTTTGTTCTTTGTTTCCCCCTTTCTAAACGGCGTCCTCTGGCTCTGCAAGTTGTCGGACTTCACGTAAAGACCATGTCGAAAATGAGGAATCGAATTTGAAAATGAAAAAAAAAATCAGGAAAAATTAGGTGGAGGGAGGAAGGGATGAAGCGATGTTACTGAGCGGAGCAACAGAAGCGGAGCGGACGGAGAGAAGGTGAGATGTGGATGCGAGAATAGGTGCGCGCGCGCGAGAGAGAATGAGACAGAGAGAGTGAGAGAGATGGCTTTGGAGAAGGACTGTCACATGCAACGAATGAGGTGCATGTCATCCCCTACTTTCTCTCTCTCTCTTTTATTCTTTATGTCTCTCTTTTTTATCTGCCCTCCTATCCTTCTGTGTATTTTCCACGCTTCCCTCTCCTTCCCTATTTTCCTCCCATTTATTTGTTTACCATGTTGTTCTACTAACTTGTTATTGAGCCATGTGAATGTATGTGTATGAACCATGTGTATGACCATACTCTTTCTGGTCTGTTTTTTTTTGGGCTGTTTTTCATCATTTGGGTTACTCCCAATTTGTGCCTCTCATATATCACAATAATGTTGAAGTCACAGAGCATCTGTTCATTCTCGGTACTGTTCGGGAAAAAACCTATATATATGCTCCATTTTGTTTCCATATTCAGGTCACATTCAGGAAATGACATATGTTGTCCTTGCTCATTCTGCATGACTTAGGAAAAAAATATAATCCTACCATCTCCAAAGTCATCCAGGGACACAACAGGTGTGTGTTGGTGAGAGGTTCACATGTTAACCGAATCTGCAAAGGAAAACATATCAAAAGGTGTGAGCATGTGCACTTGAGTTTCCACTTCCCAGAGCCCTTATAAAAGGCTTTATTGAAAACGTGTGACCTAAAACTATACAGAATAAAGGATGCCGCCATTTTTCATTGGAGAGCCTCTTCAAAAACCCAATTAACAAGCTCTACTTACAGCGTGAGGAGTGATTAATTTAACGGTGACCTCGACTTCACTGTGAATACTTAAAAGTAATTCCTTGGTTGAGTAGCACCTGAGTCTTCATGCAGTACAAAGCCGTGTTAAAGAGCTAAACATTGAGGGAGGCTGCTGCAGTCACTTGGATTTACTTTGGGTCATGTAACAAAGACATATTTCTGACTTTTTTGTTTCCTAACAGGTCCTGGCTCATCTTAACATCCATAACTTGATCTGGTGTTGGATTTTTTGATAGTTTTTCATAACCTCTGCCATGGAGAGTTTGAAGCAGATTTCCTGATACTCTGTCCTCCTCCTGTCTGTTTTTTCGCTGAGCCTGCATACAAAACACCCAGTCCAACCCTTTCAGGGTCTGGGATTTCAGTTTCACAGATTCTGTCTTTTAAAACATAAAGAACACCTCGAACTGCTGATATACAGTCACACTAATGTCGATATGAATTTAGAAAAAACAAAACAAGCATATCCACATAATGTTTTGCCTTGCATAGTTGGATTTGTCATGGATCAGTGCTCTAACAGTATGTTGATCTTACATTAAGTGTGATATTTTATGACTCTAAGGCTGTGTTTTAAACGAGAACACAATATTTGAATCACTACATTGCTGGGATGTAAGTGAAATGTAACAGTCTTAAGCACTCAGTTAGCATACTTAGCCTGCGGGATCACGATTGTCTACAAAGATCTTGTAAAAATTTTTGTTTTCCCTCCATTTAAAATCATGTAGAGCACAGCCTCAATTAACATACTACTCACGGAGATTAATCACAATCCAATAGGGAAATCCTTGAGGCCTTAAAAAAACGGCTAAATCTCCGTTTTTACCAACAGGAAGCTCAGAGGATCTTGAGAAATGTCTGTATGTTCTACACATGGGCATGCTTTACATTAGGTCATATGGAATCTATCTTCATCTGCACTGAAAGATGTGCAAAAATAATTTGTGATCAATTGAATCTCATGCAATGCAAATGTTGGTTTTCTTTTTAATCGGTAGAACAGAATGAACTTTGCACATCCCATGTTTAAAAACAAGATGTATTACAGCTGTTGAATAATACTCCCACTGGGCTGTGTTTAAGAAGCTGACTCAGAGCTGTATAATTATAAAATATAATTTCATCATGGAGCCATATAAAGCCAAATAAGATAAGCCCCCCCCCCTCCCCCCATCTGAAAAACTTCTACTTTGACGAGGCGTTTAGGTTTCAGTCCGACAAGGAGTTTAATGTTGAATTCTTCAGTAACACTGTCACTTTGAGGTCCGTCATATTTCTTAAAACCGGACAGTGGAAAACTTTGCCTTGAGTGACTCCAGTGATCCAGTTAGAAAAGCAGCATATATCCATTTCCCCACTAAAGCTGTGATTTATTAGTAGCAGCATATGTTGGGATTGAAAATACTGATTAATGATGTTGATTAATGATCCAATACTGGTGTTATTATTTTTTCTTTTTTAAATCACATGGTCCAAATTAAATCTACCAGTTAACTTTCCTTGATAATTTTGTGGGATAATCTTTTACTTTGCAAAATAAGCATCTTTTCAGACCCAATAGGGGAGAACGGGGTAATATTTACATCTTCTATTCGGGGAAAGATCTGAATAATATGGTTGAGATCGTAAACATTGAATTGACTAAGTTACATGAGTGGTTAAACCGAAATAAGTTATCACTAAATTTAGAAAAAACTAAATTCATGATGTTTGGCAGGAGAGCATCAGATGTCGCTGTAAAAATCAAGGTAAATGGGATTGAAATTCAAAGGGTCAAGCAACACAAAGTCCTAGGGGTAATAATTGACGATAAATTAAGCTGGAAACCACAAGTTAGCCATCTCAGGGGCAAAATAGCCAGGAGTATTTCTATACTTTGGAAAGCACAACATTGTTTCAATCAAAAGGCCTTACTTGTATTATACTGGAGTTTAGTTTCCCCACATCTGCATTACTGTGCTGAAATATGGGGAAACACTTACAAAGGTACATTGCACCCGTTGGAAATTCTTCAAAAGAAAGCAATACGAATTATTTACCAAGCCAATTACAGGGCACCAGTGTTGGGAAAAACGCCGTTTAAAATAACGGCGTTAGGTAACGCCGTTCTTTTTTCAGTAACGGGGTAATCTAACTAATTACTTTTTCCGTCGTTACAACGCCGTTATCGTTACTGAACGTTAAATGCGGTGCGTTACTATGAATTGATTGAATAAACTGTGTAATCCGAACGCACCCCTGGCTCCATACTGCTAGTGAGGAGACCGGTGTGTTTTTAGTTGTGTTTTATTCAGTGTGGATGACATTATAACTGTCAGTTAGCGCCGTCACGTCAGTCAGCCGGAGCGCTTGTTTAGTGAAGTTTCTTTTTCTTTTTCTCTCTGTTGTGTGAGCCTGCACTTTGCCGCAGTAATTACCTATCAATCCACGGTCGAAACGTGCCCTCCCTGAGTTTGTTTGCATCGCCCTTGTGAGTAAGTGCATGGAGTTTTCCCATCTCTATAAGTTATAATTTATGCACGTTATTAAACGGCCGCGATTCGCCGGTTGAAACAGCTGTTTAGCGTGTCATCACAAGCCGAATATTGCTACTGTTCTTTTCCTGGGATCTGTATGCTGCTGTGCATGTTAAAGAAGGAAATAAACATAGGATAAATCCTTACTCCTCCTCTCATCGTCTCATGCTTAGTCTGACGTTTTTGGCCTTAAGTAGTGTTTTATTATTTAGGCTACTATAGTGGTTTTAGCCGACACCCCTGAAGTGAATCCAGTGATATAGCAGATCAGCACGGTACATTCAGCAGTTTCCTCTACTACTTTTGTTGAGAACAAAATACTTGAAGTGCAGGATAAACCTCTTGCTGTCTATTGATGTGCAATACACATTGAAGGTTATGTAGCCTACAAGTAGGCCTGCCTGTTTGTTCTACTCATTTCAACTGACATGTGAAAACTGCTCAGAAAAATCAATTTTTTGACATATAGCAACTTTTTTTTTTACAGTAGGCTAACGCAAATAGTTACTTTCCCTGGTAACTAATTACTTCTATTATGAAGTAATTCAGTTACTAACTCAGTTACTTTTTGGAACAAGTAGTGAGTAACTATAACTAATTACTTTTTTAAAGTAACGTTCCCGACACTGCAGGGCACACACTAATAACTTTTTTATTGAAGGTAGAATTCTCAAATTACGTGATGTGGTAAATTACCACACAGTACAAATTATTTACAAGGCTTCAAAAAAAAGCCTTCCAAACAGTTTACAAGTAATGTTTGAAGACAGAGAAGTTTTGCATGACTTAAGAAGAAAAGATAAATTCACTGAGAAAAATATACGGACCACACTTAAATCCTTTTCGATTTCTGTAAAGGGTATTAAGCTGTGGAATGGACTTGATGAAGTTGTCACAGGGAGTTGCAGTTTGCGCAATTTCAAAGCAAATTATGTTTAAAAAATTATTGAAAATTACAGACTAATAACCTGAGCACAATGTCAATGTCACTTACATATCAATATTGTAAAGAATAATACAGGCCAGCTGTCAGACTTGTTTTTGAATACTTTTGCAGAAGTGTTTTGACTACCAGTTAAGAAATGGAACAGGCCAAATACAAGGCCACTTCACACTTTATACACTTGGCATTGTCACAGAGAAACTGAACTGTGCTGAACTGATCTTAAAAGCTGAAGCAATTACATTAAAATTGATTGTGTATTGGACTGCAGATTCTTAAAAAAAAAAAAAAAAAAAAAAAATGTATGTGTATGTGTATGTATGTGTATGTATGTGTATATATATGTATATATATATGTGTATATATGTATGTATGTATATATATATATATATATATATATATATATATATATATATATATATATATATATATATATATAGCTATATATAAAAAAAAATTGTTTTTTGTTTTATTTTTATTTTCTGTAACAGTAACTGTGTATCTGAATCCGAATTTGATGAAAATGGGGGCGGGACCTGATAAGCCTTTGGCTTCTTCCGTCTCCCTTCGGACAACACAAAGTATGATGTATGAATATTTTCAAGAGAAAATTGTGTATTGTGTGGAATTGTCCGAAAGAATAATAAATAATAAATAAAATAAATAAAATATGTCACACGGGTTGGTTGTCACACTCGTTATATCTCGGAACCAGAAGGCGCTGTCGGTGAAATTTTGGTGTGTAAATATCCAGAATTGGGATCAGAGGTCACCTACATAGTCTTCCTCGGAGTTAGACTGCTGAATTTGAGGTTTGAGGACTGTTTGTGTTTTTCATGTCAAATTGAAAATATTTAGCTCCTCCGTATTTTTCTTCTAGGCTTTTACACAATGGGTTTATAACAAAACACTTGTTACCCATAAAAAGTGTGAAGGGTAAACTATAGTTTAGATTGTGGTTAGCAAGCTAATTAGTTGTCAGATGGTTGTTGGCCTTGATGCTAGCAACAAATTCAAGTTGGGGTTGGTCGTCACATTTTTT
The DNA here is from genome assembly GCA_026929865.2 of Hyperoplus lanceolatus. Lineage (NCBI taxonomy): Eukaryota > Metazoa > Chordata > Actinopteri > Uranoscopiformes > Ammodytidae > Hyperoplus > Hyperoplus lanceolatus. The sequence continues at coordinate 19,866,239 of CM049408.1, read as the reverse complement.
TGGGGGTTGGTTGTCACATATTATCCAAAGGCTGCAGCCAGAAAAGGAACCCAATAACGAAAGAAATTTTCAAGCTGTATCCTCACTGACACCCCAGAGAAGGAGAGAATAGAGCAGGAAAAGGCAGCTAGCATGCAAAAGAAAAAAGGGCATCAAAATCAAAACAACCCAGTGCATCCCAAACTAGACCAGCTGCCAAGGCTACATTAAGTTATGTAGGCCTATTTGTCAACTTGACAATGCAATTAAACTTTCAAATTTAGTTCTGCTTTATTGCCTTCTTTTTAAGATTATTCCCATTAAGATAACATTGTGACAAACCCCATAGTGTGTGACAACCGACCCCTTGATGGGGTCGGTTGTCACAATGTGTAAGGGTGTCTTTGATGATTAATTTTCTTCTTTATTACAATAAGATAGAAAAAGTGAGGGGTACACATTTCAAGCCAACACATTAAGCTTCAATTTAATGTAAGAATGACTATTGAAAGATGTTTAGGTGATGAGCAATTCTCACTAGAGTAAAAAGTGTGCCTACTTACCCCGTTCTCCCCTAGCACCTTGATATAATTTTTTTTATCGAGAAGGATGTTTTTTTAATGAAGAAACGTAAGGATCATGATTGTGATGATGTTTATTGAATTATTTTGAGGAAAAGTTTTTGATACTGTTGTCTGTTTTGTTCTGTCAAATGAGGGATGTGAACAACCTGAGGTTACATTTAATCTATACAAATAATAACCGTTTAATAATAATCAAAGGTTTTTAGGATTTAGAAGGTATAGCAATTGAAATACCAAATAAACACAACAATTTGCATGACTGAAGAAGAAGAAATATTAATCAGGTCTATCTGACTTGTTGACTTAAATAACTTCATCACAATAGCAAATATTATGCTTTTGTTCATGTTTCCTGCTAAGTCAACATGTTATCTGTATAACCATAAACCAAATCAGGGCTTCAACTGCGTTCTCATAAAAACTCTAGACGGCCGATCACACTTGCTGTGCTTTAAATGCAAGAAAACATCAGCTTGAGAAAAAGGCTGCAACACATACGTTTAGTTCAGGCTGATATGTATCTCTGTGGCTCTCCTACTTAGTAACAAACCTCATCTCTACTACTATCTCATTCATTTTGTTTAGAACATGGCCACTGGGCATTCACTGGCCCCGATTCATGGCCGTATAAGCTCTGTAAAAATAGATTATCAACAAGCATCAAACTGTGTCTTGTCATGTTACAATGTTCCAGGTTGACGGTAATGAGTTGGAATAATGTCATGCCACCTACTATGCTGGCCTCCTCAACATTTATGAATGCCTGTGGTGTGACTGATGTGGTCTGTCATACAGGCCAACATGCGTGTTCGGTATTTTTTGTGTAATTTAATGTATTTATGTATACTTTGTGCGTGTGTGTACGGGTGGATTCCCAGGAGAACGGTCATGCTCTTTGATTAATCCTAAGTATCTTTTGTTGTAATTTTGACTGTGACAGCTGTGTGTCAGAACCTATGAATAACATTACTGCTGTTGAAAATATATATGTAATCCATCAAAAACAAATACATCAAGCATCAAATAGGGGGATAGCCAAAACCACAAGGGAAAAAATATACATTGAGAACGACCCCCAAATCCCCCCCCCCCAACACACACACACACACACAGGTTTATCGTTTGTCAAAAAAGATATGAGTAAAATCAAGCTCCTCCTCCCACACTTCTGCACACAAACACATCTTGTTACACACACACACTTTTCATGTGTGCTGTATATGCTATTTTCTCGGCTTCATGCACCCAATGTGCAGTATGTCATAGTTTGCCTCTCCTGATGCATAGCCAACAAGGCAGGCGATTCATAATTAATGCTCAGCTGGATATATTGAAATTCATCATGTATGTGTTTGACCATGCTAACTCACATGGATACAGTTGTAACACACCATGTTTCTCTCCACATTTCTCACATGAGCCGCCGAGTGATCATTTCTCAGAAATTCAGTCAACTTTATTGGAAACAGAGCTTATTAGTTTCTTACTTGTATGTTATGTTACCAGAGCCATATCATCAGAGCTACCAAGCTTGTTTTCTTTTCATCAACCAACAATACGGATTGAGAATCTGTCATGATGAGCCTCTCTGCGTATCTGGGTACCTCATCTGCTCTGGCTAAATGAATGCATTTCAACCATATCACAGTCCAAAATTGCTATAGCCTCTCTGGCTTTGTTTCTCTGACAGCAGCTGTTATTCATCGGTCAGATGTGATAAAGCATGTTGGCACTTGATTTACAGTATGTGCTATATTGTTCTGGTTAAAAATGCACAATCCATGGCCACCTTTTCCAATGCCCACAGGTGACAAAGAGGTGTGTATGTATGTGTGTTTGCATAATGTGCTCAATAATATATCCTGTATGTATGCTGTAAGCCAGGGTATATTTCTAGTGTAACCTAAAGCTACAGTACCATGTGTAGAATGTGTATTGTGATTATTACTTGATTGATTTCAATACGTCCCGATCACATAGTTTTTTATATGTAAAGAAATTCCTATTTACATTCATGTGTTGCTTTAGGTCCTTTATTCAGCTCAGTTACTTCTTGAAAAATGAGTCAGACGTGCATTACCTTGCTAACTTTGAAGAAAGTGTAAACACTTTTTTGTTGAATGCCCAAGTTGCAATTTGTACCAAGCACCCTCTGAAGTCACACCATGATACAGGTTGTAAATTGCCAGTTAAAAAGGGGGAAGCTCACCAATCACTGCATGCACTTTTTATAGGCAGAATAGTTACAAGGATAGTGTAGAACATTTTTTATCTAGTCCCAATTACCCATTCAGTGTTTGGCATTTTAATGAGTGTGTGGGCAATAAGACAAACATACTGTTGGAAGTACATTATGTTTGGATACTATTCCACAAATAGTTTCAGGATGTATGTGGAATCCCAAGAAAGCGGGTACTTTTCTGCCCTTTTCCAATTTGAAGGAAAGTGAATCTGCGTAGCGCTTTGAGGCAGGAGACTTGTGTGCCCCAGCTGCTTTTTGTGCTTTAATGCTACCAGGCAACTTCTCAGACATGGGGAAGATTACCAGTCACATCAAAAGACCTAACTGCCAATCTCTGATGGGAACAGAAGAGCTGCTTAGTTTTACTTAAAGGATTCTCAGAGCTAATCCTCTAACTTTCCACGTGTGTGACCAGAATATATTTACCCCCTATGTAACATAACTTAATACAGGTTTCTTTTTCTGATTAAAAAAAATAAAAATGTATTACATTGTCTAATTTTTCCTTTTGATGTATATCTATATTCAGTAGCTGGAGCCCCCATTTGGTGGCCAAAAGCAATGTTTTTGTTGCCCCAAAGCCACCAACCATGACTGATTTCATGGGGGGGGGGCAGCACTTAACAGTTGGGATGCTTTACAAGGAAACTGAATGTTTATGCCCAAGGCCACTACACGTGTGTGTGTGTGTGTGTGTGTGTGTGTGTGTGTGTGTGTGTGTGTGTGTGTGTGTGTGTGTGTGTGTGTGTGTGTGTGTGTGCGTGTGCATGTGTGTGTGTGTGTGTGTGCATGTGAGTGTGCATGTGTGAGTGTATCCACTTTAGATGGAGGAGAAATCAGCACAGTGGTTTGACCCCTGACCGTTTATCCTTCAGCTATCACTGCATCAGTCCTACCAGAAACACTCCTCTTGCTGCAGCAACAACATCAAGGTCCAATACGTATAATCTGCCCCCCCCCCACACACACATCACACACACACACACACACACACACACATACACACGTTCAAAAAATACCCATAAATGTACCTGACCTGCTTGAAATTGTGGTTTAGAATCCCCTTTTACCTTTAAATCTGCAGGAAAGAGGAGTTGTGTCACATCACATTAAGAAAAATTAAACTTGTGAACTACACAAAGAGGAAAGGGGATATAATCAGCAAAAATGTGTTGCAAAAATACAATTGTATTCAACAGCAGCTGATGTAAAAATTATGTGTGGTGTATCTAAGATATTTAAATCATTGTCTCTTATCAACTTCCAAAAAAGGGTTCAGCCGAGTAGAGTGTCTTGCATTTATTTTATTATCTGGCTTCTTAGCTGTCCTGCTCTTCTTATTCTTTACTATTCATAGCAGCTTCATTTAGATATACTTTAACGCTGCCTTCCTTTGCCCCATAGTAGATGAGTGTAGTGATAAAGGAAGCAAGAAAATTATTTGACACTCTTGTACTGTAGCTGTGATTTGTTGTGAAGCCTTGGGGTGGCTGGAAGAGGACCATTCAGGGTACATAAAAGTGCTACCACATGCTGAACTGTCACCCTTACACCATCATAAAGGACCTGAGGATGTCAAGCACCATTGGCTGGCGCTTCTGTAGCGGTTGAATTAACCCATTTGCTGTTGTGTCTTAATAAAATTGGGTATATAGACAAAAAATTTGGAGATGAAACAACAACTGGCAAACATATCAATCCTCAGTGTAAAGCTTCCACTCATATATGTTTCCCTTAGATTCATAGCTCAGGTATAAAAGCCTTGGGAAGCACAGTGTTTTAGTGGATGATAAGTTAAAGTTCTCCCTGAGAGTTTGCCTGTCTTTAATACATCTGGGTGGGTTTCCCTTGGGTGCGTTGGTTTAGGTTTCACCAAATGAATGTTTTATAACTTAGGTTCAGTATAAGACTATGCCTCACTCATCCAATCTCTCGTGGCCTATGTGTCCACGCCCCTGCCTCTCACCTCCTTCTGTCTCATGAACCACACCATTTTATCGATCCACATTAGTCTCTCCGTTCATCCCTTAACGCTTGAACCCGTTTCATCACACCGCTTGACCTTTATTCATCCCCATTTCCCACCTAATAATATAGTCATTTTAACTTAAATGGAGTGCTGCAATGTTCGTGAAAGACCGTGTATTTTGAACCTAAGAACTGACAAGTTTGTGTTGGAGTTGGTTTTCAAGCTGTTGTGTTGTGGCTGCTCACTCCTCCTAAATTGTTTAAATGGGTCAAATGCAGAGAAAGAAATGTCCTCCAGAGGATTAACTAAGTGACCATGAAGGTTGGGCTATAATCAATATTTATCATCAAAGGGATTTCACACAACATGCATGGCACAACTATCTAGCTTCAGGCGATGTCTTCTCTTGATCCATATATCTTTTAGTACCGTTATATCTGCTTTTTCCCCCTCAAGTTATATTTAATAAAGCTTCAAATGTATCCACTTCCATCAAGTGCAAGGCTCATAAGATCTCCACCCTGGGGAAACAATTTTATTTTTATTTATTTTTGACCTGGCTCTCTTCCCACGTCCTCCATGTGCTGTCGCTGGGGCTGGCCCGAATTATTTGAATATCCGAGTATTTGTTTGCTAAATTAGTATTCGGAACTCAAATCAGTATTTGTATTTTTTTTTCTCTCAATTTATATATATATATATATATATATATATATATATATATATATATATATATATATATATATATATATATATATATATTTATATATATATATATATATACATTTTTAAAAGTTAACTGCTAAAAGGGAGACGGAGAGATGTCCTCTTGCCGTATCACGTCAAGACCTCTCCGACCGCGACCTCGTCCCCTTCCTCTGCCCCTAGGCTGCCTGCCGCTAGCAGCTGGTCCTATATATCCCTCGTCCTGTGCAGTGTTGCCAACTCACAGCGATTTTGTCGCTATATTTAGTGACTTTTCAGCCCCCCTGGTGACTTTTTTTTCAAAACAGCGACAAGCTACAAATCTAGCTTTTTTTCTGGTGTTATTGGTGACTTTTTTCGCCAAAGCAAGTATCACTTTAAACTCTTCTCAACGAACAGCGGGAGCCTCCACAGCCCCTCCCCCGTCACAGAGCACTGACAGGCAGCCCAGTCCTCGTGCAGCAGTCCCTCCCAGCTGCGGTCAGAGCAGGAGATACACACCTCTCCGCTCTGTTACAGTTACAATTAGTTTGCTATCTTGCCTGGCTGTTACAGCTACTTTTCTTAGGCCTACCAGCACAATTACAGTGATTTTAAGCTAACATACATGGTATGTCTGTGAGTAAGATGTAGATGCTCAATATTACTCAATAGTACTTATGTAGTTATGTCATTACTTATGTTTAATCACCTCGGAATCGGACATGGTGTTTGTCTCCTGTCAATGTTACTGAATTCACATGAACGCGCATAACTGTCGTTCGGAGGGAGGAACTACAGCAGGTAGAGCGTTGCAAACTCTCAACCCCAGCTTAAAGTCCAGCCTGGAAATGAGGGCATGAATGAGTTTCTGTTGTCTAGACATGGTACCTCTAATTCTTGCTCTAATTGTTGCTAATTTTTTTAGATGTAAAATCTGATCCTGTGATTGACTTAGGGTGTATTCACACTGGGAAAGTCTGCTAGTTCACTTGCTTTGGTCCAGACCAAATTGAGTTTCGATTTTTTTTGTTTGGTGTGGTCCACTTTCATATTGCCCCTTTTGCAAGTGAACCAGCATTAACAAGTAAAACCACATATGATCTGAGGTCTTTCATTCATTGGACAGACATTCTGGGGTGGAGCGAAGCAGGAAGCACGAAGTGAAAACTGCAAAATATATAACTGATACGATATGGGGTTAAAAATAATAAATAAATAGGCCTACATCTAGCCTATAAATTTAAAAAAAAACATAAAATTATGGTTGTTTCATATGGTTATAATATGCAGGCCTGTGTCAATGTGTGGCTTGTAGCCTACGATGTGAAACATAATATTTACTGTAATTTTGCTGCTGGACGCGCGGCTCGCGAGGGATATGCTCAAGCTGACACAGCTGATTTAGCCGTGTGTCAGCTGGGTGTGAGTTTGGCACGGCTCAGCTCCAAACTGACACAGGGATAGTATTGACGGTCCCGTAACATGGGAAGCAAAATAAGAACACTCACTTCATAAAAAGCGCAGCGTGAACCTGTTGTCACTGTGCGGGAGACGCTCTCCTCTCTTTCATCTGATCGCTGAACACATCAGCATGTTTACGCGTCCTGTCTATCAAATGTAATATATTCGCTCGGGGCTCCTAGTCAAACCACAACTTATCTTCCTAACGACAATGGCGACAACAACACTTTCCCATAATGTGAAGCTGACGGCAATTTATTAAAAAAGAAAAGCCACAGTGCGTCCTGCAATTGGGTCGGATCGAGTCCGGACAAATTCACACCACAAACGAACTGCAGCAGAGTGCGTTTGGAAACGCACCGAGACTACCTCTTCAGCTGGGTCTCGGAGCGTTTGTTTGGTCCGCCCCCGAGTGCGATAGCTGTATTCACAAATGTCTGAAAGATGCGCACCGAAGGCGGAAGTGCACCTGAGTTCGTTTCAACCGAACTAAACACTGCATGTGTGAATACACCCTTAATGTCACTGCTGATCTGAGTCTATACAATCTTGGGGTTTTGTCTTTACGGATGAGGAATTCATCTGAACAACCTTTATTCTTTGTTGCAAAATACAATCATGTTGGTCTTGTTTTTGTTTAATTGAAGGACATTTGGTTACGTCCAGCTTTATACTTTATACTGTAAGCATTAATAGAGGGATAGAGTGAGAAGTGTCATCTGCATAACTGTGATCAGCAACATTATTGTCATGCATTATCTAACTAAGTGTAGAGGTTAAAAGGTTCTACCGTAACAATATTTAAGTTAAATAAGAGCAGCTTTCTCAATATATATATTGTTTTCAATAAATGGAATATTAGAGATGGGTCTGTAATTGGTACATATAAAGGATTTGAGTTGCCTTTCTTTAGGAGCGACTTAACAACTGCAGTTTGAAAACATTAAGAGAAAAAATCCTATTGCAGAAGCGGTATGGTTCCATTGTTTGACATTGAGGAGTTGAGAATGAAGGTGGGCGTGGAATTGTTGATATTGGGTTATAGAAGAATGCTTGCATAGCAAAGTAGGATAGCAACTTATGTATATATTGTCCACACTACCATTGTGCCATTAACAGAGCCGGCCCAAACCTTCAGGGGGCCCTAAGCGAAATATGATTAGGGGGCCCCTCTCCAATATTAGCGCTGCTGAAACTATAGATCTTTGTAAAATATCATTCACACACCCAGTGTTTTCTGCTAGTGCCTCCACTGTGCGGCTGTGCGAAAATATTAGACAGCCGAGATTCAGACCCTCTTAAGGGGGTCCGGGGGTATGCCCCCCCGGGAGATTTTTTTAACCTTTTTAAAGTGAAATGCATGAATCTGGTGCACTTTGAGAGGAAAATTAAGAGGCTAAAACTGAGAAATCTTGTGTGAACAAATAATTTGGAGACACTGGGTCAGATGAATTAGAAGCTATTGAAGAAGGACACATGGATTTTCCATAAAAATATTAATATAAAATAAGATATTATGGGTTGGGCTTGGAGCTCTTTTTCTTTTACGGGACATATTTCTCTGTAATATAGTGAATGCATTTAAATGCAGTGTGAGGAACGAAGCAGAAGAACTCTGTTATCCAGCTACTGTATCTTTTTTTCCACAGACAAGGCTGACATAGGCTATAGACTATACACAGTGCATGGGCAACTGAGGGCAGCCCCATTTCCAATTGTTTTTAAATAAACTCAATACACACTGTGCATGGATGTGAACGTGACATGATCAGATAATTTTGGATTTCCTCCGAGATGAACTAATTACATTTTTAGGCTATTAATTATCTAGACCAAAACATTGTATTCATTTTTTGTATGATAACTCACATTTGCATAGTATGATGTTAATATCAAACACACAAACTAAAAAAAAAAAAAAAATTTTTTTTTTTTTTTTTTTTTTTTTTTAAAGGGGGCCCCCCAGGCAGTCGGGGGCCCTAAGCGGCCGCTTAGTTCGCTTATGCCTCGGGCCGGCTCTGGCCATTAAGGACCAGTATATGTAGAAGGAGGTACAGATATGAATAACAAGCTATCAAAATTATACCATGACATCCATGGGACTTTGTTTCACAAAATAACAGTGTTGCCACCTGAGAATCTAAGCAAACACTCCTGCTCTGTGTATACATTACTGACTGACAGGCCTCCTTCTTTGCCTGCTGCCAATTTATGAATCTGATTTTACACTCTGATGAGTTTGTTGTTGTGTGTCTTTGCGCACGTGTGTGTGTGTGTGTGCGTGTGTGTGTGTGTGTGTGTTTGTTTTTTTGCCGTCATTATTAACAACATGGTTAAAGGCTTCCCTTGTAACCTATAGAAATTATACTCTCACAGCACACCAAAGGTCGCTCTGAACCACAAATTGCATTCAAGAACAATGGGTGATTCATCCCTCTGACCAAACCTCTGTAATGTCATCTACTGTTTTTCCGATTAGAAGTCTATTTTGGTATAAATTTCTTTTATTACTCTGTGTGCAGTGGCAAATGAACTTGAGACAACCTTCTCAAGTTCGTTTCATACAAGCGAACTTGAGAAGGTTGTAATTTTATTTGAAAGCTGCAGATAAATGTCAAAAGACAGTGGTCTTTTAATGATTTAATGCTTCATTTTGTGATAAGCATACCTACTAAAACTAAACCCAATTAAGAGCTAGACTAGCTACAGCATACAAACAACATAACTGCATTTTTGCATTACAATTTCTGTCCAAGCTACAGATTAATTGTATGACACTGAATGGAAAGCCCTGTGAGAGCGTTCTTTTCTCGATATTACCCTGACTGATTTGAATTTCTCTGTCATGATAGGGACCAAGTCCTAAGGAGAAAAACAACTACAATAGAAACCGGCTCCTGTCAAAGAAATTAATGTCAAAATATTTTGCTGAACAGTTGAACCTTTACATTTAAGCATATAGTAGGTACAGAAAACCTCATTTTTGCATGAATCAAACTCCCTCTGTGATTATTTGATTTTCAGAAATAAAATAGAGCAGGCTAATTTAGCTAATTTTGCATTTAATTGACTCAGACGTCTAATTGTTGATATACTGGATCTAAAAGCAAAAGTAAACCCACAGAAGTTTCCACAAGAGTAATTCATTTCTGTTGTGTAAACGTCACACATTTCCCTGTTAACTGTCACTTACCACAACACCTCACATTATATTTACTTCTTCATCTTCACACTTTTGCCTCTAGGGAGGTCAGAGCACTCTTACTACATGGGGTTGTGCTTTATTTGTTGGGATTTAGCTCCACTCTCTAAATGATTGTGACAGCAGGGTTAAAGCTGTTACAGACCATAGAGTAAATAAGATGAAATGTGCACACCATCCCAACCAGATTCTTCCCTTCTTCACGTCATTGTACAATAATAAAAGATGGAAAGAAAAACCCTGAAAATGTTTGATAATCATACATTATAGGTAATAGCAAACGAGACCATCAGTGCAAAGAATGCTATTTTTATATAGTTTTTCTTAATGCCTTTGTCATGGGTACGCTCACCCTGGAACAACAGCTGGCGTAGTAAAAACACTACTGCTTTTGTCCAAAGGGGATGCAAGAAATAACAAACGAAAAGTTCCTCGGAGCGCCTTTTACTTTCAGTTTAATTTTCAAGTTGTTGAATCACTGGTACATTTGAGTTTAAAATAAAGCTAAAATCAGTTTATTGGTCATTTTCCTCTCCGGGAACCATCACCTTACCGTGGTGGAGAGGTTTGTGTGCCCCTGTGAACCTGAGAGCTGTGTTGTCCGGAGCCTAGTGCTCCTGGTAGGGTCTCCCAAGGCAAAGTGGTCTCGGGTGAGGGGCCTGACTAAGAATGGTTCAAAAAGACCTCATGAAAAAACGTGATAGAGGAAGTGTGACCCTGCCCGGAGGAAGCCCGGGGCCCCCGTCTGGAGCCTCTGGTGGCCGGGTCTGCCACGGTGCCCGGCCGGGCACAGCCCGAAGAAGCTACGTGGCACAAACTCCCTCTACAACTGATGGGCCCACCACTCGTCAGAGGAACCGCTGGGGTCGGGTGCGCTGCCTAAAGGGTGGCAGTGAAGGGCGGGGACCACGATGGACCAGACCCGGGCGGCAGAGGCTGGTTTTGGGGACGTGGAACGTCACCTCGCTGTGGGGGAAGGAGCCGGAACTGGTGCGGGAGGTGGAGCGCTACCAATTAGATCTGGTGGGGCTTACCTCCACGCACAGTCTTGGCTCTGGAACCGTACTTCTGGACAGGGGTTGGACTCTATTCTTCTCTGGAGTTGCCCAAGGTGTGAGGCGCCGGGCCGGTGTGGGGATACTCACGAGCCCCCGGCTGGGCGCTACTACGTTGGAGTTTACCCCGGTGGACGAGAGGGTCGCCTCCCTACGCCTCCGTGTTGTGGGGGGGAAGACTCTGACTGTTGTTTGTGCGTATGCACCAAACAGCAGTTCGGAGTATTCGGCCTTCTTGGAGACCCTGAACGGAGTCCTGCATGGGGCTCCGGTAGGGGACTCCATAGTTCTGCTGGGAGACTTTAACGCGCACGTGGGCAATGATGGAGACACCTGGAAAGGCGTGATTGGGAGGAACGGCCACCCTGATCTGAACCCGAGTGGTCGTTTGTTGTTAGACTTCTGTGCTGGTCATGGTTTGTCTATAACAAACACCATGTTCGAACATAAGGATGCTCATAAGTGTACATGGTACCAGAGCGCCCTAGGCCGAAGGTCGATGATCGATTTTGTGATCGTATCATCTGATCTGAGGCCGCATGTCTCGGACACTCGGGTGAAGAGAGGGGCAGAGCTGTCAACTGATCACCATCTGGTTGTGAGTTGGGTCAAAGGGTGGGGGAAGACTCTGGACAGACCTGGTAAGCCCAAACGGGTAGTGCGGGTGAACTGGGAACGTCTAGCGGAGGCCCCTGTTCAAGAGATCTTTAATTCGCACCTCCTGCAGAGCTTTTCTAGCATCCCTGTGGAGGTTGGGGGCATTGAACCCGAGTGGTCGATGTTCAAAACTTCCATTGCTGAAGCCGCGGCAGGCAGCTGTGGTCTCAAGGTCTTAGGTGCCTCAAGGGGCGGTAACCCTCGAACGTCGTGGTGGACCTCGGTGGTCAGGGAAGCCGTCCGACTGAAGAAGGAGTGCTTCCGGGATATGTTATCTCGGGGGACTCCTGAGGCAGTTGCAAGGTACCGACAGGCCCGAAGGGCTGCAGCTTCTGCCGTGTCAGAGGCAAAGCAGCGGGTGTGGGAGAAGTTCGGAGAAACCATGGAGAAGGACTTTCGGTCGGCACCAAAGTGTTTCTGGAAGACCGTCCGGCACCTCAGGAGGGGGAAGCGGGGAACTATCCAAGCTGTGTACAGTAAGAATGGGACGCTGTTGACCTCAACTGAGGAGGTAGTCGGTCGGTGGAAAGAGCACTTTGAGGAATCCTGAATCCGACTAACACGCCCTCTATGCTGGAGGCAGAGCTGGAGGCTGATGGGGGATCATCGTCAATTTCCCTGGTGGAAGTCACTGAGGTAGTCAAACAACTCCACAGTGGCAAAGCCCCGGGGGTTGATGAGATCCGTCCAGAAATGCTGAAAGCAATGGGTGTGGAGGGGCTGTCTTGGATGACACGCCTCTTCAACATTGCGTGGAAGTCGGGTACAGTGCCGAAGGAGTGGCAGACCGGGGTGGTGGTTCCTATTTTTAAAAAGGGGGACCAGAGAGTGTGTTCCAACTACCGGGGTATCACACTTCTCAGCCTTCCCGGCAAAGTCTACTCCAAGGTGCTGGAAAGGAGGGTTCGGCCGATAGTCGAACCTCAGATTGAAGAGGAACAATGCGGATTCCGTCCTGGCCGTGGAACAACGGACCAGCTCTTCACTCTCGCAAGGATCCTAGAGGGAGCTTGGGAGTTTGCTCATCCAGTCTACATGTGCTTTGTAGATCTGGAGAAGGCTTATGACCGGGTTCCCCGGGAGATACTGTGGGGGGTGCTGCGGGAGTATGGGGTGAGGGTGTCTCTTCTCAGGGCCATCCAATCTCTGTACGCTCAAAGCAAGAGCTGTGTACGGGTTCTCGGTAGTAAGTCAGACTCGTTTCCGGTGGGGGTTGGCCTCCGCCAGGGCTGCGCTTTATCACCAATCCTGTTTGTGATATTTATGGACAGGATATCAAGGCGTAGTCGTGGTGGGGATGGGTTGCAGTTTGGTGGTCTGATGATCTCATCTCTGCTGTTTGCGGATGATGTGGTTCTGATGGCATCATCGGCCTGTGACCTTCAGCTCTCATTAGATCGGTTTGCAGCCGAGTGTGAAGCGGTTGGGATGAGGATCAGCACCTCTAAATCGGAGGCCATGGTGCTCAGCAGGAAACCGATGGATTGTCTACTACAGGTAGGGAATGAGTCCTTACCCCAAGTGAAGGAGTTCAAGTACCTTGGGGTCTTGTTTGCGAGTGAGGGAACAATGGAGCGTGAGATTGGCCGGAGAATCCGAGCAGCAGGGGCGGTTTTGCACTCGCTTTACCGCACTGTTGTGACGAAAAGAGAGCTGAGTCGTAAGGCAAAGCTTTCGATCTACCGGGCGATCTTTGTTCCTACCCTCACCTATGGTCATGAAGGCTGGGTAATGACCGAAAGAACGAGGTCGCGGGGACAAGCGGCCGAAATGGGCTTTCTCAGGAGGGTGGCTGGCGTCTCCCTTAGAGATAGGGTGAGAAGCTCAGTCATTCGTGAGGAACTCGGGGCAGAGCCGCTACTCCTTTGCGTTGAAAGGAGCCAGTTGAGGTGGTTCGGGCATCTGGTAAGGATGCCCCCAGGGCGCCTCCCTAGGGAGGTGTTCCAGGAGCGTCCAGCTGGGAGGAGGCCTCGGGGAAGACCCAGGACTAGGTGGAGAGATTATATTTCCACGCTGGCCTGGGAACGCCTCGGGATCCCCCAGTCAGAGCTGGTTGAAGTGGCCTGGGAAAGAGAAGTTTGGGGTTCCCTGCTCAAGCTGCTGCCCCCGCGACCCGATTTCGGATAAGCGGTTGAGGATGATGATGATGATGATGATGATGATGATGATGATGATGGTCATTTTACTTTAAGGAGTAAAACACACCTCACCTTTTACCGATGCAACAACTATGGAGTGTAGAATTAGCAATATAGGTGCAAATCGTATTACATGTTTCCTAGCAAAATTTCTGCTACAGTGGTATAAATAAAAAACAAAAAGCAGATTAGGGTTTCGGCTAACTTCCAATTAGGTGAATGGGGAAGGAAAAGCATCTCAAGAGATTTAACAGGAAAAAATGTTGCTTCTGTTTATTTCTTTAAACACATGATACAACGAGTGCTGATCAAAACAGAAACGCAGAGTCAATCATATTCTCTGTGATTTAAAACAAATAACATGGCCTGTCCATCAGCTGGCACCCATGAGGTCCTTGACAGCGCTGCTCTAGCCTTCATTGCCTGCTGTAAACCGTAAACAGCAGCCATTTCTCGGGGCTATAACATGTACCTGACAACATGCATTCAAAATCCCCTGTTGTTGGACTGTCACTGGAAGCCTGCGACTTAACCTTACACTCCTCATTCTCCACAGCCTGCTCTTCTTCTCCCTTCCTGCTGCATCTCATATTCAGATTGCTGCTGGAGATGGTAATGTTGCTTGGGGAGGGAGAAGGATATGGCTTTGTGCTGAGTGATAGATGGCTGTCGCAAAGTGTCAAATGGCATCTAGTAAATATCTGGAGGCAAAAAGTGACAGGTGCTGGTGTGCCCAATCTCAAAGGCAGTGCCCTTCAAATGTCACACAATGGTCAACTCTGTTGTCTTTTATTCATTTTAGAACAAAACATCATGATTGTAAATGCCAACATGTTCCACCCTGTGTTCAGTTTTTAAAATTGGATTGTGCTGAGAATACTTATTATAAGATTGAGGAACTGTTTCTCAAGTGTTTTTTTATTTGGATGATATCTGGCTTTCAATCAAGCTGCAGCCTGAGTGTGTGTGTGTGTGTGTGTGTGTGTGTGTGTGTGTGTGTGTGTGTGTGTGTGTGTGTGTGTGAGAGAGAGAGAGAGAAAGAGAGAGAGAGAGAAAGCACTCAGGTCACTGATGACAGAGGTTTTTATCCTCTCCTTGATCCTCCCCTTAAGACCCTTCAGAAGATTTCCCTGAAGGGCAACCTTTACCTTACCACACTATGTTGTTTTCTTCCTCCATTTGTGTCCAGGCTTTTCACTTACACTTTAATTCTCAGGCCATTTCAGCCCAGTCACGTTGATCCTGTGCACCTGTAATCCTGCTGTTTTGTACGGGAGGATTGTGGCAGACAAAAAAAATCCTTGTGAATTGAACAGAGTATTTTGAATTAATCATTTTAATCATTTTAAACAATAAGCTGAAACTCAATAGAGAGATGATAATTACCTTTAGGTTCATCTGCAACAGCGAGCCCTCACATTGTCGCATTGATTTCACATTGGATACATTTGTATCATTAATGTTTTGATTATGGTAGCTTTAAGTAAATGGAAAAAATATACATATTTTAGCATTGTTATTACGAATGCAAATCATGTAAGAAACATACTTTTTTTATAAACTCTTTATAAAGAGCATCCACAAGAGGGGATTGTAAAATACCATATAGAAAAAGTAATTTTGGGCAGTAAGACTTTTCCTATCGAGCAGCACATACTTGGAATACTATACCCACAGAACTAATAATCATCAATCAAATCCTTCTCAAAATCTATAAAACACTGGTTATTGACAAATCAGATACAGTATGCGGCCATAATGATCTGGGATAGTGTGCTTGTCTTTGTGTTTACTTATTGTGATTTTGTCTGTGTTTATGCTACTGATCTATGTGTATGCTTCTTGTCTGTGCTTTTGTGTTTTGGTCTGCGTTTATGCTACTTGTATATGTGTTTTGCTCCTTGTCTGTGCTTAGGGGAGAACGGGGGAATCTGAGGCATCGGGTAATGTGAGCCACCCCCTGTATATAGGCAACGGAAAACATTTGTGGTCTTGTGAGATATATGTTTTCAAGCCCCTCTCATTTCCCGATGGTCCTGAAAGAGAGGACCTCATGGTTCTGTGGTAAGCATGTTTTTTTCACCAAAATAGGTATTTTGCACGTAAAAGTAAATTTTCTTACTGTCAACTTAATCAACTGTTGTGCCAAAGCAAATGTATTCACGTAGAAAAACTTCTATCATACGTGTTGATGAACTACCAACATATGAAACCATGTGATGCTGATAACTGAAGATTAGCTTGAAATGCTAAGAGAGGTAGTTTTTTCTCAAATTGTGGTGGTGGGGGAAAGTGAGCCACTGTCTCACTTTCCCCCACCATGAGGCACAAGTTAAGTTTAGTCTTAAACATATTTTAATGTAATATTACATAACGTGTTTTATTTTAATGTCATACACATTGTAGAAAAGCCATCATGCCAAGGAAGTACACCAGGAAGACGACCTGGGGCAACCACACGGAAAGAGCAACTTCTCATCTTTCCCTGTAACCTTCAGGGCTGGAATGTAGAGTAAGCCTAGTTCTAGAGTATGACAGGCTGATGTTATAATCCAGTTGGGTCTTCTCCTGTGTTCTGAGTCCCAGGCTGTTCTCGCTGGTTCTGATTTTCCTATGATTTGACCCCCAGACACTAGCTGGCTCTAAGGGTCCTGTGTTCTGACCTCCAGACTGTGTTCTAATCTAACTGGTTCTATCTTTCATTTGAATCTTATTAAAACCTTTAGAATTATAATATTTTGTATTTGATTTTGTTCAGAGTTACTTTCAAGTGTTTAGAACATTTGCTTTACTTAATTGACCAAACCCCATCATTCTTTTACTAGTCCGACATTAGTTCTGGAATGTGTGGCTAGCTTTCAGGATTCTTACTGTTACAACATGTGTTGTTATGGTAGTGTCAGAGTGGAAAAAGTAAGTGGATCAGTTTACCCCACAGCTGGGGTAAAGTGAGCCACATGACAACTTTTTTTGAAACAATCATATTTTCACTGCCCTTTGTCTTGAAAAAAATCTGCGCTAACACTTTATAATAACTATCCGTTGTAACTCGTTAATAGATCATTAGTAAACTCTTAATTAATGATTATTAATGATTTGTTAAGTGTTTGTTAGCAGTTTGTTAAGGATTTATAACAATGGTAGATAGTTAATAGCTTAATAATTGAATCAGTTTCATCTGGGAGGTAATCCGAGATTAACTGATCACGTCACGTTCAAGTCCATGGCATGCACAGTGTGTATTGAGTTTATTTAAAAATATTTGAAAATGGGGCTGCCCTCAGTTGCCCATGCACTGTGTATAGTCTATAGCCTAGTTCAGCCTCGTCCCAGATGAACTGATTCAATTGTTAAGCTATTAACTATCTACCATTGTTATAAATCCTTAACAAACTGCTAACAAACACTTAACAAATCATTAATAATCATTAATTAAGAGTTTACTAATGATCTATTAACGAGTTACAACGGATAGTTATTATAAAGTGTTACCAAATCTGCTAATGCCCATTTCTAGGAAATATCCTGAATTAATGGGAAATGTGTAAATTTGAGTGATAAATAATTTTAGCTCCCTTAGAGGGGAGCAAATATTAAAAGAGGCTCAGATTACCCCGTTCTCCCCATGTGCTTTTGTCTGTGTTTAAATGCTTATGTGTTTTAATCTGCATTATGTTCATGCACTTTTATCTGTGTCTGTTTGCCACTTGTTTCATGTTTTTCACACAAAAAAAAAACATGTTATGGGTTGTAATAATGGTTGTGTCATTTTACTCTTCTGTGCTTCTGTCATTTTGTTTAGTGCTCATGTGTTGTATGTTTGTAGTTTTTAATGTTTCATTTAAGCTATCAACCTGCCAGGGACTACAGGTGAAAATAAGCCTGCATGGCTAAATCTGTCACATTTACACGTTGAACTCAGGTGCTCATGTTTATTAATGGGCGTTGTACCTTCTAAATAAAGAAATCTAACAAAATAAAAAAAAATACTAATGTTGTCACTAGTTGAGCTATTTTAACAACTTTAAATAATAGAAAGCAAAAAATAAAGTAGGCTAACTCGGACTGAAATGTAGTGAAATATAAGACCAATCTTCAACACAAAGCTTTAGTATTTTGAGTAGCAGATGGCTTAGAAAAAACTAAAACTGAATAAGTTCTGGAAAATATAAATGTACATAAACACAGAAGTTTGTAGCTACTGTACATGTAATGCTTGGTGTTAACAGCCCTTAGGTTGTTGCTTCTTGCAACTCAGTCTCCTTCTTCCTCTTAACAGAACCACATTAAAGTGGAATTCCTGTTTCATATTTCTTTACGATAGTGTATAACCATTGTGTTTTATCTATGGACATAAAAGGCTTGCCAAGGACCATTGCGCCATACTGGTGAGCAAGGAAAAAGTGGAAGGAGAGGGGTCAGTGTGTGAATTAGGATTATCTTCTGATGATGTTTGTGGGCAGACACAGTGCTATTTAGCCTTTAATTAAGAATCTGTCGACCCCAATGTTGAGACATTTATCTGCACCTCAGGGTCTCTTCTGAAACTATAGCTCTCATAATGTGTATCTGGTGGTTTCTCTGCGTTCCTTCCTCCTGATTTATCACATCAATCAGCCAGTTACAGCACATATTGTTCTCACAGTCAGCAGCGACCCAGCTGAATGAGTTAGGATGCAATTGGGTGATGACTATGGAGGAAGCAGCACAGGCCAGTAATGAGCTTGTATGTCAGGGCTGTAATCTCATCTGGATGTAAATGTATTCTGGTACAAGTTGGCCCACTAATTTATTCTTCCAAGTGTAACTTCATCAATTTATCCCTCATCTTGCATATCAACGCACTGCAAAAAAGTTGGTCTGAAGAGAAAAAAGGGGAGAAGAGGCGTCTGATTCCATAAGATGTTCTTGAAGTTTTCTCCATGTAAGTGAGAAAACAAGTGAAAGCAGAGGGTTCTGTTTCACTTCAGATGTGAGATTGAGAAGCATTGTGGCTTGTGTGAGGCTGTGTAATTGCTTCATATTTAATATGACAAACATGCAGCCGGGTGCCTCTGACGAAAGGAGCGGTTGCGTGCCCTGTGCTGGTGCTCTTGCTTTTATGCTTGTCGGCCTGTTTCCGGTATGCACTTCTCTTGTTTGCTGCAGCGGTGCATGAAACGTGTCGCCGAATGACTGTGTCCAGGCACTCACAGTGAACCTGTCTCACTGGCGTGTATGTGCCGACTTGTGTGTTGGATGTGATAGTGGTAGTGGGTTGGTCATGTAAAATCTGTTTGTCTTGTTGCACTAGTGAAATGTACTTTGCCTATTTTTGGAAGATCAAATGAAAAAATAACTCAGAATTTTTTTTTTCTGAATCTCAGTTTCTTGTTCTTGTCTCTTATGCTAGGGGAGTCTGGAGGAGGACTGTTCTTTTCAATTCATAGAAGGAAACCTATGACCCCGTTTCCACTTGTCTTTAACATGTGGTTTTTGTGAAAGGTGAGCACACATCTTTCACTAGCCAAAGTGGCGTAATAACTTACTCGCCCAAGAGTTTTTACTTTTATATACTATCTATGATATTTACCCGCATTTGGCGAGTGTTAATGAGTGCCCTCTAAGCAGTGTTGTGTTTAGCTCCTCCTTGTCTAAATGAGACAGTAGCCTATCTCGTCAACCTAGACTTCTTTGCACGTAATGCATTTTAATAGCAAATGCGATTAAAGCTGTGGCACTGTACAGCCCTGTATGTTTTCTTGTTTGAACCCCACCGGTTAAAAACACCAATGCAAACGGAAATGATGTACGTGTTGATTTACATACAAAGCGGGTAAATGGTATCCGATCGCAAGTAGACAAAGAAGTCACATGTGAAATTACAAGTATGAACACACGGACTGAGAGCTGGCCACTTGTGATCAGATGACCACAATAACATCATAATCCTAGGTGGAAACAGGGCCTTACCCAGCTGGTTGGGGCCTTTGATGTGTGGAATTTTAATTTATGTTGTTTGTCGTTCTTGCTGAAAGTTTGATTGGAAGGTCGAGAAAGACTTGGTGAAGTTATTATTTCTTGACACACTGCAATTTATCCATCCATCCATTACTGCTGGGTAGCACCCCCACTGGTTGCTTAGCAACTTCTAACCAAACTAAGACTCGGGGAAGTTACTGCACCCAACTGTTGTAAGCCAAGAAATAGCTACATACTGCAAGTACCTCAAAGTAAAATCACAAATTAACCGATTGTGTGAAGATTAATTAAGATACATGGTAATAATTATTTAGAGGTGCAGGTATGGGCAGGATAAAGTCGGGCTAACTTTATCACATCCATTTAAATTTTTTATGATAAGCTAAATGACTCTTGGCTCCGCAATATCTTTACTTTAAGGGTCCCTCCGATGCAGGCTCCAACAACACTGGCCAATGGATATATTGCCTGTTAGTTGCGCCATTCTTGACAAGTGATTGTCAAAGTCCTTTAAATCTTGTGTCCCCCATCTGTAACCCATGCTTTACATTAAAAGTTGTTAGCCTCCAAGCCCAAGCCAAGATAACCCTGATGACATCAACATGGTTATTTTCCTTTTGACTACAAACGTATAGTCAGGCATTAAGAAACTTGATCCAGCTCTTCCACAGGTATCTTTAACTTTGAAATGTCTGACTTGTAGTTTCAGGGTTGTCTGAATGCACCATTAGTATTTTGTCTCTGTCAGGGTAGATTTCTCACTTGGAGAGGAGGTACAGGTTGAGGGCACAACTCATGTTCATTTGTGCTGTTGTAGTGTAGTGTCCTGTCCAGAATGTACCCAACTTCTTGCCAAATCCATTATAGAGTTCGACACCCCATATGACCCTGCACAGTTAACCAGGTAAAGAAAATAGACGGATAGAACGAGGTCTGTTCCATGTCGCTGCCAGAATTCTCAAATATGAATCCTCGTCACTGAAATATCGATTTTGTGTTTTCTTGCTGTCAGTATGCCGACTGGGGACAGTGATTCCATCACAGTGTAGTTTCACTGGAGGGCCTAATCTTGTAGACCAGATGAATGGTAAGTGGTCTCTAAAAGGCTGTCAGGGTTTATTAAATGATGGCTCTCTGAAAAGGTCATCAACCCTGTCAGTTCACACACACACACACACACACACACACACACACACACACACACACACGCACACACACACCTATACACACCCACACACAAACACACACACACACACACACACATGCAAACACACACGTACACACACATAGTCCTCCCTCCCCCTCCATTTCCTCAAGCAAGGAAGACGTGCAGTGTGACACACAACATTGAGGAAGAATAAATATGGAGGCCAATGTCACTCATTTAAGTAACTGAGCTCAGAAATCATGCTATCATTGCAAGGTTTATTTAGCCGGTTAGATGGACAATGAATGTTTGTCATATGCTGTGCTGTCTTCACCACAAACAAAATGCGATGTCATCTTATCATGGAAAGATAAGATTGAGGATTCATTTGCAAAATTAGATATCTCAGATTTGATTTATTTTCATATATCCTGTTTTATTTTGTACACTTATGGTAACAATAATCGAACAGATTTACATTAATAATTTTAATAATGCAGGACGGTGATTGCTTTTTTTGCAAATTAACTCTTCAAAGGATGGCGAAAGTAATGATGATATCAGTTTAATATGAATAACTGTATTCATTTTGTTGAAATCTTTTTTATTCTTTTGAAAAGCACAAAAAAAACTTGAATTAGATATCAATCAGCTTGATTTAAATGTTTACATTAGCTCCTTTAATCCTTCAGCAGTTGACTCGCTCGGGAAAAAGAAAGAAGGGTGGAAGCTGAATGACATGGAGCACCAAAGAAGTTATGATGCATTTACAACTATTAAAGCTCGGGTGGGTAACTTTTTCACTGTAATATTTGGCAAAAATGTCATATTAGCCATTAGGTGAAGTGGTCTGAGAATATCTACTCATCACTTTGCTCTCCCCTGTCTCTGTGTGCCGGCCCCAAAAATTGCCATCGCTCGGGTACACTTTAACCAATCAGAGCGAGGCTCCGATTCTCCGTTCTTATTAGCTGTTGGGACTGTCCATTCACTTTGGCACCGACCTTGTTGGTGTAGAGCGTGTAAGGGAGGGACCAGAGAGAACACAAGTGGAGCGGTTGAGGTATTTGGATTCGAATCTCTATCCCAACTGTTATTTTCTCCCAAATCATATACCCCAGCTTTAACTTCTGAAGCATTTGGAGGCATAGAGGCCAACTCCTTTTCTATGATGTGTTAACTTACAGTATATGGCATAGCAACACGCTTTCTCTAGTTTTCACATTTTCTTGCACACTGGGCCAGCGATAAAGGCACCTTCTAATGTTTTGACCACCATAGAGGAATCCAGGAGGGCACTTGTGTTGATATTTATTTTAAAAACATTGAGGGCACCAGGGGGGTATTCTGTCACTGACCCCCAGTCTACCAATTTTCTATTTTGTCAGTTGAAATTCTGTGAACCTTAAGAAACACCACACAAACTTGGCACTAATTTGAAAACAGTAAGAGACATTCATGGCATCTCCAAGTGGAAAACAATATATATTTTTTTTTAAAGACAGCTTTATTACTGTTAGTTTACCAGCTTAAATGTCTCCTCACTTGAGTGCGGTGACTAAAATGAATGTATAATAATGTGGTTTCTTTTTTCGAGGGTTGGATAAGGTCCTACAGTAAGTGCAATTAATGATAATGAATTATTCATGTGTACATGGAGATGCAATACATTAGCCGTTCATCCCCAGAAGGTGACACATTCTCAGCTCAAGCTAATGGAATAATTGCTTCCTCTAATGTCTTCAGTGCAGTCAAATGAAAAGACAACTTAATGACTTTAAAGATCGTATTTCATAGGACTTATTTTTTACGACACATTTGAAGATGAGGTCGAACAGCGACAAGGTCATGTCTGTTTGTAGACTCATTAGGAAATTAGTCAGGTGTTTAACAGTCTGTATTTATATTGACATATTTACCGTCCGTATGCATAAATCTCTATAATGCTACAGATGAATGTTTGGTGCTGAAGCATTAAGTGGTCTCAACTTGGCAACTGCCTTGATTATGTTACCATTTTTTAGACAAAAACGTGTGTATTACACAATGCTAAGCTGCAGATGGTGAAACAAACACTGGAATGAGTATGAGTTATTGGAGTGCAGGTTCTGTTAAAGCTCTATTTACACTTATTGTACCTCTCTCTGGTTTTTGTTTGAGTTGTTGAGACTTTGGGTTTGAAAAAGGGAAAAAAACTGATTACCTGCTGGATGAGATCAGAAGGGGGTGGCTGAGTAAGCTGGTGTCTAGACACAATCGCCTGCAAAAATGGACAACTACACTCTCCACAGGATAAGGGTTTAGTGTTAAACAATACTGTGCAGAGACCTAACCTCAGTAAAACCATGGTTCCTCAGCTGTCAGTCTAGTGTTTATGTTCTTCTTAAGGAAATCTCAGCTTGAACCTATAACATTACTGAAAGTCATAACTGAGATTGTGTATGAATAGAGCACCCATCTGTGGACACCATTTGCAACAGACTGTTAAAGTTCACCTCAAAGAATATAACCAAAATTGTATGCAAAAAGAAAAATCTTAATTCGCTTCACATTGTTGGTGCCTTGTATTGTATATTCTGTCTGTTTTTGTCCTCGATGGAAAGAAAAAATCTTGTTACTTTCTGTGTCAGCTAGATGTCAGCATCTGCCAGATTTTGGTGAGGGTGAATATTTTAGCAGACCACCGTTAAATGTTGGAATGATCTCATACATTACATTTATACTGCCTGACATATGCAGTGGGTGGACAGAAAATCAAAAACACTAGCACTTTACAGTCTAATGCAAACCAATCCAAAAACAACACCTCAGATGGCTGGTTTTATATCTGTAGCTGATATGATCCATTTTAGAGGCTTTATTTGTTTGTGGTGGTGCTTTATAATTTCATACTAATTACTGTCCATTGTACTGTGTTTTGTAACTGATTAATGACAATTGCATTGATTAAACTGTATGATGATTGATCCATTATTGTTGTGTACTGAATATACTGAATACAATTCATTTCGATCGGAACAGCTTTTACCATTCATGTTGTACTGTACAAACAGCTTATTTCAGAGGCTTCACCCACTTAGTGCTCATTAGCAGAGGGCAGTATGTGTCCTCTCTCTATCTCCCATCTCTCGTCCTTAAAACAGACTTCCGTTCGTAGCTGTGAAATGACTTTGACGGCTCAAATGAAGACATCCCCTCCGTTCCTTGGCAGTCTCCTTCATGCTTGTTTTGTCTGCCTCTGTGTCTTACAGCACTGTTTAATGTTGAACAAAGCAGTGGTAGCTCTGTGTTCTCAGCCTGACCAACAAAGCAGACAATGGCTGTGATGACTGTGACCCCATTAAAGTGTTCCTATGTGCGAAAGCTGGACTAAACTGCTGTTTCTTAAACGTCTGAAGGGGACTCCTTACAGTAATATCAAGCACTGATACATTATTAATGATCATTAGTTGTAATTAATCAATATCATATTATGTTTCTATATGTTTTAAACTAAAGTATTAGTTTTGATCTATGTAAAGATTTTGTTGTGTCCTCTGATACATTTCCTCTACTCAATAAAGATATATCTTCTATGGTCAGAGTTGCATCTGTTTTTTAGGCTTACATTTAGCTTTACGGTTTAAGCCAATGTAGGCCATTATTTGCAACTTGTAAGCTGACCTGAAACTTAACAAAAGTTGTTTTTCTAGCTTAACTTTGACTGTTGATCATGAGGTGCTGTAGCTCTCAGTGGTGAGGACATTGGTCTTTTTATTTATGTTACAGCCATTTAAAAAAAGAGACTTAAACAGACACTTCAAGACAAATTAAATGATTTTGGTTTTTGCATATTCAATGTTGAAGCTCACTGTGCTGATTTTACCGCATTCCACAAGCCGAAAACATAGTTCTTGGTCTTTCTTATGCAATTCCTCCCTCTGTAGGGGGATTGTTCTTCAAGTAAGAAGACTTCCATCAGCCTGCACCACTTATATCTGCAGTACCGCATGGATTTTTGTAATTTTCAAAGCAATGTATCCCTGTGCTGTCACTCAAATACATTTTATTTTTATTTATTTTTCAAGATCCACTGAATGAACAATTGAAAGCTTTGGGATTTTCATCTATTATGGATTCCACTTTAGAATAGAGCTCTCACTCACCGTTAGTCACACTTATTTGTTGTGACTAACGGCTATCATTAATAAAATGTTACACAAATATGTTGTGACATTGCACCAGGGCAAAAGATCAAAGATCTGCTTCAAACAGCAGGAATGAGTGAATGTACATTCAGCAATTGCGGGGCGTGTGTGCCACCTCAACAACTGGACTGATTGAAGTGCACTGGGGTGTTTCGGGCCTTGAATACGAGTGTCCAGTCGATGGATTTTTTTCTGCTTAAAACTTGCGTCTACCCGGCATTAATCATTTGGCCAGGGAGTCATCCATTCCTCTCCTCTGGACACAAATCAGACTCAAAGTGAGAGAAGTACAGTAAGAAGCAAGCCCCACTCTGCTGAGCTTATCCACAACTGTGCAAGTAGTTAGCAAGCATTGATTTCACACCAGATAAAATCTACCTTGTACTTTCTGAGCAGCAGTCTTTGCAGTTTAATGCTGGAGTTTCAATGCGGGGGGGAAGCAAAGAGGGGTCTTATTTGAATGAGTTTTGTATACACGCTGTGTTCATAAACAGACATTTCATCTTACTGTAATAGTCAGTTTTACAGAAGCCATACCGCAACTTATCGATCAGCTAGGCAGTCTTTGTTTAGACTTAGAGTGACAGATACTGGGAGCTGAGTTGTCCACTCTCAGCTTGACACAACACTGCACCCACCCCCCCGCCATAACCCCACTTTTCCTTTTCCTCTGTCCATTATTCAAGCTGCTTGCTTTGATGTGTCCTCTTTCCCATGCAGGCATTTATTGCCCCCTCTTTACTGAGATGAGTTGTATATTCTCGAAGTATGAACCCCTAAAACTTACAGCACAGAAAGCTGAGACGCGACGTGATCTTCAAACCACAAGTGAAAATCGTCCAACTCTCTGTTAAGACTTTCCAGTCGGCTCACACAGTACTTAAGGAGATCAGACTGGATTTAAAAAAGCAAAAGTTGGCTGACAGTTGACAAGAGAGCTACTTAATCATGCCGTTCTGTAACACCAGACCCCGAGTAAATATTAACATAATTAATCATAGTCAGCTTGTGCATATGGCCAAATAGCTGCACTTACATAAATGTGAAAAAAATTCTTAAGGTGATATTAACAATCTCTTACCCTATTTCCCTTTAACTTAACAACATGTATTTAAGCCAATATCAATTCACTCAGAGCACAGATAACATAATCCTTGTTAAAAAAAATGTTTACTTACTGTTTATGCCATGATTATTTCATTACTCTGCACTTTCTGAATTGTTTCTGGAATTAGCATTTTATTGCTTCTAACTTCAGCTTTTACTAAATATTTGTAAAAGGCTTAAAACAGTTTAATGTCTTCACTAAACAGAGGCTCATAAAGCTTTATAGTCCGTTCACTGTGATGATAATGATGATCCATTTTCTAAGGTAAAGATGACTACAAAGCATGTTTGCTCTGTCAAGCGAGTATCCTTGGCTTGTGTCCTAAATGCAAGACAAACTGCTTTGAAGCATCTTCTCCTTCTAATGACTTTCTCTCCCTTGTTTTCTGCTAATAAAGCAGTGTGTGTGTGTGTGTGTGTGTGTGTGTGTGTGTGTGTGTGTGTGTGTGTGTGTGCCTGCGTGCATTCGTGCGGGTGTTATTTTAAATGTGTGTTTCAGGGGAAGCGGGGATGGATGTGTGGGTGTGTTGTTTGCATGTGTTTTATGATTTTAATACAAGCATGATGATATGAGAGCAGTTTGGCTCTCACACAGTGAGGGGGAAACTAATGACTTTTTTCTCATTACTCTCCGCTGGTCAGGTTTAAGCTCCTAGTTTTTCAAATTGTACGGACGATGGCAGACAGGTAAATTATTCACATTGAAGTTGTACTGAAATTTATATTCACCCAACTTTTGTGCAAGGATATATAGACTATGATGATGATACTATGATGATACTTCCATCTTTTAAAATAAAATAAAACACTTTTTGGACTTACGACCTTCAGACCTCTGGGTGGGTGTTTCCTACGTTAGTGGTTGACTGATATAAAGGAGATGTGCTTTCAACTGCACTTCTTATTAGCCCTCATTTTATTGATCAAATAAATTTTTCTCTCTTCAACAATCATCACAATGGTAATTGTTAGTGATATAGTTATTTAGTCTATCCCTTTAAATATTTTGTGCATGCATGTACAAACGAGTCTTCAACCCTGGATCTTCTAACTGAATTAACACTGTAGCTTTAACCAGAGATTACCAGTTGCTGAGATTTTCATTCACACACAGGTATTGCACTAATAACTAAACACCAATACAGTTCACATCCAGTAAAGAACAATAACAATAATAGAAGGGGATGTTATCACTGCAGAAAAACAAATACAATCTTAATGTCTTTCAAATTACTTTTGACAAAATAAGTCAAACCTAATGACTGCTTTCCGTTGGACTTCAAGAAAGGGGAAACAACCCACTACCAATTTCCTCAAATCTTTTCAAAAGTATATTCACGTAACTTGCTAATCCCCTTCACCTCGCAGGTACAAACCGATCCCCTCCAAGAACCCCTACACTTATTATCTTAAAGCAGCCATATTTGTTGATCCTCAGCATAACACAACCCAAAACATGCAAAGAAAAGTTTTGTTATCTCTAACAGTCAAGCTGAACCTGACGATGACGGTTTCACACTTTACATTTATACCAGGATTTGTCGTGGCTTTCAAGCCCGTCCCTCGATTTTGATCACAGGATTTATTTCTCTGCATGAATAAATGTGAAGAAAGGCAGCTAGATATGTGCACCCTCTGTGACAAGAAAAATCTATATGGAACACATCTGTTCGGGAAATCCTCTCAGATCTCTAATTGAGAGAGGACTTTGGATTCAGTGAAGTCACGACATCGCTACCGCGGAGTGAACTGTGATTAGGTTAGGTAGAAAAAGTGTTGCTTTGTTTCCTGACTGTCTTCAATCTTTTAAACTTTACCTTTGACAGAGGGCAAAGAAAGTTATTGGAAATTGGTATGACCCAGGTCTAATCAATTTGTCCTTTTTTCTCAGTTCATGTATATGCCAGTATATATTTGATAATTTAGTGGTGTATGATAATGTTTTGCAGTTTCTTCTCTCCCAATAACCTACTTCAGCTTCTGTAAGCTATTTCCTACATTTCCCAGAATTCCACTTGACAACCCCGGACAGTGTGCAATTGTGTGCAATCAGCTGTTGGCCTCTATTATTTGGGTAGGAAAAGAGAACAGTGAAGGGATATTATGAGCAGGGCAGTGCATTTTTCCAGTTGCGAAAAACAAAACAGATTCTGACCGACCATAGTATGATGTTTTCTCCACTCCACTGTCATCTGCTGGAAATATCTCTTTGACCATGAGTGGTTACGTTAGACAAAACATAGATGATCTTCCTTAACCAATATACATTTGATCTGATATTTCTTTTTTATAAAACATTAATTTCATTTTAGCACAAATTATAGGTTTTACAGGATTTTTTTTGGTTTTGAGTGAACTTGTTAAGTACGGGCCCGGGCCCTCAATGTATTGAGGGCCCGTAATTATTACTCTCCACCATACTTCTTCTTCTTATTTCTTCCGCCACATTTTCTAGCTGCTACTCCTCCCACACCGTTACACGTAGACATGCAAAAATTTCACACAACGTGCGTCCCCACCCCGCGGGGTGTGCTATTATACAGTTTTTTGAATTTCCGCTACGGGGCGCTGTTATGAAGTCCCGACTGAAAGAACTTTGAGAGACCACGCCCCGCACACCGTAACTCCGATTGACTTGAAATTTCTCACACAGGTGTATGTTAGGGTGCTCTACAAAAAAGCTTCTGGGACCATAAAAATCCTTCGGGGAATATTTCCTGCTAATTAGCATAAACTGAAAAACAGGGTGTTATCCACAACTTTCTGAAATGTTACTGTATCAACACCAAATTTCTCGTGAAGCCCCGGGGGACTACCATAAACATACCAGTAAAAGATTAGTAGGACAACTTGAAAAACATGGCCGCCATTGACCAAAAAATTTACGCACCGTTTCACTGAGACATTCAAAATTGTCACTGAACGTGCGCCCCTGCCCCGCGGGGTGTGCTATTATACAGTTTTTTGAAATTCCGCTAGGGGGCGCTGTTATGAAGCCCCGACTGAAGACAGTTTGAGAGGCCACGCCCCGCACACCGTAAGTCCGATTGACTTGAAATTTCTCACACAGCTGTATGATAGGGTGCTCTACAAAAAAGCCTCTTAGACCATAACAGTCAACCTGGAAATATTTTCGGCTAATTAGCATAAACTGAAAAACAGGGTTTTATCCACAACTTTTTCAAGTTTTATTCTATCAACACCAAATGTCTCACGAAGCCCCGGGGGACTATGACGCACGTCTCCGAAAAATATTAGTAGGATAGCTTGAAAAACATGGCCGCCATTGACTAAAACGTTTACGCAGGGACGGGGTTTAATTAAAAATTGGCCATAACTCATTGACCATAGGATATGTGGTAGCATGGCCCTCTAAGTTTGTTGAGGTTAACCCATAGGGGGCGCCACAAATGCCCCCTGACTCTGATTGACTTGAAATTTCTTACACTTGTACAGCTCATGGTGCTCTACAATATATCCCCTTTACCACATTAGGCTCCTCCCCTTTACCATAGTAACCCCTTCCCCTTTACCATGTTAGGCCCCTCCCCTTTACCACGTTAGGCTCCTCCCCTTTATCATGTTAGGCCCCTCGCCTTTGCCATGTTAGGCTCCTCCCCTTTACCATGTTAGGCTCCTCCCCTTTACCACATTAGGCTCCTACCCTTTACAATGTTAGGCCCCTCCCCTTTACCATGTTAGGCTCCTCCCCTTTACCATATTAGGCTCCTCCCCTTTACGATGTTAGGCTCCTCCCCTTTACCACATTGGACTCCTCCCCTCTACCACATTAGACTCCTCCCCTTTATCACGTTAGGTTCCTCCCCTTTACCGAGTTAGGCTCCTCCCCTTTATCACGTTAGACTCCTCCCCTTTGCACCATTAGGCTCCTCCCCTTTGCCATATTAGACTCCTCCCCTTTACAACATTAGCTTCCTCCCCATTACCACATTAGGCCCCTCCTCTTTATCACATTAGGCTCCTCCCCTTTACCATGTTAGGCTCCTCCCCTTTACTACAGTAGACTCCTCCCCTTCACAACATTAGGCTCCTCCCATTTACCATGTTAGGCTCCTCCCCTTTACATCATTAGGCTCCTCCCCTTATACCACAAAACTCCCCCCCTTTACCATGTTAGGCTCCTCCCCTTTATCGTGTTAGGCTCCTCCACTTTACCGCGTTAGGCTCCTCCCCTTTACCTTTATAGCCTCTCGGACCATAGGGGTCAGCCATGATTATTTTTTTTCCACGCCCCGCACACTGGAGGTTCGTAGAAGCTTTCGGGCCCGGCCGACGGGCGGGGCGCCGCCGACGCGGGGATTGGCGGCCTACGCAGGGCGGCCCGTACTTTCAAAAGGTCCGCGGGATTTTATAGTTCTTTTTGTCATTTTGTCGTCTGTAAAGGGCTGTGTGAGCTGTTAAAAAAAACTGTACATTGAATGCAAAAATGTGTCGTAGCATTCAAGAAAAAAAACGTATTGTCTGTCTTCCGTTTTTTTTTATGAGCAAAATTAAGGCTTAAGACTGGAAAACATGGGGAAACAGCCAGCTTTGCCCTCGCAAGAATGTATTACAATAAAAATGTGTGCAGGTTAAAAATGTGTGTAGTTTGTGCTTTATGTTGGTTTGGATAACATTTGCCAGATTAGAGTCACACGATAATGCTTTATACTTTTTGGTATTTTAATTTTTCTTTTTGTTATTATTTTTAAGAACGATAGGGAGAAAATAAGGCTGATAAGTGGATAAAGCTGAGAGTTTCAGAAGTAGTGCAGAAGTGAACGTCAGATAAAGTGATCTTGGATCAGGTCTTTAAAGCCACAGCCATTAAAGCGGCTACGAGTAACATTTAAATATCTTTTAAAAAGCCTCATGTTTCCTCTGATAATCATAAATTACCTTTAACAGCAAACGAGACCATCAGTGCGAAGAAAATAGTTTTTATTACTGCTTTTGGTCTGGTCGCACACCCAGTCCGATTTTCGGTTCGCTCGTGCAGGCTCTATGGTCACATATCCGTATTGGTCACAGATTTCAGTGTGGCGCAGCAACGTGAATTGAGAAGCCTATCCCTCCAGGTGAGGGAAGGGGAGCGGGAGTTTTGTTTGAGACAGTTATTTGTCGTCATAATGACTGAATACGGGGCTGAACCATCAAAGAAAAAATGCAATGAAGAAAAGCTAAAAGGGAGAGTGATATAGGCTACGGGCGGGACCAGGGCGTTGCCAAGCAACGTGTATACAATTTCACGAGAGTGAAACTAGACTGCAGTGTTTACTCCTAAATGAATGAGCGGTTGGTACTAACACAAAGTTTGCTTTGCTTCACCATCATCAGATAACCATTATCTGAAATAGTCATTATTTACAACAACATAAACACATTACCTCATCGTGATCCATACTAACTGCCGTCTCTCGTTCATTCGCTTTCTGTGAGGAGTCGGACACGTAATCTTTCAGCTCCGTGAGAGAGAGAGTAGTTAGGTGACACTGCTGCATCAACTCATTGCAATCAGGTGTGTGTGGCAGTGACTGGCATTAGTTGATGCAGTGTCAAAACCACTCTCACGGAGCCGAAAAGAGTCCTCACACTTTCAACACACGGACATGCACTATATTGCTCCCTTCTCAGTTCACACTCGCGCGCCTGGCACGAGCTAGAAAACAGCTTTGCGACAGCGGGCGTCGTAAAAATACTACCGCTTTTGTCCAAAGGGGACGCCAACGTGCCATGTTACTCGTAGTGGCTTTAAAGCTTGATGCATTTGATTCTGCTTTCTGTTTTAGTATTTTTAAGCAATACATTATACAGTATGTAGACAGGGTTTCAAAAGAATACAAATGGTATCAAATTATTGTTTGGATTCTTAGACTCAGCACACTGTTCTGATTGAATTTAATTACAACAAAACTTGTTTTTGCCAAAAACAGATTGCACATTTGACCGTTTTCCCAGTCAAGTTGAATTATTTTCACATTGGGTATGATCATGCGTGAAAGGTGGTGTTTTGTTATGAAATAATCTGTATTCTGTAGATATGATTATTAAAAAAGCCAGTGAGTTTGTGTCCTTTTGGAAACTATGCTTTGCAATGTGTCCTAAAAACTGCTGCCCCTGGTTGAATTGCTTTTGAATAACAACAGAAGCCGCCTGACATTGCCAGCCATGAGCATGTCTTGTTGATTTGGTGGTGCTTGTGTGGTAGGATGGATTAATCGCCTGCACAGCTTTTCTGTGAAACCATCAAAACAATGTCGGCTCAGCTAGATAGAGATGGAACGTCTGCATGGACAATCTGCTCACTTGAATCATCCATCTGCGATGCATTGTTCACCAAGCACCTTTCAGCCTCAAAAGAGGGAATGAAGGCTGTGCAGGCTTGCTCCCGGATCCAGGTGAAACAATAGCTTGAAGCAGGCTTTTGGGCATGTGTGAATTTAAGCAGCTGTGCTTCTTAGAACAACACTGTGTTTGTGTTGGTTCATTGCCTAATCCATTATATTTAAAGAGGAAGTGGAGTCGAGCTGTATAGTCTTTTCTTTTTTTCCCCCAATGGGATTATTCCAGTATTTTACCAGTGACAGAGCACTCTTTATGAAGTGGGAAATTGCCCTGACACATAAATGACCTAAAAGATACAAACCCAAAGGGGATGGAATAAAAATAAATGTGTTTATGGCGATTTGGCTCCTGTGTCTTTGTCCTGCTCTGTCCGTTTTTTCTCCATCTTTCAGATTGATTTGCAGCCACACAGAGAAATATGTCTCTCAGGATATAACGCTGTAGACTCTTAAAGGTTTGGTTTCCTCCTCCATCTTCTCTGCCAGGGCTCAGTTGTAATCCTGCACTGCTGTCAGATGCAGAGGGATATAGATTTTCAAAGATTTCATCGCTGTCGAGTGATTGGTTTCAACTTGCTGCTCAAAGAGTCTTTCAAAGAGGATGTATATTGTAGTTAACGAATACGGCTGATGTGCAATGATGCTATAGAGTGTTCTTGCATAATACTGTATTCATTTAAATTGATCTCCATCCCTTTATAGACCAAGACAACACAGCTCATTGAAATCAATTTCAAGATGTATTTATTTAATGTTTTATAACGAAACTGCAGGTTGAAAAATGTTTTACTCTTCCATTTGTTACCCCACGAGAGACTGTTCAATAGACCTTGAACCTCGAATAGGTTTAAATAGATTAAGCATACACCTAAATAAAATGAATACATTTCAGATTACATGGTTGTAATAAAGATAAGTAAACAATAAGGATAAGAATATTTAGCTTTTACATCATATATGAATACATTCGTAAGACTTATCCATGTGCTTACTAGGCTTTCATTTCCCTTATGCTGCTA